>OX365960.1:1807500-2385000 GCA_947247005.1 Spisula solida | reverse complement strand
GCGGCCTAGCGATCCAGCGGCCTAACAAAGTTGGCAGTCGAAAAAAAAAAAAAATTGTGAAGTTGCCGGCCTAGCGGCCTAGCGGCCTAGCGTTCTAGCGGCCCAGCGGCATATTTGAAATCTGCACCTCGAGGCGCTTCTTATGAGCCTATTTTCATGAAAATCGGAAGTGTCATGTTGGCCAAAGTAAAATTTAAAAGGTTTGGTTTTCCAGAAGTAATGATTTGTTTACAGACAGCGTTTTCCTTTTTTGTGAAAAGTTTGATTCTGTACTTGCGACCTCCTAATTCTAAACCAGCGATATTTACACATAATGGACTTCAGGGATGATCCATATATAACGAGAAAATGCTTATAACTTTGCTATTACATGTTATTTTCAAACAATATTTTATGTGTCGCGTTTCAATTATAGTGCAAGAATGTCTGCCTCATAATGTCTGCTACTGCTAGAATGTCTGCCTCATAATGTTTGCTACTGCCATAATGACTGCCTCATAATTTGTGTTGCTGCTATAATGTCTGCATCATAGTGTCTATAACTATTATAATGTATGCCTCATAGTGTCTATTACTGTTATAATGTCTGCATCGTGGTGTCTATTACTATTATAATGTATGCCTCATATATATAGTGTCTATTATTGTTATAATGTCTGCCTCATAGTGTCTATTACTATTATAATGTATGCCTCATAGTGTCTATAACTGTTATAATGTTTGCCTCATAGTGTCTATTAATATTATAATGTATGCCTCATAGTGTCTATAACTATTATAATGTATGCCTCATAGTGTCTATTACTGTTATAATGTCTGCCTTGTAGTGTCTATTACTATTATAATGTATGCCTCATAGTGTATATTACTGTTATAATGTCTGCCTCATAGTGGCTATTACTATTATAATGTATGCCTCACAGTGTCTATAACTGTTATAATACATGCCTCATAGTGTCTATTACTATTATAATGTATGCCTCATAGTGTCTATATTGTTAATGCTATAACGTCTGCCTCATTATGTCTGTTACTGTTATAATGCCCGGTCTGCTTCATACTGTCTGTTGCTGCTATAATGTCTGTTAAATGATTACAATATATAGTACAAACAAATTTACCTGTAACTGGACCTTAATGCTAGAATATATTACATGTGTTAGCTTCTTGAGAGGAATCATTCAAGTGCCGGAGATTTATATTAATGTTAAATTTAATTACACACAAAAACTGTTAAATTATGCTAACAAAAGGTTTGAGGAGCAGGTCAATTTGATCGTATTATACCTCACCTGATCGCAGTGTGCACGAAATGTAAGATGTGTTGACCTGTAGTTAGTATCTATGTACAGTGGAACCCCGCTAATCCGGACCCCTCCAATCCGGATTTCCCTCTAATCCGGGCGGATCTGTTGGTCCCGAATATTCTTATTCATGTTTTAATACGTTTTTACCCCTCGGATCCGGAACCCCTCCACTGCGGACACCGGACAAAATTACGAGGATTTGACACATATTTGCTCTAAAATTGACCCCTCGGATCCGGGCAATCGATTTGAACATTGCCCATTAACTTGTGCTTGGTGAACAATGTATGTAGGGATTTACAAAGAAAATAAATCATTTATATTAACATTTGTACTTGAATTACTAGTAATATTTATTTGTTTCAATCCATCAACCCTGTTCAAACATGGTTGCCTGTTTTATGCACACAGTCAAGTTAAACATACATATATATAAACAAATTTACAACACTTTATTGAAGCTAAATTAGCTTCCCAGAACAGAACTATATCCTCACCAATAACAGCTAACTCTTCCACTGAAAGGTCTTCTCTCATTGAGGAATTATAACATTTTGCATAATTTTCAAGGACGAGTATGACCAGTCTATAGAAAAGACACTTCCTTGAAAAAAATCAAATATAAAATACAACCAAGAGTTATGGAGCTCCAGCAAACTAACGTTACCCACTAGTCCTAACATTGGGGGTTTGTTTCCTGCCCCCACCCCAGCTCATACGCCCAGCGGCCCTTAACATACACTGTTATGTATGTATTTTATTTTTTAGTCGCTACTCTTATGCACCAGTCAATATTATGCCCGCCCGGCCTTATTGACTCCGAGTCCCGGGGAATAGACTTTCATTCGGGAATTTGGATACCTCGAAAGACAACAGTGATACTTTATATTCTTGTTTTTATTAAATACCCGGATGAAAAACTATACCCCACGGTAGGGATTTAAACAAAGAAGTTATAAACATATATACGACAATTTATTGAAGTTAAATTAGCTTTCCAGAACTAGATTTCAACCAATAACAGCTAACTATTACACCGAAAGCTCTTCTCTCATTGAGAAATTATAACATTTTGTATAATTTTTATGGACGAGTATGACCAGTCTATAGAAATGAAATAGCCTTGTGGTAACGCACTGGGCTGTCAATCGTGGGCCCTGGCATCGGAACTTGACATTTTCTGAACTTTTTATAATATTTCCCGCTATATCTGGCCGTGTGGTCTGCAAAGTATCTGGAAGTGCCAGGAAACTGTGTATCGGTGCTATAACCAGGCTGTCTATTCGAAATAAGAGCTATGCGCACTTCTGCAGCGCCGGACATGTCTGTATCTAATGTATCTCTCTCCCTTCAGGGGCTTTCTCTCAGTCTGTCCCTCTGGTCAGATTATGCTGTATCTGCACTGGTAGAGGATGCACCTGCGCCCTTGTGGCTGAAACACAATCATGTAAAGTGCCTTTGAACGTGCATTAGCATGAAAAGGGCGCTACATAAATCTTTGTCAAAGTTCGAACTTAATTCATTTTAAACTACTTCATTCTTTATCGTGTCTTTATTCTAAATTTCTGTAGAATTCGCCTTGTGATATATACTCAGACATCGAGCCGGTTATTTACGCCAGAATGTTTGTGTTTGTGTGACACTACCAACCTGCCATACTGTAGTTGTTACAGTAGTCTTTGACGTTAACAAACTGGTCTCAGTACAACCGCAACTAGGGATTCTCTGGTTGTTAAGTTCATTAAGAGCCATTAATGTTTTAAAGTGTCATACTTAACTTTATATATAACCTTCCATTTAAGTGCTTTCTAGAGCAAGAAGGCGATTCCACATATAGGTGTAACATCGTGAGGTTTTAATTTGTCGTCATTTTGCATAGTTTCTGGTTGGTTCATGGTTCAGGGTGCTAGACCACCGAATAAACTTTCACATAAGCAATACATCGACTTAGTTGTATAGCTACGGAACGATAAGTTTTCCGCGTTTTATGGTAACTGGTGCCGCGGTGAGGACAAAGCTGTGACTATGGCTGAATTCCAGTATACGGAGCGATCAAAGTAAAAAGCAGCTCGCCACCAACGACACTGTGGCAACGTTCCCATGCACCGATCGCATCTCGGAAAACTAGAAAATGTCACTGTTCTAACCGTTCCTTTTTTGTGCTAATTACTACGTAGGTCTCTAGAGCTTGAAATGAGAGGTAGTTTTAGTTTTATAAGAAGGGTAAAAAATATATGCGATCTTACTAGTAGCTACAGACATATGAACATTGACTGACAATGTTATCATACAGAAAGAACGTTGCTGCCTTGAAAAGGGACAGGCAACTACACTTCTATTAGCCGCTAATAGAAGTCTAGTTGCCTGTCCCTTTTCAAGGCAGCAACGTTCTTTCTGTATGATATCTGAGAATTTTGTGAACATAATAAAATGGGACTCGTAAATATGTTTGGTTTATATTTTAGCTTTATTTTGAACAGGGAAGTAGGCCTACTCTATTTACATAAGATCGTTTATTTACAAATAATGATCTTAAAAACTAAATAAAGCACCTTGAGAACGCTTCAAATGCACCAGATTACACCATTGTTTTCAAAAAATTCCGGGGAGCATGCCCCCGATCACCTAAAACAATCGTAAATCCACATGATTATAGGGCTAGCTACGCGCCTGAACATGAATTAACATGATAAGTAGAAATAAGTACACACACTTAAACACTGACAAATCGAAATCTTATGACAGGACGTCCCGAACCCCCTGGATCCGCACATGAAGATCGTCAAAGGAGACAAAGTGATCTTCACGACGTGATAATATTATGGAAAACGCCGTTCGACAGGATACTGGTCGGATTAATTAGCGTCCTTAGTAATCAATTAAAACAATTATTATTTACATCGTATTTAATCCATTTCAAGGAATGATGTAGAAAATTATAAAAATGACAAAGATATGGGCCAGATTCATACATATCCAGCTAGATAGGGTTAGATTTATCGGATACCCATATACGCCGCATGTCGGCAGGATACGGGTTCCGTACTGTACTCAGTAGTGTTTATTTACCGAAAAAACTTACTATTTGACATTTTTTTATTCCTTAAACTGCGTAGTAGCGTTTATTTAAGCTAGTTTGTTATAAAATTGCAAATATTTGGGTAAGATTCTTACTAATAAAGGTATATTTGGGTATATTTGGGTATATTTGGGTATATTTGGGTATTTCGTGCCGCCCAATACATGTACAATACTGTATTTTAATAACTTTTTTCTTTTATTACAGACTTAGTATTACCATGAAAATATATCACTAGGGATTTTGTCAACCTTACATGTATAATCATGATAATATCAATTCAAAAATGAGATAAGACGAGCGACACCTTCACCATGTTGAGGACAATTGATTTATATTATAGTTCGATTTCGAGCATTGAGCCGTGACTGCACTTTTAAAGTTTTAACCATTAATCGATATAGGTTGGTATAGGTTTAAAGAAAAATGTAAGTAATAGAATTAAGGCCAACTATTCCATATGTCTGAATGGTCGTAACGGTATAGCGCTTGATACATTGTAAAATAACTTTTGTCTGACCAGGGCTAGTTCGAATCTCACCAAAATACCAAAATTTATATTTGCACATTTTTTTATTTATAAATGCACATAACTTGCAATATCCGTGTTATAACAGTATGTGGTAAGCCATATTTGTTACATATTTCAAAATATTTTTAGATCTTGCATGTGTATTGTAGAACGTATTTACAGGTTGTCAGTAAACTCGGAATATGGAAACGATCGCTATAAGTGAAAATGAGAAATAAATTGAATCAACACATTGTCACGGATTAGTTAAAAGAAGAAACTTTAGTTTATAAATAGTATACTCTTTAAATAACATAAAATAATGAATTAAAAATATGAGCGAATTGGGAATTTGAACCATCGAACTTCGGGTTAGAAATCCTGAACGTTGCCGACTGCACTAAACTGTAATTCGATAACAAACAGATATATGTAAGAAACACATAATTAAATAATGACATGCTAACGTAATAAAGTATGGTCTACCCGCCAAAATGGACTAGTCCGAAAGGTTATGGCTCAGAGTTCAAAATTGAACTATAACAGTGCCAAGTATTCAAAATTATTTACTATTATTTTCTGTTAGGTCAACAGCAGAATTATGACATCCGAAATGCATATGATGTTGAACATTGTTTCCAGTTAAGCTATTAATCCTTACATTGCTTACTTAAAAGCATGATTATGTTTCATTATACTTGATCCAACCAAAAACATATGTTACCTAAACATGTACATCATATCACAACAGTGTTAATTAACTCCTTTGAGTTTTAAATGATGCTATATTACACACCTTAGTACAAATTCTATACAAATGATACTAGGTCGGTGACCGACCAGCAACCGTTGCTGTGGTCAGTTCTTATCAGTAAATCTATTTTTAGGACATTCTCTGTTTCTGAATCCCTCCTTTAACCAACTACCACGTGCTCGTCACTGAACATTTTCACGAATGGGTCATATAGGGGTCAACAGCTGCAGTCGGTTTTATTTTGTGGGTTACATAACATTGTCCATTCTCGTTCATACACAAGAGTATTCTTCGAGTCTGGGAACTTGACTAACCACTGATGAATGAGGATGAACATTGCCTGGTTGGTCAGTTCCACCAACACTATTAAGATTTGATTGGCTGATAAAGCTGGTTAATCGGCGTTCCTAGTAGATTGGCAGATCTGAGGCACGATGACCTATAATGGTACTTCTATATTTCTGGCTTTCATCAGGAGATCACTATCAGTGTTTATCTAGGGTCATAAAACACAGAAACTGGTCCCGGCTACTGAAAATCAATAGGGTGCTAAGTACTGTATGTACACTAGACAATATGTGTCATATTATCATTTATGTTTGTTTTAAATTGGAATATTAAGATATATTAATTTATTTCTTGTTTCTATCTAGTTAGAGTGTATAACAGCTATTTTCCCTATATGTCAATAAATTTGGCGATTTTATTATTTAAGAGTTATTTGACATAAATTAATAGATATAACATTTTGTACACACTAGAACTAGATACAAATAAAAATAAATATATCTAATAGTTTGAAGATAAATAAAAAATAATAAACAACTCATATAGATCTAATTTATGAATTTAACTTGTCTATTCCAAACAGTTTAACCAAAGTCCTCAATATAACATGTTTGTATCGTTGATTTAAAACATGAATAATATTAAGTCACTTATCTACTCAAGTAATAAGATAAACATGTCAATGTTACTGTGTGTTATAAGTTCGTATTTTAGTTTTCACACGTTTTATTCATGTGCAGGATTCCACAGTGAGCTTTTAAAAATTCTCCCCATCCACGGTGACCACCTGTTCCAAATATGGTTTCTGTAATTAAACCCGACTCATTCCATGAAATGTACATAGTTATTTGGATGCTAATACATAAATATCCGATGCCCGTATCGCATTTTGTAAAACCCCTTTCACGATTGTCGTGCGACGGACCTGCGACGGGTCTACGGTGTAAATTTGAGGACTATCGTGCGTCCGTCGCACGACGGACTTGAGAAATTTCTGCATCGTGCGACCGTCGTGCGACGGAAAACATAATCGTAGACCCTCGTTGTAGAGTTTTGGACATGTTAAAAAATTCTAAGGCGGGTGACTGTCGTAGGCCCGTCGTACGATGCCCTACGTCGTCGCACGACGGACGTGCGATGGACGCACGATGGACGCACGATTTGTTTGAGATTATAAGGTCACTCTAGGCACTTAGAATCATACCACTATCGTGCGATGGACGTACGATGGACGTGCGATGATTGTGCGATTGTCGCACGACAGTCTTGTGAACATCCCCTATCCTACGACTGCCGTGAGACAATGGCACGACCTTCGTACGACAATCGCACGACCGTCGTACGACGCTCGTAAACATATAAAAATTATGTACTTTTTCAAAATGCATACCCTGTAGTGCAATTCTTAGATAAATCATATTCTAAGAGAAAATGTGCACTTTGAAAACAATAAAAGCTCTCTATAGCGACACACATTTGGAAACATAACATTATGTTGTTGTATGTAGAGATTGTCTCTTCTCGAACAACATGTTTATGTTGCTGAAGAGAGGTTGTTGCTCAGTGGAGGGCTGCTCAGAGCCTCTGGAGAGGTTGCATTGTACATAGTTTTCACAAATGCATTCAGCTAAAACTAAGATCTAAAAGTTGCCCGAATGTTCTCATACATGCATATCAATAGCATACTTTAATCACTCAGCAGGTTATAAAATATCAACAGTGTATGTTTTTATTATATAATTAGTTACATTAAATGTATACTTAGTAACAATATACCAGTACATCTAAAGACTCTAAACACGTTTTTTAATTCATAAATATTTCCAACATCTTGAAGAAAGCCATAATTTGAATTAGGATTTAGCTGTTCTCTCATTTTATAACATGTGGACATCCAAAATATCTCGAAACAAACAGCCTAAACATTATTATTATTGATTATACATACATGTATTTCAGTTTAATACTATATTAATCATATTGCTACTGCAATATTAGGGATGATTGGAATGATTTAGGTATGACTTCGTAAATATTAGTTTTGTGCTTTTGAATACCCATTATGTGTGTACTTTCTACAGGTTAAAAGATGTGGCGGACGCAATTTATTTGTTTACCGTGTCACACGATAGCACAGGGAACTTCAGATTTCCCGACATGGCAAGGATATGTCATTGTGTGATTGTACACGTAGACAACAGTGTAGCAATACCACGTGACAAAATACTACAGTCCAAAGAAGAATTTTGTAAACAAAACCTCCACTTGGAGAAGAAAAATAGGCGTAACTATTTTATTTCTTCACCAATTTCTATGAAATATAGAGCACGCTAAGGGAAAAAATATAAGGTTTCCGCGATATATTGTATATCTCTCCGTAGTTTTGCCGTTTTTTCAATTACCCTGTGAAACCTTGGAAAAATTGTGTGTGTGAGCGGACTACAGTCTCAAGCATTTTCGTTTCCCTCGTAATATCTACTCCATACGTGATTGAAGAGTCATATTTACACCTTCTGGGAACACCAGGGGCTATTTCGCAACCAACAAATACAGAATGTAACAATGCATGACATTAATATGACATTTTCCTTTAATTTGCAATTATGACTACAGTCCCAAGAACAAAAATGTAGACTACAGTTCAAAGCTTTTTCATAATTTACCCTATGTACCAAGGAACATGTCGCTCCTGATGCAATTTTTGTTAACATAACACTCAATTTGTAACAACAGATTATACCATGTTTAAGAACACAAGCACGCACATGGGTAACAATAGTTTAAAATTTATACATGAAGTAATTGATATTAATCTTGTGTGGGGTAATTTTAAGTAATTTCCATACGTGTATTTGCTTTTTGATCTAAATTAAATATTTGACTGTGCCATTGGTATTTACTGTGAATTATAGAATGTAACTTAAACAGTGTGGACATACCTCGAGGTACGTGACTTAATTTCTGGCTGAGAACGCAAGCAAATAATCTGGCAACTCAAAAATAAAAACAACCATACTAATTTTATTGTTTGACTGATTTTAACGGACCATCCTGGAAATTTGACTCACGGTAAAATCGGTATATACTTACAGTTTTTTTTTTTACTTTGTGTTGACAATTTTGTTTTCTTAACCTTAAATTACGCAACATACCACGTGGTATGTCATGTCGACACGGGTAAGGTGACTTATGCACGTTTAAACCGTGAAGTGACACAGTTGAGTAAGTAAGGAAGGTCGTTGATTGGTTTTCAGTAGGTTTGCAGGAGAAAAAGGAAAGAACTATACTGTAAGGCAGTTGCTATCCGTAACAATGCTTTTCATCTTTTTATTGAAAATACAAAATGTATGTAAAAGTCGGACATTTTATACATGTGGCTCGGTCGGGGCTGGTCAGAGGACTACCTTTTAGTGAATATCGAACAATTATCCGCCACATGACACTAAATGTATCAAGACTTCCAAAAACTTACCCGGTGACTCTTATGAGTTCAGTCGTCGGCAGTACAACCCCGAAACAGTTGGAGTGACACATAAAATCGGAAACTCAGCTGAAGTTCTCCCGATTCCTCCCGATTTCACAAATTGTCTTATGACTTACCCGAAGTCATAATACTGATATAATGACATTCTTAATAATCTTTTTATCTTATGTTATTCATTAGTTGCATGTACGACGTTGGTTAGATGTTTATGTTTTGTGCTTTGGTTTATGTTTAAAAATATAGCTAAATTAGTCGCCCGCGCCACGACATAAGTACTAGGATGGACATTGCTGTCAGTAGAAAGGTAATGTTTCATTTAAAAAATTTACATGCATATTCAGATTTTTTGAAACTATTCCATATATGCTTCAGTCTCTGGAAACCATGCCACTTATAGTGCATGGGACATTTGGAACATTAGATACAGTTCATTAATATATACTGACGTCAAAAAGAAACGCTACACCTACCCATATGTTCGGATATTCGATACGTTAGGATAGAAAAATATAATTTCTTCTCTGAGACTAAAATATAGAGATGTGCAAACATGTCTGCAAATTCTCATATGAAATTATCGTCATTGATATGTCCAAAGTACGATACAAAAACATTACCCTATCCAAAACGTCAGTATCACGTATGCCCTTCATGCCCTGCAACAACTGCTGGCAATCTTCGCCTAATAAATTGATCAACACAAGTTAAACAGCACGTACCTTGAGATAGTGTGTATACGCCTAATGTTTAGAGTAGATGTAATGGCTTTAAACGTTTCGTAGCTGACGTAAAAACTGACGTAAACGACTACCAAGGACGTCCCACGTTTGTTCCATAGGAATGTATTACATGAAAAATAAAACATCACAGCCAGACCACAATTACTTTTCACATGAGAAAAAACAGATGTGCCGTTGTCAAGCGAACACGCGGGTCACATTAGAGAGGTTGCGAAATTTAACATGTAACGTGTACGTGACTACCACTTTTGAGTATTTCGTCATCCAGGTATGTGTAATTTCTACAAGTAACCGACGTGTAACAGACAAAAGTATAGTGTGTACTATGCCGCACAGGTATGCGTATGCACGGGAAACACAATAATTCATCGCCAATGATTTCATTGAGTTTATATAAACAATCATTATCGATTCACGAAGAAATCATGCTACCCCTGGCATGTGATGTTACAAGCACATGTTATCTTTCGCAGGCCAATTTTAATGGCAACGCGTATGTATACATGTACGGGTAACTACACGTACACGTAGGCGTACACATTCGCATCGCAACCTCTCCATTAACGGATATAAACGTCTTGTATAGAGGTCACAGGCGGTGCATCAGAGCGGGACCTATCTGATAAGCTCCTAGTGACATTTACGCAAAGAATAAATCTGGCGATAATTTATTTTGAAGCAACAAAACGTTCAACGACTTCAATTTGAGAAATTCCACTTTCCAGCATTCAAAAAACCCGTGCTCGATTTCACTTTTTTAGTCGAGATATTTAAATCGCTTTCATTTTGTAAATGTCCTTGTGAATTTCACATTGTAAACCAACTTCAGCATAACTGCCCTTTTATCGACCAACGGAAATGCCACTTGGTAAAGGAGCTCGGGATGCTCGTGCGAATCGTGCGTCATACCATACTTCAGCACATCTGGACCAGATCGGGATTACTTTTTTGCTTAGGCAGACCTGTGCGTTCTTAGCTAAACTATGGTCTGTCAATAATCACGGGAATAGTTTGGATAATTAAAACGTTATTTACTTTTTTCAATGTAGTGTTTTTTTCTTGACGTCAGTATACTTGTGGTAGACCCAAATATAAATAATGAAAAAAATCACGTATTTTCGGGTATTAAATTTCGTGGATTTTGATAAAAATGCATGTTCATGGAGTCGTAAATTCGTGGATTACAGAACACAAAAAGGTAAAACATGTCTGAATTTGAGAGGTCGATTAATCGTGGAGACTAGATTTTGTGGTCGAGTTCAACAGCGAAAATTACGAAAATTAAACCCCCTTCAAAAATGATGATTTTACAGTATATGTCATTTATTAAGCGCAAAATTATTACGACATATTCTATTGCGCTTCACAATACCATGATTGAAGAAAAAAAACTATTATTACCATCTAGGAATGTTTTTATCTGTAATGATGCCTTGATCGACTGAGCCCAAATGATACCGATTAAACATGTGGAGGCCATGTTGAATCAACCAAATTTGAATGCATGTTCATAAATAGTTTTTTATGGTAAACGAAAGTGTCCACGCTCAATGGATGACATGTTGCTTGGTATTATGGTAAATTATGAAAACAGCTTTGAACTGTAGTCTAAATTTTTGTTCTTGGGACTGTAGTCATAATTGCAAATTAAAGGAAAATGTCATATTAATGTCATGCATTGTTACTTTCTGTATTTGTTGGTTGCGAAATAGCCCTTGGTGTTCCCAGAAGGTGTAAATATGACTCTTTAGTCACGTATGAAGTAGATATTACGAGGGAAACGAAAATGCTTGAGACTGTAGTCCGCTCTCACACGCAATTTTTCCAAGGTTTCACAGGGTAATTGAAAAAACGGCAAAACTACGGAGAGATATACAATATATCGCGGAAACCTTATATTTTTTCCCTTAGCGTGCTCTATATTTCATAGAAATTGGTGAAGAAATAAAATAGTTACGCCTATTTTTCTTCTCCAAGTGGAGGTTTTGTTTACAAAATTCTTCTTTGGACTGTAGTATTTTGTCACGTGGTATTGCTACACTGGACAATACACTGTAGAAATAAATAGGGGAGTATACTTATATATTCTGTTAAGGCAACATTTTAAAGTTTATTCACTACATGTACACTCACATAATGACGGTAGCGGATATATTCCGCACAGTAACCTTGTAATATATTCATGCTTAAAGTGGAGGAACACGTCAATTGATTCACACTGATACAGGTCTTAAATGGCACACACTATCGAACATGCATGGTACAAAATGTATGCCAATATATTCATACTAAATTGTGACTATCGGTTTTTTTTGTAACAAAAACCTTCGAGATCTTGATTAAATATAATTATATAGTCCAATACTAGTATTTGCCTATAAAGACCATCCATTTGCAAACTGCAAATAGTGATATTTAATGAAAGGTATGTCCCTCTCAAGAGGTACGGGTTAATATCATTGAAAATGGTTTGATGAGAAGATGGCATTATTGTTTTGAATATATTGTTATATAGTGGTTTTTGTTTGCAGGTTGTATTTAACAGCGGTTTTCTCAAATATTGTATTATTAAGAATGCTTACCAGGATGCATAATTGCATAATGGTGCATCTGACTAGTGTACATAAATATTTTCCAAAAACTGTGCAACAATTTCATTTGGACCGAGTGACCTGTGCTATGTAAATGAAAAACTACGTAAATATAATTTTTAACATCTTTAAAGGGTTTTACCAGGTAATGCTACGGTCACATTTGCCCTACGAGCTCCTTACGAGCTCCGTACGAGTTGATTTTGGCGAACTCGCACGGCGTCCGTACGGAGCCCGTACGGATATCGAAAATCGTACGAGCATCGTACGGATTTTCGTGACTCGTAGAGGACTCGGTGACTCGGTGAAAATGTTTCACCGAGCTCCCGAGCTGTCTACGAGCCCGTTGATATTTTTCAAGTCTGTATACTCTCGCACGAGGCTCGTGCGGACACCACACGAGCTACGAAATACTCGTGCGAGTATCGTACGATATCCTTACGGATATCGAAATTTGCAAGGTTTTGCATCGCATGGGACGCCATTAAGATGTAGATAATGAACATTATCTCAACTGCTTTACTTATGACAATGAATAGTTATGAGTATGGTGTATATTGAAATATTGAAAAATTAAAATTTTGGAAGACAGACAGACTGTGCGAGTATAACAACATTTGTACACAGACTTTTAATATCTTTATTTCGAATGTACATGTAATAACGCATGGCATTGTTGTACACACTATGGCATTGTTGTACACACTATAACATTCACTGCTATTATGTTGATACTGCAACTGTATCATGTATCCAAGTTCCGGTAGATAGACTCTGCCAACAGCAAAAACACAACACTGATTAATTCATGAAAACAATGTCGTATTTTTATATCATTATTATGGTATTCTCATATTATCATTATCGTCATCATAATCGCATTCTCGTAATATCATCATCGAGCTATCGTATTATCATTATCGTTTTCTCGTAATTATCAGCATCGTTCTATCGCATTATCATCATCGTGTTCTCGTATTATCATTATCTTATTATTGTATAATCATCATCGTATTCTCGTATTATAAATTATCTTATCATTGTATCATCATTATCGTATTCTCGTATCATCATTATCTTATCATTGTATTATCATCATCGTATTCTCTTATTATAAATTATCTTATCATTGTATTATCATTATCGTATTCACGTATTATCATTATCTTATCATTGTATTATCATTATCTTATCATTGTATTATCATTATCGTATTCTCGTATTATCGTTATCTTATCATTGTATTATCATTATCGTATTCTCGTATTATAATTATCTTATAATTGTATTATCATCATCATATTATCGTATTATAATTATCTTATCATTGTATTATCATTATCGTATTCTCGTATTATCATTATCTTATCATTGTATTATCATTATCGTATTCTCGTATTATCGTCATCATACTATCGTATTCTCGTATACAGTAATCATCATCCTATTATTGTATTATCATTATCGTATTCTACTATCATCATCATCAAACTATCGTATTCTCGTATTATCATCATCGTATTCTCGTATTAGCATCATCGATATATCCGACCAACAACCTTTCTCCAAGTAGGGACGCACCAGACTTTGATCCATGACATATTACCGCGACCGTGGCTGGGTGATTTTGGCGTCCGTATAGGAAGCGGGAGATCGAAAGTTCAAACCCCGGAGAAAGTTAGGTTATAACTGATGTAGTCGTTTGGTAAGACGCCGGTAGGCCCAACTCTGCCAGGCACCCGGCAATACATGTATGAGAATGGATTCGGGTTATTTTGCTAGAGAGGGGTCCGACCAGCAATATTTTATCCAAGTTGGTACCCAGTAGACTCCCACCCAAGACGTACTCCTCTCATTGTATTACATGACCACAATTCACCACAATTCCAGGGTCCAGGCCCACCCCATCTGGATCCGCACACGCTCAGTGTATGATAGTTGTTATTTCCGTGATTCTCGTGCACAGAACTTATTAGTACACATCAAACCATTGTCTATGCATCTACATATATATATATTCTATTTCTACTGCATTCACTTAATTCTTTTGGTAAAAATTTGGTGTGGTACACATGAGACACATACGTGTATATACCCTTTGTACTATTCAAAACGTTATGGCGAAATAGGCTGAATTTCAGAGTCTGTCGAGGGACAATTATGCATTTTTTCTTACATATAAACATGACATGAAATATCAACTAATCCAAAATCATCTTACAAAATATAATAATACATAAACTGGGTGAGGACAGCTTCCTTGCGAGCTTTCTACTTCAAATATCTCTACGAGATCGTAGACAACTCGGAGATCGGTGAAACATTTTCACCGAGCTCCCGAGTCCTCTACGAGTTACAACAATCCGTACGATGCCCTGACGAGTTTACGATGTCCGTACGAGTTATCTACGAGCTCTGATTGATCTACGAGCACCGTGCGATGTACGGCCGGGCTCCTTGCGAGCCCCGTACGGTGTCCGTATGGATATTACGATGTCCGTACGGATATCGTACGATTGCATCTCTATAAATCGTACGAGGTCCGTACGAGCTGTGACCAGACCCTACGAATGAAAAAGTACCGTTAGGATTTCAAACATTGTGGACTCGTTCGAGTTGGTAAATTCGTACGGATATCGTACGAGCTTTGTGACCGTAGCATAACAAACTAACAAACTCGCTTAAGAAAATCTTAAGGAGTGTTTTGGCTTACATTCCAGTCCTTTCACAACAAACTTTCCACTAAAATTTGTTGGAGAAAAATGCAAAAATTTGTCTACGAGTAATTTCTCAACTAAGTCTGCTATTTTTTAAAATCTATTTTATGACCATAATTATAGTCGTGTGCTGTAGATTTCTTTCCGGCAGAAACTGTATATTTACGACTACAGTCTCTGGTATTTATTGCTAAATTTTATTATGGTAGGCGATTCTGTATGAAATGTACATCTATCATGTTATAATAGACTGACGTTTTTATTTTCTGTAAAAACATATTTATTTATTTTCTCTATCAAATACATGTAGACATGTTCATTGTCAGTCGGAGATACTGTAGGTACATACTTTAAGTACCGTCAACGATACCAATTTATACAGTGAATGCATATGCAAAGTGCTATGGCTATAGAACTATTTTCCCGGTGAATCGTGACCACTGATGTATGTCAAACACCTACATCTAAAAACAAATGCCTACCTACCTATCCTATTGTTCACCAATGTTTCCTGAACCACACATATGTTTTATTTAGCCGAAGTGAAAGTTATTCATTTCATGCCAATTTATTTTAGGTCGATTGTTTCACAATAAATGCGTTTTAATTGTTGTTTTTTAACTTTGCCAAAGTCTAAAATAAAAGTTCGTTTGAAGAATAAACATTAAATGCTTCGGCTTTTTGTGGACGATGCATTAAAATGACTTTCAGATGATAAAAGTCGAAATATACTTCCCGAATGCACAATTGTCTATATATATACCTTGTTGAATTTTCTCGGGTTTTAAAACCGCTATAAATGTTAATATGTAATGATTGTCAAACATTTTGGGTGTGTTTTATTCTTTAGAAACAGACCTGTTAATTCATTCAGATGTCATCCAAACATAGTCACTGACAAAAAAGTTATATGTGTTACCATGTTTTGTAGATCAAAAATGCCTAATAAAATGGTTTATTTAAAACGTGATAAAATATTAATATCTCTTGTATCTTCAAATTTTTTGGTGCCTTCTTATACTGCAAAAATAGACCTTTCGCGTGAAACCACAGTCGATTAGATATATACACAAACTAAAGAGTTATAGGCGTAGCAGTGATTTCAAAACCAATGTTTCCTCTATAACCTATATCTCGACTTCGTTATGTTGTCCAAGGTTTACATCGGAATCTAAAATAGCGATACCACGCTCTGATTGGATCAACGAGATTAAGTGGGTGGAGTCGGCGTCTGGTCAATTGATACGAATGACCCATTATAAATGACCACCACATTTTGATTGACAGGTGACGTTAGCGGAATAGTGTATTTCTCGGCCCTATGCTATTTTAAACAAGATCACAGGAGTGATTCTACGGCGTGGAGGGGGGGGGGGTTAATTTTTTAATTTATTGACGAATTTTAAAATGTTGATATGAAATTAAAGATTACGCTCTGAAGTTTCTAAATAAAAAAATGAAATTATGCCCATGCAAATATGAATTATAATGGTTCAAACACAGACTATTTTTCGAGAAAAAAATCTACACATTTTTGTGTTCGAATTCCACGGCCGTAGTAGTTTATTTTTTTATTTATTAACATATTTTCATATAAATTATATCAAAATAAAAAAGAAGCTCTCTTGTTTTAAAATATACAAACATATTGAAATAAAATAACGGCTAATTGAATATATACACATTTTTCTCGGCGTGAAATTATATTTTTAATGTGTTCGAATTCCACGGCCGTACCAGTTTTTTTTATGATTCACTCCATTTCTATTGTTTTATATCGTTATGAAGCTCTTTAGTTTCTAAATATGTAACAATATTGAGAATTATCAATAACGCAAATATTAATAAAATGACAATGATTAGAAAATTGTGGTATTTCACGGCCGTGATTTTTTTGTCAATATTTGTGACGAAGATTAACACCAAACCGTATAATCATAGTAACGTACGATCATAGACATTGAAAGTGTTTCGAAAAAGAAAGGTTTATTGTTTTATTAATATGTTATACATATTTTGGAAATTTCATGGTTAGTAAAATAAGATCATTTAATTGTGAAACTATTGTTTTTCATTAACTCTTTCTTATAAACGGTCGTATTCATGAGTGTCCTCAAATATTTTATGTCGTTCGGCAGTGTCCTCAAATAATTCATCCTTTTTAAAAATACTGTGACTTTTACATTAGATGCTCATTGGTTGCAATGTGTAAATATATGTGATTGTACATAAGTTGAGTCTCTTATAATTAATTCTATATCGAATGGTTATATGCATGTTTTATTTGTGATATAATAAGTGTTATTTTGTAATAATTAGACATGGATGAGACTGAAATACAGTCTAATTTTACAGTTATTGCCTCCGAATCTATACGGAGAAATTCAACATCGCATATGTATTAGAATTTTCACAGAACAAAACGGAACTTTATTTATCACAGGCATCTATGCAACATGGGTACAGTGATATATAAATGTTACAGTATAAATACATTGGGATAAACACTACGGACCATATTCACATCCTCTCCTCCACTCTCACTCACTGAGTTAATCCAAATTTAATTGTTGTTTCGTCCGTGCGTTTGAGTGTGAACTCGACCTAACCTGAAATTGGTATTCACAACGGTAAGTGTAGCTGGAGTTGACTCGACTGAGTGAGGAATTTTCGAGGGAGCGAAACGTCGACTTCAGCGTGACTCCAACCAAACTCAATGGAATGTTAGTGAATACCAAAGTTAGTCACTAACTAAAATGGACAACCCATTCGAGGTAGAAGAATTTAAGGATATGATTTTACCTTTTAGAAATGTCCCGGATAGAAGAAAACCTTAGAAAGCATGGATAATGTGAATTTCTTGGCAAAGTTCCCCAGCTACACTCAAATGTGTGGTTACGTGCATACCGATTTAGCGCACGAATGTTGAACTAATAAAGTTATTGTAGTTTCAAATTAAACTACACAACAAATTCATATGATCGTGTGGGTTGATAAATATACAACCATAAATATAATTTTATTTATAATTTGTTATCTTAAAGTATATTATTTGGACAAATAAAGTTACTGTAATAAGTGTATGAAGTATCTGGAATTAAAATTTAGTCATATTACTGCGATGTTAATTAAATACATGGTATTTATATATGGAGCATAACTATTGAAATTATAACGTTATTGTTTTCATTCTTTGCCATATTATTATTTTTAATCCCACCCAGTGTTGATATGAAGATGACTAAAATATTTGAATGAATAAAAACGTGCAAACTAGCAACAAATACTGATGATGTGCATTGCAATCATTCATGTGTCAATGTGCCGCCTCGATAGCCTACTGTTAGAGCGTCCGCTTCGAGTGCGGGACGCCCAGGTTCGATCCGGGGTCACTTCATGCTTAAAACGAAATGGTATCAGTATTTCCCTTGCAAGATGTCCAGCATAATAAGCGAAAGGTGGCTTCTCTTCTCTTACGTATTGTATTATATATTGTGACGATGGATAAATTCGGGCATGATGTGTCGAGAATGGTTAATATTTGTTCAAGGTTGTACCAACTTGTTTCATAATCAACCTAAAACCAAGAAGTTCATGCATCAGCTATCTTATGTACTATTATTTTTAAACATGTCGCACATTAAATGACATTCCAGGAATTATAGCTTTCTAGTTGTCGGGCTTCCCCGGAACGGTATGTACGATGTATGTGTTGTAATTAACAACATCATCTGACAGTGAAGCTGCTTATAAAAGTAAACTGAGTCCATTTCCTCCGACTTCTAAATTATTAACATGACATTACCTGCTTGACGGTCGGTGGAATTCATATTGACGTGATATGATATTTAATATTGAGTCCACGGCGAAAACATAAGGCATACGGTACGATTTGTCTTCTTCGATATGCGCATCCTTTTTTTATTTTAAATGCGTAGGCATTGTCTTGCATAATTGTTTTGTTGGAATATATCAATGTAAATCATTATATACATTTGTACGTTCATTCAATGTTAATTACATCGAAGTTTTATGTTAACTGATCCACTATAATCTTTGCAATAATCATACCGACCAATTCAATAATAAAGCTCAGATTGTATGTACAGTGTAATATCCTACCATTTATTATAACGGTCACACACTCAGGAAAGTCGAGGACGAGTTACCCATGTGAATACCAAATCTCCACTCGACCTACACTAACTCGACCGTCACTCTAGCTACACTTGAGGCTACCTTAGGTTAGTGTAAGTCGAGTTGGAGTGGAGGACCGACTATTTTTTTTTCGGCTGCCAAATATTTAGTTTTTCGGCTGCCAACTTTGTTAGGCCGCTGGATCGCTAGGGCGCTAGGCCGCCAACTTCACATTTTTTTATATTTTTTTTCGACTGCCAACTTTGTTAGGCCGCTGGATCGCTAGGCCGCTAGGCCGCTAGTCAGCTAGGCCGCTAAGCCGCTAGGCCGCTAGGCCGCCAACTTCCCATTTTTTAAATTTTTTTTCGACTGCCAACTTTGTTGGGCCGCTGGATCGCTAGGCCGCTAGGCCGCCAACTTCACAATTTTTTTTTTTTTTTTGCTAGGCCGCCAACTTCACATTTTTTTTTTCCGACTGCCAACTTTGTTAGGCCGCTGGATCGCTAGGCCGCTAGGCCGCTGGGCCGCTAGGCCGCTGGGCCGCTAGGCCGCTAGGCCGCCAACTTCACAATTTTTTTTTTTTTTTTTTTTTTTTTGGACTGCCAACTTTGTTGGGCCGCTGGATCGCTAGGCCGCTAGGCCGCTGGGCCGCTAGGCCGCTAGGCCGCTAGGCTGCTAGGCCGCTAGGCCGCCAACTTCACAATTTTTTTTTTTTTTTTTTTTTTTTGGACTGCCAACTTTGTTGGGCCGCTGGATCGCTAGGCCGCTAGGCCGCTAGGCCGCTGGGCCGCTAGGCCGCTAGGCTGCTAGGCCGCTAGGCCGCCAACTTCACAATTTTTTTTTTTTTTTTTTTTTTTTTTTGGACTGCCAACTTTGTTGGGCCGCTGGATCGCTAGGCCGCTAGGCCGCTGGGCCGCTAGGCCGCTAGGCTGCTAGGCCGCTAGGCCGCCAACTTCACAATTTTTTTTTTTTTTTTTTTTTTTGGACTGCCAACTTTGTTGGGCCGCTGGATCGCTAGGCCGCTAGGCCGCTAGGCCGCTGGGCCGCTAGGCCGCTAGGCTGCTAGGCCGCTAGGCCGCCAACTTCACAATTTTTTTTTTTTTTTTTTTTTTTTTTTGGACTGCCAACTTTGTTGGGCCGCTGGATCGCTAGGCCGCTAGGCCGCTGGGCCGCTAGGCCGCTAGGCTGCTAGGCCGCTAGGCCGCCAACTTCACAATTTTTTTTTTTTTTTTTTTTTTTGGACTGCCAACTTTGTTGGGCCGCTGGATCGCTAGGCCGCTAGGCCGCTAGGCCGCTGGGCCGCTAGGCCGCTAGGCTGCTAGGCCGCTAGGCCGCTAGGCCGCCAACTTCACAATTTTTTTTTTTTTTTTTTGGACTGCCAACTTTGTTGGGCCGCTGGATCGCTAGGCCGCTAGGCCGCTAGGCCGCTGGGCCGCTAGGCCGCTAGGCTGCTAGGCCGCTAGGCCGCCAACTTCACAATTTTTTTTTTTTTTTTTTTTTTTTTTGGACTGCCAACTTTGTTGGGCCGCTGGATCGCTAGGCCGCTAGGCCGCTGGGCCGCTAGGCCGCTAGGCTGCTAGGCCGCTAGGCCGCCAACTTCACAATTTTTATTTTTTTTTTTTTTTTTTTTTGGACTGCCAACTTTGTTGGGCCGCTGGATCGCTAGGCCGCTAGGCCGCTGGGCCGCTAGGCCGCTAGGCTGCTAGGCCGCTAGGCCGCCAACTTCACAATTTTTTTTTTTTTTTTTTTTTTTTTTTGGACTGCCAACTTTGTTGGGCCGCTGGATCGCTAGGCCGCTAGGCCGCTGGGCCGCTAGGCCGCTAGGCTGCTAGGCCGCTAGGCCGCCAACTTCACAATTTTTTTTTTTTTTTTTTTTTTTTGGACTGCCAACTTTGTTGGGCCGCTGGATCGCTAGGCCGCTAGGCCGCTAGGCCGCTGGGCCGCTATGCCGCTAGGCTGCTAGGCCGCTAGGCCGCCAACTTCACAATTTTTTTTTTTTTTTTTTTTTTTTTTGGACTGCCAACTTTGTTGGGCCGCTGGATCGCTAGGCCGCTAGGCCGCTAGGCCGCTGGGCCGCTAGGCCGCTAGGCTGCTAGGCCGCTAGGCCGCCAACTTCACAATTTTTTTTTTTTTTTTTTTTTTGGACTGCCAACTTTGTTGGGCCGCTGGATCGCTAGGCCGCTAGGCCGCTAGGCCGCTGGGCCGCTAGGCCGCTAGGCTGCTAGGCCGCTAGGCCGCTAGGCCGCCAACTTCACAATTTTTTTTTTTTTTTTTTGGACTGCCAACTTTGTTGGGCCGCTGGATCGCTAGGCCGCTAGGCCGCTAGGCCGCTGGGCCGCTAGGCCGCTAGGCTGCTAGGCCGCTAGGCCGCCAACTTCACAATTTTTTTTTTTTTTTTTTTTTTTTTGGACTGCCAACTTTGTTGGGCCGCTGGATCGCTAGGCCGCTAGGCCGCTGGGCCGCTAGGCCGCTAGGCTGCTAGGCCGCTAGGCCGCCAACTTCACAATTTTTTTTTTTTTTTTTTTTTTTTGGACTGCCAACTTTGTTGGGCCGCTGGATCGCTAGGCCGCTAGGCCGCTAGGCCGCTGGGCCGCTAGGCCGCTAGGCTGCTAGGCCGCTAGGCCGCCAACTTCACGCTGCTAGGCCGCTAGGCTGCTAGGCCGCCAACTTCACGCTGCTAGGCCGCTAGGCTGCTAGGCCGCCAACTTCACGCTGCTAGGCCGCTAGGCCGCCAACTTCACGCTGCTAGGCCGCTAGGCTGCTAGGCCGCCAACTTCACGCTGCTAGGCCGCTAGGCTGCTAGGCCGCCAACTTCACGCTGCTAGGCCGCTAGGCCGCCAACTTCACGCTGCTAGGCCGCTAGGCTGCTAGGCCGCCAACTTCACGCTGCTAGGCCGCTAGGCTGCTAGGCCGCCAACTTCACGCTGCTAGGCCGCTAGGCCGCTAGGCCGCCAACTTCACGCTGTTAGGCCGCTAGGCCGCTAGCCTGCCAACTTCACGAACATTCAACCTTGATCTATCAGACTAGGAGACAGTTTATGGAAGCATACCACTCCTATATACGAGGGTCGTTCGAAAAGAATTGAGACAATGAAATAAGAGTCATGAAAAAATAATTTATTTGAAATGTTTTACTGATAATTTAAGCATAGGCCTTCGTAACATGATTGTTTCCTGAATGCAAAATTTCCATTTGCTGGTATAACTACATTTTTCTCAGGGTTTATCTACATTTGAATAAACAGAACTACAAATAATATATTCACACATGCCCCGTAGCATTAAGCTTCGGGTAACACCAATGTAAATTGCCGTAGCAATGCTATAAATCATTGGTTTGCATTTGATTCAATGTATCGCAACATTCTCATGTCAGATTGTTTTTTTAGAAACAGTAGCGAACGCCTTTAACTAGTGAATATTCCATATTTAGTTCAGGTTTAGTACTAGACTAATTAATTATTTGCGGACAGTATAATACGATGTATATACATGTATATTAATCAATATTGAATATTATAAAGCAACATGTAAATGTACAGTAATTAATAAAGACAAGTAAAATCATTAGCTAACTCAGTGATTAGGCTATAGAGACTCTCGGGTTTCTGTCCAGTGAGAACTATGTTATCGGTAGAGGCGATATCGTTCACGGGAAGCTTTGATCGAGCCGGGCAGTCACTGAATCCGATATTCTAATTATCATGCAACCACAACCGCGGTACCATTCAGAGGCTTATTGTCTCAATTTTTAAGTTTACAATTCCAGTAGTTTTACCATGGGCAGCCGATATGAATTCGGCACCTATTAACACAATTACAATTTCAAACTTAACTAGATGCTTAATATAACTTAATGAAGGTCGTTATTAGTAACAGCCGTACCCTGCGACATTAGCGAACTCTCTTCAATAAATCACTGATAATATTATAAGCACTGTTAACCGGTCGACAACCGAGTAAGTAGCTCGAAAGTCGTATAAATAGTAGGATGCGCGAGTATTCAATAAGTAGTAAGCCTTACATTAATACTGAACAATAATAATCACGTGATCTTTGACGTCACATGTTGAAAATCGTCGATTGAAACAAAAGAAAATCGTATTTTGTTACGCTTATTTGTGAAATATAATTTGTATGTTGAAATTCGAGCAGCCGAACATAGTCAATATTTGCCAGTCAGCTTTCTGCTGAAATATGATACCAGCATATGATTGCTTCCATCCCGGGTGGCCAAATTAAACTTGAATCGCTCTAACCACTGAGCTACGGACGCAGGAACGTTTGTCCCAGAACAGCCGCTGATTTTTGAAAATCTATTTCGTGTTTTCAAGTAAAAATGAGAAAAAGTAATGCTATTTCTGAAAAGTAAATTGGTACTAGGTCTAGTGGCAACTAATAAAACAATTGGAACAATAAAAAGCCAATGGTAGACCTCTGTCAATTCTTCGTCTATATATTTTACGCTCAAACCTGTAGTTTTTTCTGACCCGCTCTCTAGCCCAGTGCCGATTGAAACCCATTGATTTGATCACAGAATGTCCTGTGCCAGCACAAAAAGGCTTTATTTTCTCCTTTTGCACAGAGAGGGGTCTGATATGCTAAAACATCACGTACTTTGGGGACCGTTTCTTTGTATTCTTTCTATGCCAGTTAGGGTACCAAACGGATATGACGATACAGGAAATGGTATCTGTGTTTGCTGTGACAGCTGTAGAAAAACTGGGTACCAGCTTTCGAAACGTCATATTTGTTTACGGCTAAACATGGCCGCTGCCCAATCTTCTCTCTATGTATAGGGTACACTCAGATAATTTTGACTCAGATAATTTGAAACCATGGTACGGAAGACTGGAATAGTAGTGGCATGACTTCTTTTGATATACTCTGGTTCCCGACGTACTTGATTATAGCCAGGGCTTTCATTTGGCTCTTGAAATTGCATTTTGGTTCTTACAATTGACTCAATAACCACTCTTGAATATTTAAAATGAATGTTCAAATATGCTAAACTTATAATACACATCTTCTTGCAATATTATGTTGACTCATGAAAATTAACAATCAAGAGTCATTTTGAAAGCCCTGATAGTACGTTCATCACTTAGTGTAAGAAAGGTGATAATCCAGGGTAGTTTTGATAGTGATTTATACTTTACAGGATTAAATCGAAACAAATTAGAGGCACACAATGTATTATCACTTTATTCGTCAAAGTAGGCACACAGTGTATTATCACTTTATACGTCAAAGTAGGCACACAATGTATTATCACTTTATACGTCAAAGTAGGCACACAATGTATTATCACTTTATACGTCAAAGTAGGCACACAATGTATTATTACTTTATTCGTCAAAGTAGGCACACAATGTATTATTACTTTATACGTCAAAGTAGGCACACAATGTATTATCACTTTATACGTCAAAGTAGGCACACAATGTATTATCACTTTATACGTCAAAGTAGGCACACAATGTATTATCACTTTATTCGTCAAAGTAGGCACACAATGTATTATCACTTTATACGCCAAAGTAGGCACACAGTGTATTATCACTTTATACGTCAAAGTAGGCACACAATGTATTATCACTTTATACGTCAAAGTAGGCACACAATGTATTATCACTTTATACGTCAAAGTAGGCACACAATGTATTATTACTTTATTCGTCAAAGTAGGCACACAGTGTATTATCACTTTATACGCCAAAGTAGGCACACAATGTATTATTACTTTATACGCCAAAGTAGGCACACAATGTATTATCACTTTATACGCCAAAACGTCAAAGTATTTCAAGAACTAGTCCACATACACGTACGCCACAATAGAAATGGATCCCAAAGGAAATATATGGTTGTCAAACAAACGTTTGGCTCAACAGACACCCTATTCTTACCATAGACTCTGGCCAGGAACCCATTTCACGTAAGATAATCACAATGGTGACGATACTGTAATATTGGTTAAAAAACACACAGAAAACAACTCTTGTCAAAAACAATGTTTACGTATAAACGTCAAAAGTTGCGACCCGTGTAAAATGCGTTGGTGCGATGAATATAAAATTGCAAATGCATTTAGTTACTAATCATCCTATTTTCTTCAATAAAATATCATAATACAGTGCAATAATTAGGCTGTAATAAATTACTAAAAAGGTTCCGGTTCTGATAACAAAGCACCAATTACTGGTACACAAATGACGAAAACGTGTAATGTCATTTATTACATTAATTTTTAAATGTACTATCCAAAGTCAGGTTATATGCTGATCCGGTGTGAGGGTGTACATGTATATGTTCTTGCATATGCATTGTATAATAGTTAAGCTAACAGCGCATACACAGTCCTCTGACAGCAGTTTTGTGTCTGAAACGTAAAGGGTTTACTTTGAGTTAAGTTATTTAAAATCCAAGTTAAAGATACCCATGTTTGGTAATACGCTCAGATTTTATATAAACAACAAAGGAAAAAATCACTAGGAAAGTGGTGTAAAATATCTTCAAAAAGACTATCTAAATATTTATTAAGATTCATGAAATTAATATCACGTAATGTGTAAGACATTAAATGTAACAGATCTTTTCGCACCTTAGAGTTTGCTTGTCTAGTTGTTTTGTTATTAAGAAAACCTATATGGTCCCTTCTTATTTCTATATAGAAAAAATGAGCGGTATCGATAAACCGCTTGAGGAGAATTCTTCTTCCACATGTATAAAATTAGTTCATACTTTTCATTAAACCCTCATTATAGATGTTTATCAAACACAAGATTCATAATCGTAAGTTTTCCATCTTCAGTTTAATTTGTACAATGCCAGTTTAGTACCTAGCATTCCAACGTAACAGAGTTATCCTCCGTGATGCCGTGATACAACAACTCTAAAATACGTACAGTACAACCTATCCATAGTGGCCCTCTGTAGAGCAACAACATCTAAACAATGAGACCAATATTTGCAGCTCCCAAAGCGTGTTGCTCTACAGAGGTTGTACTGTACATTGTTTTTCGAAAAAGTATACATATAATTTTATATATATACTATATAGTCCGTGGGTTGGTTTGGTTTGGGTGAACGGAAGAACTCGCATGTTCAAGAGGTCTGCCTATCATTGAGGTTTGACCAGTTCTATTGTAGAAGCACTTCTGTCTCTTCAACTCGATAGTTTAAAATGAAGATGTTTGGCGAGCTAAACAGATATTGCAAAACAAAACTGTAACGTCCAGTGAAGACAGGATGCGTTCGATTATCGACATCTTCCGTTCGCTTCTGAAAATACAAGTTCTCTGCTCTGTAGAACTACCGATCACGATACTGCGGGTTGACTTGAATACAACACTCCGACAATGTGAGAACATCCGCAGCTTGACATTTGTTTATTATTAATACTGTGAAAATCAATTAAAACTACCGCCTGTATTTTCGGTGCATCTGTGTCAGAAAAACGCTTTCTCGTGTGTTTTGATCTGTGTCATCATATATACGTCTACCTGACGATGATTTGGTCTCGGTGCTTGGAAAAATAAGTCCAGAAATATTTCAGCCGCACTAAGTCCGTATCCCATAAGTAGCACACGTTCAAAATCATGTAAACATCGATAATATCCTATACCAAGTAAGGTCAAGTATTTTTCAGCAAATCTCATTGCATAATTTTTAAACCGGAAGTAGTAACTCAGTCTGTCGATTAAGTTTAAAGCACTGTAAAATAGTCCGAGACCTGAGTCCCATACTCTTCCGCGAAACACGAGATCTTCTGGATTTCCATAGAAACTATCAATAGACAGGAAAATTCTCGGTGAACCGTCATATTCGTGACTACATGAAATTTTTACCATGAAATAGTTACAATTGGGAGATCTCAACACGACGACATTTCCGTGGGTCTCGAGATCACTCGTGATTGTGTAAATATAATATCGGTGAATTTCGGTCATGTCCGGTAAAATCCGCTTCGCCTCCATATGAAGAGTTTTTCGAACGAGTGGTGATATAAATTCGCGTGTATACTTCATCCCTTCGGCATACTTCGGTCCTCTAGGTGGCGCAAACTCGTGAATGAAAAACATTGAAAATCTGCAAATAAATGAAAAAAAAACATAATGATACACGTATAATCTATTATTGTTAAAATTTATCTTACGGTATAGAGTAAACAATAATACAGAAGTGCGTTCTTTTTTATAAGACAACCCTCGTACAAGTATGGCGTCGAAGCTTTTAAGTGATGTTGACATCATTGGATACTTTTCTATAACAAAACTTTTAGGCGAGTTCACTAAAATGCACTGTACACCCATTTATTGTACCGTATAATTCGTCTCTACGTACAGTAAGTGTTTTCATTTAAGCAAACAAAAATAATCAAAGTACGAAGTACATGACGTCTGAATTTTTCGTGACTCGACCACTGTCCGTGACTTACTCAACTTACATGTACTTACGTAGCGCTCTGGCTATCAATATATGAGCAATTCCAGAATTGGTAGGTCCAGTGCCAGGCTTTAGTGAGCAGGGTACTGTTTTATCAAAGCACTTACGAAAATCTTAAAGTTACGCTCAAATTTAAATTCTTTATCATTCTTTAACAACTGCAAATCGGTGACGGGTATGGTTTGTAGGAGTTCAGTAACTGAATCATTATTAGTATTACAGCTCCATTTATCCCACTTTATAATAGTAAACAAATTAAAGAATTTAAATTTGATCGTAAGTTTACGATTTTCGTAAGTGCTATTATGAAGTAGTAACCGTGTATTTATAACTAGTGCCCTGGATTGGTTGACATAGTGTCAATCTATTGAGACTGGGTAGTGTCTGTATGATTGCAATACTGTTGATGTGGATTTTAAACAACCCAACACTGACACATCACTAAAACATTGTACAAATTACTACTTTTCATAAATGTCACTTTTCTTGAAGTTATTTTACAATCTCATCCATGTACATTGTACATGATAAACGTAGTTCACCCCTCAACCTCTCGTTTACCCAGAGGGCAATAAAGTGATGGCGATGACGATTGTGTCATAAAATTGATTTGTATTTAACATAATATACAAAATGTACACCTATTCTATTGAACTTTCATAAATGGTTCAGCTTGTCAAAATCGATTAAGTCGTTCTCGTATACAACATTGCCCGATATTGACTCATTATTTACTTAACAACATTCAATTATAGCACGGAGAATTTGACGTGATCCTGACCTTTATGCATAAATATATTACACCGTTCTTGATTTGAATATATTAACTCCCGCGAGCAAATCGTGCAATACCGGTCCTTCAGATTTGTGTTGGTATTACACCACGAGCGTCTTCGTGATACTTCCCGCTTATGAAAACATACAACCGGGATTATAAATGTAGACAATATATCTGCTGTTAAAGTATGCCAATAGAAGGTCGGGAATCGTATCAAATTCTCCGTACTATATAACCACTGAAAGTATGACGTACGATAAATAGTAACTTAATATGAAATTTATGTACAAAGTATGTCCATCTACAGAGTTATGGCACTTAGATGCAACAACTAATTTACGTAATCATTTTTAGAAGAATGGCTTTAATTTAAGACATCCGTCCGTTCAACCGTCTGTCCATCTACCCTCGATCATTGAGTAACAATCGACAGTTAACAAATGCATGGGGGTGCTGTGCGAACTAATGACAATAACCCTTTTTAATCCTTATGGTAATGGTGACTGGTGAAGCTAGTATGTTGAAATACAAAACGACACAGATTGAAGTTGAAAGGGGTTTTATTTATTAAAGCCACGAACTTTGCACGTTCTTAAAGTCATATACTAATCGAAAAAGAGGCAAGGTAGAATAAGTGTCATGAACCCTTTATCTGTTAAAATGTATACATTTTGTAGGTATTTGTGTACATCTTTATAATTATACACGAGTGTAAAAGGCAGATAAATTATAATTTTATTATTTATTGTGTGACTTTTAAAACTAAAACAAAATGGCCAATTTCGCCACTTCAGTAATATCCGCGAACGTTTTAAACATAGTCGAGGTAGTCCGTTCGCATTTAATGTTGATACGAAGCTTAAAAGTTAAATCAGATTCTAACATAGCACGTGAGATTTGCCTTCTTTGCGTATGTTGAGCTTACCATATTTTATTACCGCGATAAAATATGGCTGTTCCCATTTACCCATCGTTCACAAGTACTATTGACAGAACGGGAATTTTACATAAATTTCGTGGCTATAGTTGGGTTATAAATACTACAATTCAATGTAAACAAATACTAGAAACAAAATGATGCAAATAGATCCAACAAAAAGTACATGTTTAAATAATAATCGATATTTTTTAAACAGTGGAGTTTTTACGGGAAAGATTTTTACATAAGCGCCGCTTTTCAACGTCACTTGTCGAATGGAAAATAGCGCATTCTGTTTGAATGCAAATATTTCGCACATCACGCCTTGGTTTCTCATAATATATGTTTAGAAGTATTCCTTGTGGCTGTTTTATTTATCAGACACATGCGTGGATGTCAGATCAACACCAATCCGTTATTTATAGCTTAAAAATCGATATACATGTCCTTTTAGTTCGAACAGGAAGTAGAGCAGTTAGAGTCATTGACAACCAAAGAACAAAACACACAATCGCCTGAATTTACTGTAAATGATACTTAAACAAGTATTTCTTCTCTCATCTCACTTGATGTGTATTTGTTTAGATGTCGATTATGTAACGGCATGTAAAATATTGAACAGCAACGTATTAAAATCGATAAATCGAGAGTCAAAATAAGGGGCGTTAATTTGAACAGCGCGTAAGATTTAACGGTGCAGAGGTAAAAAATTAGGTCGCATTTTGTTGCTGTAAAATACGAAATTTATGCGATGTTAGAATCGAAATAACGAATATGTGGCCATATTTTATTGCGTAATAAAACATAGGCACTCGTTTTGATGCGATCATTAAATCACTCGTGCTACGCACTCGTGATTTAATTACTACGCATCAACACTCGTGCCTATATTTTATTACGCAATAAAATATGGTCACATATTCGTTATTTCTTAAATACAAATTGAATTAATGTATGAATTCATTTAACTTTTACATCATATTGCCCATGGACAAAATATGACACATGTGTGATGACAACCGACTTACATATGGTATACACATATTTACAAAGTGATATCATATCAATTATACATATTAATTAACTTATGATACATATTTTATTGAAAGTTTATTTTAAAGTGTCATCAAGACAAAAGTTTGCCGCCAAAATCGATGAAGTCACCATGATTAGAACATTGACAACATTTAATATTGACTAATACTTAATTGCATTACAAATGTTCAAATTGTAAATTCAAGTGTTCTACGGTAAATATTGTGTTTGACCAATGAGGGTTGCATAATAAAGTTTACAATTAAACAATCATATTTTTATTGTTAAACTGGTACTCAAATGTAAAATTTATTTAATACAAAATGCACCAAAATATTCTCCGTAGCTCATTGGTTAGCGCGCTTACCGTCTAATCTTGCGAACCAGGTTCAAATACGGATTGAGGCACTCATATGCCTGTCACATTTCTGTAGAAAGCTGATTGGCAAATAAAGGCTATGCATGGTATTGAGCCGAATTATACTCCGGCATTTAAACACGGTATCCGTCGTTGAAAGAACAATATGTATACATGTACATGTTTTACTTCAATATGGTTTCTTTTGTCCAAATATCACAGTTCAAAGTTTAAGTCAACCATAGTGTTGGTCATTCGTTGACAAAAATACAGTGATACTGTACGAGGAAATGAAGTCATATTCAGTAGAAAAAATGTGCTCTATTTAATGTAACATCCAATAAGCGCATCTTATTCCGCCAAAATAAGGTTCCGTAATTAACAGGCGTTGCCTAATTGTTGACAACAAATCGTCAATAAAAACACCGAAAACCTAAATGTTACTGGGCCTTTAATTTTATTTCTTGAATGCAAAGAGGAATGAGCACAACATGCATATTTGTATTTACTACCTTTTGTATCTAATTAAGCCAGCGATTTGTAAAATTGAAATGGTCAAGGGCGACTCGAATCACGCATAAAACGCTATATAAACATGTATATAAAATTTATTTAAAAACACAATGGCTAAAGACGATGCGATGATGGGTTTAATATAATTAGTGACGTGACATGAGACGACGACTCAGACTATCAGTAATTCATAACGGTACAGTATAGAATACTGTACAGTTTTGTTATGTATTGTATTATCGAATACTTTTGACCTGTCGCTAATTAATCCCCGTTTGTTTTCGTTTTGTGTACAGTAAGAATGTTTTGATGAGTTAAAATAACAATTCTGATTGGACAACGGATAAGCATGGATATTCATGGGTGACTAGTTAAAAGTGACAGGCAATACATAGCAACGATCTCAAAATAAAGGTATTACGTCTTTGAATATAATTACAGTGGGTATACATCTTTCAAACAAATATGAAATATATTATTAACTTATAATTAATAATTATGACTCCTCGATAAGTGGTTTAATATAATTTACAAGAACTACACGTACAAAATGTAGATTAAATCCAACCATATACAATAAAAATGTACATGCATTTGATATTGAAGTGCCAGTAAATACCTTTTTATGCTTGATACGTCCAGTCAAACCGATTTTTTTTTAGAAAATATATTTTAAATGTAGTTAATTTACGTGAACTACGTGTAACAGGTAACCTCACAAAATACATACAGGATCAAACCATACAGATGCATTTGATATTGCAATTTTAGAAATACTATTAAATACCTTTTTTATGCTTGATACGTCCAGTCAATCCGAAATTTGTTAAGAATGTAAATTTTAAATGCATCTACATCTGATGAGAGAGGGGGTATTGAGATTCCAAAAATTCTTCACAAATTTATGTTAAATGAGTGATTGATCACAAAGTGGACATGGTAATTAGTTAGATACGTTGACATATTTGGAGAGTAAATAAGCGATGACACATCAGTACGTAACACTATGTTGTATCTGAATATAGTCAATATACATCATGTTTGTACATCGGTCTTAGTTATATCGATGGCTTAGAAGATATTAGTAAAAAATCGGACATGGAAGGCAGCACTCAACTGCAACAGCCCAGCACAGAAAACATAAAAATAACACGAACCACAATTACACGGCACATTGTCCAACGCACAACTGAACGAGAAAATATTGCAATTTTGAGAAAACAAAAAAAAAATGTCAAAAAACTACTCATTACTTATAAAAACAATGGTTCTACCTATTAGGTTTGGTCAACATGACCTTTTCCGATTTTCATAAAAATAGGTTCATATGATGCGCCATGTGATGTAAATTTCAAATATGTAGCCTTACAATCTTATTATTCTTAGTCAACGATATGCAGTAAAACTTCACTTAAGGAGTACTAACCCCAACCCCAAGTATTAAAACCACCTTTAAAAAAGACCACCATTTCAATTGCCACTTTCACTTTTTGCCATTTATTTAACCTCACTCGTTAACACAATACCACACGAGACTAGGCTTGAACAGTATTACGAACGGTCCATTTACTGGTCTTTGTTGTATACGATGTACATCATTCAAATATCTCCTCGGCGATAAGCCCACCTCAAGATAAATACCACAGTTTTAGGGCCCCTCTCACAGTTTTCAGGCCGCTCTCATAGTTTTCAGGGCAGCTCTCACAGTTTTCAGGGCCGCTCTTACAGTTATTATGTCCGCCCTCACAGTTTTCAGGGCAGTTCTCACAGTTATTATGTCCGCCCTCACAGTTTTCAGGTTAGCTCTCAGTTTTCAGGGCCGCTCTCACAGTTATTATGGCCACACTAACAGTTTTCAGGGCAGCTCTCACAGTTATCAGGGCCTCTCTCACAGTTTTAAGGCCGCTCTCACAGTTATTAGGGCCGCTCTCACAGTTATCAGGGCCGCTCTCACAGTTTTCAGGACCGCTCTCACAGTTATTCGGTCCGCTATAACAGTAATCAGGGCCGCTTTCACAGTTTTCAGGGCCGCCCTCATTGTTTTAAGGGCCGCTCTCACAGTTATCAGGGCCGCTCTCACAGTTTTCAGGACAACTGTTCGAAAAAAAATCGAACATTTTAGCAATAATAAAAAAGTAAAAAAGCATTTACGATCGCGGCAAATAATTATAGTGGGTCGGGGTTTAGGAAACAAACTTACAATTTATTTTCAGTGTACTATTTTATCGAAGCACGTACGATATTCTCAGCGTTAGGCTCAAATTCAAAGTCTCTAGAAATATTGTATTTCTGTAATATCTTGAAATTGTGGTAAATGTATTTGCAATATTTGTGTCTGCTTCAGTTAATTGACTTCTCCAAACCACAGGTAAATGTATTATTGATTAAGAGTAAAAAAATGCTTTTTTGTTTTTTTTAAAATAAAATTTACAATTTTACAATAAAAAGTTATCTTAGAAAGGTTCAATTGACGGGATATTGACAACTGCAGACAGTCACTGAGGTGCATTTTTGTTAAATATACATTACATTGATTATACATACTGGTGTTATTTTAAATATACTTAAATATTCAGAAATAAGAGAGCTTCATTTGTATAATGGTGTAAAGAAGGATCTTGGAATTCGAAACATTGAAATATAATTTCACATTGTCGGTTAATTGAATGACTGACTGGACACCGTGATCTACATTTCATGGCATAACTTTTTAAACAGTTGATTAATTTCGATATAATTTTGCATGCAGGTAGTTCTAACAATGTTGTGTATGAATGTAATTACTTTATGAAGATATCGAAAACCAATTCTTGTTTTTGATATCATGAAAATCTGACGACATTAGGACAAATGCACCTTTCTAAGACAACATAAATTTTATAAAAAAACCACACTATTTTTTGCACTTTATCAGTGATACCGTTACCTGTGATTCAAACCATATCTTTCTCTAATTTGTAAAATTCAATTTGTACATACGATTAAGATTTCCGTAAGTGCTTTGATATGACAGTAGTCAGGGGTTTATTCAATATCGATCTTACTTGACTTAGGGATAAGGACAACTAATCATATCACATCATATCAAACTCTTGTTTAGTAAGAGTGGATATGATTGGCTATCCTTGTAGCCACCATTAACTCTGGGTGGTATTGGATAAGGATAGCCAATCATATCGCCTGTTTCTGAGCATGAGTTTAATATGGTGTGTTCTGGTTGGTTGTTATTATCCTTAAGTTAAGGAAGATCAATACCATACCCGAAGGATGAATTCTGTCAACCGTTACTAGCTGGGTATATTTTAGAAACATTACGGTAAAAGTGATGTTTACTACGCGAACGAAAATTTTCTAGTTTATGCAATATTTGTTTAATTGTAACACTTTTATTTGTTGTTAATATAAAGTTGAACAATATTTACCTGGTCATCACAAATACGATAATCCTACATGCCAATATGTACCTGTTGCCTGTCTCCGTAAATCTTCGTACGATTCCGGCGATTGTCGTACATGGCATATTTACCTGTTGCCTGTCTCCGTAAATCTTCGTACGATTCCGGCGATTGTCGTACATAGCATATTTACCTGTTGCCTGTCTCCGCAAATCTTCGTACGATTCCGGCGATTATCGTTCATAGCATATTTACCTGTTGCCTGTCTCCGTAAATCTTCGTACGATTCCGGCGATTGTCGTACATAGCATATTTACCTGTTGCCTGTCTCCGCAAATCTTCGTACGATTCCGGCGATTATCGTACACGATAATGTTTAAATGTGGTCTGTCCGGGTGAATGTTCGTACAATTCCGGATAGTATCATACAGGACCATATTTAACGGTTGTCTGTCCCCGTAAATGTTCGTACAAACCGGCCATTATCGTACATGACCATACTCACCTGTAACTTGTCCCTTGAATCCTCGTATGATTCCGGATAGTATCGTCCATGTCAATATTTACCTCGTGTGATTCCGGGAATGATCGTAGATAAATAAACTTACCACGTCGCCATCGTTATGCAAGACAAAGCTTATTTAGAATCTATGCAATTTGTGTCACAGGTAACTGTATCATTATAAAGAGAATTTTTGTTTATAAAATTTATATTATCTTAGAAAGGTGGATTAGTATTTCAGTGGTCAGATTTTCAGCATATCAAAAACAAGTATTGGCCTTCGATATCTTTATTTAGTAATTACACCTATAGACTACAGCGTTAGAACTACCTCCATGTAAAATCCAATCAAAATTTTATTTCAAAAAGTGCACATCTGAACTCAGGTTGGTTAATAGGGAAATAAGGTGCAACAAAGAAGGACTAGACAGTCATGGTCGGAAGATTACTAGTCGGTTTATTGTAGTGTGTGTTTGCATTAATCATCCTTATCGAGAAATCTTAACATTGCCTTGCGAAGCATTCATTTATTGACGCATTAGTAAATAAGAGACCGTTTTTCACATTATGTCAAACTAACGATCCCCTGCATCTATCAGTTTTGCATACGGTACAGTCAAACTTGTCTGAAATCTACAACGCACAATTTCAATATATTTTGACATAGATCGACATGTTTTTCCCCTGAAAGAAATCAAGTGATGATCAATATCTGAACACAATTGTCAGCTTTAACACGTACACTGGTTATGTATAGTGCGCCAAAGATAACACTAGCCTTTGTTTTCAAATAAAAATGACAATAAAATGCATTTACGATGTCCATCTTTGTTCGATTTTGTGCATAATCACTCTAAAAGGATACAATGTTCAAATATGTTTTACTTCTCAGACTACACCTGACACGAGCGGCAAGTTAACCGTTCATTGTTTATATTGTCATATTCATTTGTAAACAAAGACTAGAGTTATCATCGGTGAACAATAACAAGAAATCGAAAAAAAAACGAATTATGCTCACCGAAGCAAGTGCGTGTCCCAATATAGGAAATAATGTAATACAGATTAACAGAAATAGGTAAGTAAAGAAAAATAATGTAGAGTTATGGTTCTTTGACACTGCACTTCACCTTGAAGGTCTCTATTATGTGAAGTTTCAATCAAATGGCATCAATGTTGTTCAAGTTAGGGACCGGACAAGCATTAATTAGTATGAAAAAGGGATATAATTAAAAAACTAAGTAAGGTAGTGTTACGGTTCTTGGACACTGCACTTCCCCCTTGATTGACTCTATCATTATGTGAAGTTTCAATTAAATGACATCAATACTGTTCAAGTTAGGGACCGGACAAGCATTAATTAGTATGAAAAAGGGAGATAATTAAAAAACTAAGTATGGTAGAGTTATGGTTATTGGCACTGCACTTTTCCTCACTGAGATCTATTAACCTATGTAGTTTCGAACTGATGTCTCTCATACTGTATGAGTTATGGCCTGGATAAGAGTTAAGTATGAAATATTACAAAAGGGAATAACTAAAAAAATATAAAATGCAGAGTTGTGGTTCTTGTGCACTGCACTTCCCCTCAATGAGATATCTATAATACATTTCAAGTTATGGGCCGGACAAAAATATCGGACGGATGGACGGACGTTCTAACAGAACGGTTTATGTGAATCAACGCTACGGAATGAAGTAATAATGGTAGTAATGTGACTAAATAGGTCACATAAACTGAAAAATAGCCACATAAACCCAAAATTCTTAAAGATGAGGTTTATGGGACTTTTTCAGCCACATAAAGTGGATTTGTGAGGGCGGATGGAACGACGGACGAGCGGACAAAGCGGCAACTGTATGCCTCCCCGAATTTTCAGGGAGCGTAAAACACGTGACTTTTACATCACTTAAGGCTACAGGTCCAAAACGATATCGGCTTCACATAATTAAGTATCAAGTTTATTTCTCCATCGACTTCTATGAAATATACGCCACGCTAAGTGGAAAATTATTTGTTTTCCACGAAATGTAATATCGATCGGACTAAACAATCGGTTTAAAAAAGGTAATATTAAGTCTGACAGGGAAGGCAGCTCTCAACGTAACCAGTGGAGCACAGAAAACATGAAAACATACAAGGCACAATCTAAGCCTCTTCTTTTCCAAGGTTTCATGGGGTGCTGGACAAAACAGCGTTGTGACTGAAATATACTCGGATATTGTATATACATCTAAACAATAATACCTTTTTAAAGTAAAACGTAAAATCTAATATTTTAGAAGAATGATAAAGAGATACAAAAATGCTTTGAAAAACTTCTTTCAGTTTTATTGCTATGGTAAACATTTATGCAAAACTCTTCTGCGTAACATGACAAAACCAGGAAATTATATGTACTGTTTTTGTGTGGCGTAACGCCACACAATGCTATTACCACTTTTCAGCTTACGACCAATTTAACGCATTAGGCCTCGGCAAATAAATAGTTCTATGATTTGACCAATATTACAAGCATGCAACACAGGTTACACGTATCATTGGACCTGATTTGTTTACATTACTAACATTTACTTATATTTAGACCAACAATTATATCAGACTTTTATTTTTAGAGGATATTTATAGCAAATCATTCCGCAACGGACTATATTTTTACTACCAAAGAATGTTCTCACTGGTGGCGGGAATCTAAAATAGTTCCCACGGTTTTCAATCGTATACTGTAACGTATGTAAACCACTCCGCCGCTGCACATTGCAGACGATGACCTAATTATGTTGTATACAAACATTGATGCTATATATAGCTGGTGGGGGGAACTGAAATATCGATCGGCCGATTAACAATGTTACCGCGGTAAGCGTTAAACGCACTAGTCAATTTCTACCCTGCTTTATATAAGACCTCATAATTTTCGTATCTATTATCCGATTTTGAATATTTAAAGCTTGTAATGAAGCAGAGATATATGTCTCTCTTTTAGACAACAATCAACACGATACCCTAATTATTAAATCCACGGCGACGAGAAAGAATCCGTTCCGCGTAAAAGTAAGTTTAAAATACATTTTGTATCCCGTTTTATACCAAATAAAAATTCAATCAACGGTCGAAAATCATCAATTATTAATTTAATATTCGATCGATTTTGTTCATTAAAGCTTGTTTTAAAAGCTAATACTTTAAGGTTTTATAAAATGTAAAACTTGTTTTTAAAGCATTAATCGGCCGATCGATATGTATGAGCGACATGTTTACCCCTTTTACATACGTTAATATAGAGTGTCATATACATTTAATTAACATGCGTGGTCATACGAAGAATAAACAGTCACTTATCTTGACACTGGTCGAATTCTCCAAGTTGTTAAAAATGGTATTTGTAAATATCCCTTCATTGATGCTCAGCATAGTTAATTAAGTAAGTTCCAGGTAACTGCTGGTTCTCTTGGTGTCTTTAGCAGCACAAATGTTTGAGTAAGGGTGGGCTTATCAGATCTGTGACATAAAGTTATGATACAATACGATATTGGATTTAATGGCATCAGTACGCCACACATCAGTACTTTCAGTGCTTTGATTACTTGGGGGATTTCCCCCAAGTATTGTTATATACCAACTTTTGAAATCACTACGATTTTACCCATGTAATTTCTCCACAACCAATTCATCCGAGCAAAAAACGAGTTCCAGCCAATCTAACCAAAATCATAACTTTCGTTAAACGCACTAGTCAATTTCTACCCTGCTTTATATAAGACCTCATAATTTTCGTATCTATTATCCGATTTTGAATATTTAAAGCTTGTAATGAAGCAGAGATATATGTCTCTCTTTTAGACAACAATCAACACGATACCCTAATTATTAAATCCACGGCGACGAGTAAGAATCCGTTCCGCGTAAAAGTAAGTTTAAAATACATTTTGTATCCCGTTTTATACCAAATAAAAATTCAATCAACGGTCGAAAATCATCAATTATTAATTTAATATTCGATCGATTTTGTTCATTAAAGCTTGTTTTAAAAGCTAATACTTTAAGGTTTTATAAAATGTAAAACTTGTTTTTAAAGCATTAATCGGCCGATCGATATGTATGAGCGACATGTTTACCCCTTTTACATACGTTAATATAGAGTGTCATATACATTTAATTAACATGCGTGGTCATACGAAGAATAAACAGTCACTTATCTTGACACTGGTCGAATTCTCCAAGTTGTTAAAAATGGTATTTGTAAATATCCCTTCATTGATGCTCAGCATAGTTAATTAAGTAAGTTCCAGGTAACTGCTGGTTCTCTTGGTGTCTTTAGCAGCACAAATGTTTGAGTAAGGGTGGGCTTATCAGATCTGTGACATAAAATTATGATACAATACGATATTGGATTTAATGGCATCAGTACGCCACACATCAGTACTTTCAGTGCTTTGATTACTTGGGGGATTTCCCCCAAGTATTGTTATATACCAACTTTTGAAATCACTACGATTTTACCCATGTAATTTCTCCACAACCAATTCATCCGAGCAAAAAACGAGTTCCAGCCAATCTAACCAAAATCATAACTTTCAAGCATTTTCAAGAACATTTGTCCCTAGCAATTGAAGTATTTTTTATTTCTTTGTATTGCGAGAAATTTTGGAATGTTTCTTCTGTGAGTTAATGTTTTTGTGCGAATAAATTCCTACGCGCTGTAAAATGACAAATGGTTTTTGAGGGTTAATAAAAAATGTCGCTGTTACAGAACCAGGTTAAGCAGACGAAATTTACACTGTTTGGTTTCATAACGTTCATATTACAGTTTAGCAACAAACTCCTGTTATAATGTATTTATTTTTAACTACATGTATTTACAATATTTTGCATTGATAAATAGTATTGATCGACGTTTCATCTATTAAATTTACCTCAGATCTTCGGCTAAATGTTTTGCGTCTATCGTTAGAACGACCCTTTTACTAAGCGGTGTTGTTTACACATTTCGCGCCGAGATTCGAGACCATATTGTTTCGTCCCCTTTATGAATCGTTCGCGCTATTCGTACCAGAGTTATGGAATTTTGACTTAGTGTAGTTTTAAGTTGTTTTTTTTTGCGACAATTTATCCCCTATCCAATTACTTATATTCTTTTTGTTTACTGTCGTCAAACATTATTTATGCAGATGCATGATATAACCATTTACTGTTATTCTTAGTCTTTTTAATACTTTTTCTCAGCTAAAACTAGGTATTTCAGCCACAAAGTTTAAGCAAATTTAATTAACGTGCGTGTTTCAGCCCACCTTTATAGTTGAAACTAGTTCATTGAGTTTTTCATGGACGGATTGCCTAAATAGGTTTGTTAGATGAAATTAAATGAGTCAGCTATCCGCGATATTTCTATTTTTTTTTCACAATATTCACACTTGTTAATCCAATACCATTTAAGGTAATTCTTAATAGATTACCTAGATTTGCGTTATCCCCCAAGTAACAGTACTTCAGTACTTTGATTGTTCTACTGAGAGCATAAACACTGGTACACGTATGTCTCCTATTTGTTTAGTTTCTAAAGCCTTTGCAACCTTGATATGATTTTGTAAAGGTTGTTTACGACATATTGTAAGTGTCTTGTATATGTATAGAACGCGTTAAGGTAGAAGATATACGTTCAAAATAAAGTCAGCCAATGTCTTCGTTAAGTCTAATTTAGAATTCTGTGATAAAATTGACGTTAGGAAAACGCTAATAACCAACCCTCGTGTTAGACTTGTTAATTTAACACCCTTGAGCCGAGATCAGCGTTACACATCCCGACCAGAGTCCAGTTCGACCGGTCGTTGAGCCATCAGTTGGTTTGAATTATTGGTGTGCCTTTATTTATCCTCGCCACCGGTAAACCATATGAGCGAGGCCCCAAAAAAGGTAAGTCACACCACAGCGTCACTGGTTCTTTTACATACCTTCTTCATTTTTCTTTAATCATTGGTTAATAAACAACATTTTCCAACTTTGTTAAAAATATATAAACATATATAATTATGATCCTTTGCTTTGTTACAGGTGTGTGAGTTTGAGGAGTGACTGTGTGTGTGTGTATGAGCAGGTGGGAATGTTTTTGTGTGCATTGTGCGTGTGTGGGTATGTGAGTGCGTGTTAGTGCGGGTGTGGGTATGTGAGTGCGTGTTAGTGCGGGTGTGGGTATGTGAGTGCGTGTTAGTGCGGGTGTAAGGGAGTGCGACTGTGTAAGAGTGTACGTACCATGAATAATTTTTTACAATATGCTTTGTATGACGTAGTACTTTTCTGTATAAGTCTAAATAAACTGTAAAACATCATACACGGGTCCTCGGTTTTGAAAGTCACGTCCGAAAGACTGTTAGTGACTTTAGAGACTTTTGAGGTGTTAAACACTGAAAAGCATTTCTGTTTTTGTCCGACTGGAGGCGGCATCGAACCCACAACCATCAGATTAGCAGTCAGTAGCTCGCACCACTGGACTACTTGTTCACCCAGTTATACCTATACAGTGAGTCTGACATTAAAGCCACATTATCTTTCCAAAGCCCTTTTTCATTCAGTAAATAGACTAGTTACAAAGAATTAAGATATTTTTCACAAATGACCAATAATTGACGACATAATGTTATCTGTCAAAAATCTCATTTTAGTAAAATTTATGGATGACAAAATACTTATTTTGCCGGAGTTGCTTCCCTTAGATTATAAATTGTGCAATTTTTGTTTACAATTAATTATTTTGTAAGCAAACCAACTGAGGGTTGTATTTAACTTTCTTCCATCTTATGGTGTTTTCCACCGTTGTGACTCAACTAAAGTGCTTAAAAGCCACGGCTCGTCAACTAGGTTACCAAGTTATTGCTTTTTTAAAAATAGGCGTTTAAGAACAGATGTGGCTTTAAAGAATAAGAGTCAGGACATAAATGGTTTAAAACAACATTCGTCTCACAATTGAAAGTTGCTGTTCGTTTAAATAGGGTTTAATATGGTTTCAAACAAAACGCATAATATAATTCAAATTGAATGTGTGTTTACATTGGGTTAAGTATAGTTCTAAACAACACGCGTCTTATAATTCGAATTAGATGTTCGGATAAATTTAGTTTTCTGTACTAAGTTTTAAGGTTTTAAACAACACGCGTCTATTATAATTCAAATTGGTTGTTATTTTAAATTAGATAACCGAGCGCTGCTATAATGATGCAATGCCTTTATAAGCGTAATATTTCCGGTTTTCTTCTACAATACCGTAGCTTCACTTTCTGACAAGAAAGTTTGTATCATGATAAACTAGGTATGCTTTGTATTAGCCAACCCCCATGTATGCATCACATAGATTTTCTCCCTTTACAAAGACAATGGCAACAGTCTATGTGACTGCGCATGCGTGTGGGTAAAGTCATTCGCACCTCTCCTGTTTACTAATACCTAAACCAGATAGGGCAAGTTAAGCATGATCATTAGATTAAGCCATCAACTTTCTAAGGTCAACATAACTGTACACTGTTTCACCTCTACATTAGTTAAGCCACATAACTGCTTTCCAAGCAAATCATGTTGAGCCCCAGACCTTAAGCGCTTGCAGTCCTTTGATCCATATCTGAGCTAAGAACTCAACTGGTAAAGAAATATACTAAAGTCGCATTATAGAAATCTTCAAAACATGCTCTTATTTTAATAGAATATTAGATTACGCAAACAATTATAGAAAGCATTTCTTGAGAGAAAATGTACGTTCAACCTTAAGTTGGTTTTTTTTCTTCAAAATTTAAAAATCGTTACCGCCATTTAGGACGAAAGTAATCATTGAATCAAGGAAGTTATTTCTTTTGTAAAGCACAGATAAATAGGAATACATTGTGTAAATGTGAATGTAAAGGTTTCGTCATATTTTCTTCCACGTAATCTCTATCCTTCATGGAATCAAGGAATATATATCATTCATATCACATATGCAAATCATGGTCCACCCTGAAAAGAAGACACTGAACGAACTTGGTTTGAAAAAAAATAAACACTGCTTCCCTGAAATTTGGTATAATGACGTGGTACGGAAATTGTACACAATGGTAGATATTTTGAATGGATGCGATCTCGGTCGTGTGCAATAACAAAACACGACGTCACAGAACACGTGATTTCAACAACCCGGAGTGCGGGCTCCTAGTTTATGTAATATTCATTTTAACATTCACCCTAGACGGATGCGCAGCTATGTTTATGATCGTGTATCTCGTATTGACTTGGGCGTTCATGTCTTCGTTGGCATTGGGTGCTGATACGTGTTCTAAATCGAACGAAGAACAAATGTTGGAGAAAATGCTTCGAATTGAGTTTAATATGGAACTATTACAAAAACATATTGCCAAGCAGGACGCGGAAATTGGAGAGTTTAAAGATTCTCAAACAGCCGAGCGAACCGTAATGATTGATGAAATGCAAAAATGGTCTCAGGAATGGATTGGTCTAAGAACGACAGTCACCGAGCAGTTACTGCGAAACAGAAAAGTCATGCAGAACAACGCGGAGAAGATTGAAGAAATGGTGCTTGAACAAACTCAAATTCACGAAGAACTTGAACTCATAGGTAAGCTTTCTAACTGGTTTATCTGAACATTCAACGTTTGTATAATAATTTATTATAATCTCTATGTCACTTTAATTTTAATCGTATTCGGCTTAATTTTCATATTACAGCTTTGATAGAATATTATGCGCATAAAACTGTCCAAGTATCGTATTTATTCTACAAACTTTCCAAACTATAATAAGCGCCCTAATATGTTGGAAAAGAAAAGATTAAAGAATGGACATGTATAACCGAATATATTTGAGTATATTAATGAATACAACAAAATTAAATTTAATACTTTTATCACAGGAACTTGCATAATTTATAAAAACTTTTTTTTTAAATTTTTTCACTACTGTATAGCCTGTATTAAATAAGATATAGATTTTAATACAGACTCTACAGTAGTGAAAAAAATCCAAATTGTTTTTTAAAAAAATCATTTTTTTTTAATTATGCAAGTTCCTGTACTAAAGGCTCTATTAATTACGTACTAAATCATTGTAAATAAATCTAGAACGCACCATTAAATTCAAAAGGTTGTTTGAATATTTCATTTTAATACATAAAATTAATACACATTAGTCTTGTACATACCTTGCAAAAGAAAAGCCAGATTAATCAATGTGAATGTCGAGCCTGATATGATGCTGTATTGTAATATGGCGTGCATAACACATGTCAGGCTTTTTTGGATATTTTAATCGGAAATTTGGGTTGCCTCCATTGACTTTACTGAAAGTATACCTCTAATTATCGCTAGTGTCCAACCTCAGACCTGATCGTTATTATGTTAATCGAATAAATACAGTACATAATTAGTATTGTCCACAGACGCAAGACACAAAATCAAATTTGGCTATATAGAAGATACATCGTCGCCTTAGTATTATCTTGCGCTAACTACACAATTTCGCTTTTCGAGAAAAAGTGCTTCAAAGATTCAGATCTTATAATCTCACTCAACATTGGTCGATTTGCAACAAATAAAACATATTATTATTTGTACTAGAACAAGCTACCTTCACCATGAATTTTAATACCCCATGAGCAACAGTTCACTCTCAAATTGAAAAAGTATTTTAGAGATAGCTCATAAAGTGTAACAATATTTTGATTTTCTTTAGTATTATACTGAGCTATCAGGAGATAGCACTTGAAATAAGAACGTTTTAAGCGAAACTGTTTCCTTAATTGTTGATCATTTTCTGTTCTATTTTGAGCTATCTACAAGGAATGACGTCATGTTAAGAATTGGTGTGTCAAACCACGTGACGAAATGCTTCTTTTTGATTGGTTGGTTTGATTTGTTAGGATTATAGTACGCTATCTCAAGTAGATAGCTCAAAATAACCCTTACTTTTGAGTGTGAAATGTTGAGTTAGCGCAATGTGTGACGCTCAAACTTCGTAACAGATGCTTCCATTTTGAAAACAATGGGTGCCGTGATTAGATAGCTCAACATATTAGGAATCAAGGGGTGTAATTATCTCAAAAAAGATTTTTTGTAGATAGCTCAAAATAATCCTAAGCCGACGATATATACATAATAGGCCTATATAGCCAAATTTTATATTTTGCACCGTTGTGGTATTGCCAATACGATTTTTTTTCATTCCCATTTTCCCGCTTTTTGCTGATATATTCAACATATCATATAGTATAAAATTATGCAATTTTAAGCACGCGTCAATAAAACTACGTTAGAAGTAGTGTTCAGTTAAAATACCAGAATGTTCTTCTGGCCTTTTCTGTACAATTTTCTGGAATACCCTTATAACACGCAGTGTCACTTTCGTAAAGAGAGAGTCGGTCCCTTATGCAGCCCTAACACATTGACTATTAACTTATTACCTCGTGAGAGAAATGCTACTTTATTTACAAAATATGTATATACATTTTCAGAATCAAGACAAACGCCCCTGGTTGCATTCAGTGCGTACGGAACGGATGTGACCTCAGCTACCATGGGAATAATTATAAAATTCCCACATGTTCAACTAAACGAAGGTTCGGGATATAACAATTATACCGGCGTATTTACAGCACCTGTCGATGGACTGTATCAATTTATAGCCCACTTTTGCAACATAGGTACTCAGTATGCTGTCCTTGGGATCGTCCACAATGAAGTTCTTAAAGCTGTGAGCACGGTAGGCGACAAAGATTGGTCATCCTGTGTTAGTGTCAATGCACTGATAAGGATTCGACGCGGAGACATTGTCAAAGTTGAATCATACTACGATCTCACGAAATTTCTCGAGGATCAATACAGACGGGCATCATTCATCGGAGTTCTTTTGAATACAATTTCTCCAGAAAATAATTCTCTGATCGGACCTAATAACCCTTCTAAATAAACCTAAAAGTTCCCAAACTCTTTTGTCTAGATAAAAACTGTTGATCATGTGGAAACGCGCTATTCTGACAGCTAATTTTGTTTAAATAAATTTTTAACTTGGCAATTACTTGACGAAGTCTTTTTGTGTCCGAAATTGTTTCATTTCCAAGTAAAACACAGATTTGCAAACAATTAAACATTAACATATTCGTATTGCTCTAATAATGAAAATGGGATGAAAAAAGCTTACCGAACTAATGTTATTAATGATTGAGTACACTATTCTTGCGGTGAAATAAACTTACAGAACTGATGTTATTAATGATTGAGTACACTATTCTTGCGGTGAAATAGGCTTACCGAACTAATGTTATTAATGATTGAGTACACTATTCTTGCGGTGAAATAGGCTTACCGAACTAATGTTATTAATGATTGAGTACACTATTCTTGCGGTGAAATAAACTTACAGAACTGATATTATTAATCATTGAGTACACTATTCTTGCGGTGAAATAAACTTACAGAACTGATGTTATTAATGATTGAGTACACTATCCTTGCGGTGAAATAAACTTACAGAACTGATGTTATTAATCATTGTGCAGACTATCCTTGCGGTGAAATAGGCTTACAGAACTGATGTTATTAATGATTGAGTAGACTATTCTTGCGATGAAATAGGCTTACAGAACTGATGTTATTAATCATTGAGTACACTATCCTTGCGGTGAAATAAACTTACAGAACTGATGTTATTAATGATTGAGTACACTATTCTTGCGGTGAAATAGGCTAGAACTGATGTTATTAATGATTGAGTACACTATTCTTGCGGTGAAATAGGCTTACCGAACTAATGTTATTAATGATTGAGTACACTATCCTTGCGGTGAAATAGGCTTACAGAACTGATGTTATTAATCATTGAGTACACTATTCTTGCGGTGAAATAAACTTACAGAACTGATGTTATTAATGATTGAGTACACTATCCTTGCGGTGAAATAGGCTTACAGAACTGATGTTATTAATGATTGAGTACACTATCCTTGCGGTGAAATAAACTTACAGAACTGATGTTATTAATGATTGAGTACACTATTCTTGCGGTGAAATAGGCTTACCGAACTAATGTTATTAATGACTGAGTACACTATTCTTGCGGTGAAATAGGCTTACAGAACTGATGTTATTAATGATTGAGTACACTATTCTTGCGGTGAAATAGGCTTACAGAACTGATGTTATTAATGATTGAGTAGACTATTCTTGCGGTGAAATAGGCTTACAGAACTGATGTTATTAATCATTGAGTACACTATTCTTGCGGTGAAATAGACTTACAGAACTGATGTTATTAATCATTGAGTACACTATTCTTGCGGTGAAATAAACTTACAGAACTGATGTTATTAATCATTGAGTACACTATCCTTGCGGTGAAATAGGCTTACAGAACTGATGTTATTAATGATTGAGTACACTATTCTTGCGGTGAAATAAACTTACAGAACTGATGTTATTAATCATTGAGTACACTATTCTTGCGGTGAAATAAACTTACAGAACTGATGTTATTAATGATTGAGTTATATATGCTTGGTGTTAAGTAGGCTTATATAGCTGATGTTTTTAATGATTGAAAACAACATTAATAGTTTGATTTTAATGTGTACGTAAGTAATTGCTTAATATACTATACACTTGTAATAAAATCAAGCTTTATTAACAAACTACTAGTAATTTTGCGATGTAATTGTTATAAAAATGTAAATCAATACATTAATTGAAAATACTCGTTAGGTAAGATTTCCAACTATTCGTATAATGTAACACAATATTTTCTTTTCTGTTGACAAAATATCTTTCAGTTAATATAAGTACTAATAAACATGAATGAATGTATAATGTTATTTTCATGTGTACATCTTAACTATATCTCCCTGTTTTTGATAACATTTTATTTTGAATTTTGATTGAGGCCAGCACTGCAATATTTCAATAAAAGATTTATACTTAACGTAAGCTTTTCTCATATCCAAGCAAACTGCATATGATAAGTTGTGTTTATTTTTTAATGAATGCATATGATAGTAGTTATAATACAGTTCGAAATATTGTATTGTTATTCAAATGTAGTATTATTAAAAAAATGTATGTGTTTACGGTATGTAATACGTGTAGGCCTTTACAGGCCTAGAAATCATTATGAAAATGTGTGCTTAATATATGTTTCTACTCGTACGTCACATGTTAAAGGAGAGAGATTTAAATAACGGTTAAAGATCAGTGTCCAACCATTAACTTACCGTATTGTACACGAATGCTATGTAATGTTTGCTACCATTTTGTCATCAATAAATACTGTTTTAACCAAGTGTTATTAAGTTATTATTTACTTCATACATTGACAAATAGAACATATTGATATACACGTGTGTTAACGCATATACGTTGCAACTGCGAGAAAATAAGTGTATATTGGTCCTAGATTTCAAAAACGACTTTTCGGGTTTCCCTTTGGGTTAACATATAATAACAAAGTAAATTCTACAATCGCACATGACTCCATCCGTTCAGTGGACTGTACATTTACCCCTAGCCGATCATTTTGTCACAAGTCGGCTGTTACACCAGGCGCCAATGTCAGCCACAGCACAATTGCTTCTGGTCCTCTCAGGTACCAATTCATACACCTGTGTAAAGTGGAGCAACGTCGGTTATTCTCGCTCAGAGTAATTTAGCTGTGGCGCTGACGGGGATCGAACCTGTTATTAATAAACTGCCCGCATTACCTCTAGTGCACCGCTCCCAACTATGAGAATGTCAAACACATGATGACACGTAAACAATGGAAAACACTTTTTTCAATAAAGGCCAATTACATGTACACAACTTCATCAATGTACAACCGGTATACAATCAATCTTTACGACTGGGCTGTTTCGTGGAGGATGTTATAGTCCGGTTCTCGTCCCCCTAATTACAGTAGTAGTTCTATAGTAGTGTTACTAACTTGGAACAACCAGACTATAACCTGTTCCATGAAACAGCCCAGTCGGAAATCTATAGTGTATGTTGACTGATAACTCAAATGTAAAGCTACAGTCCGGGACTATCATCACCACAAGCTATTGCACACCATGACGCCTCAACACCATGCTTACTGACCAGGAGATTATAACATAGAGTAGGTGTACATATAACGTAGGGTTAGATCATGAAGTCCATAATGGTATAATGCGATGAACTACGAGATGAACAACACGCTACCGGTCAGGGTCAGTCAACAACCCAGTCAGTTTATCCAGACACTGAATCTACCGATCCTAAAAGTTCCCTGAGCCCACTGAGCACCAAGCACAGGAGCTGTATCAGAACCATTTTAATGACGTTGGTTCTTACTGTAGCCTGGGGTCAAACCCACGACCTCTCGTTCAATTACGATGACGTCGTTGTTAAGCTGTGTTACTATGTACCCAGTACATTGAGCACCAGTCACAGGAACTGTATCATTACAAATTTAATGACGTGCGTTATTACTGTAGCATAGGACCGAACCCACAACATCCGGTTCAACGACGATTCCGTCGGCACCATTAATTTAGCTGTTATACTTACACTATGAAGAAGAGTATATGTACATGATATCACGGGTAAATGTATCACTAATGAAGATTGTTTTGACAGAAACTGATACTAGTACATACTTTATTAGATGTACTAGTATACTTTTATATAAAAAAATATTTTTTTACTCTTTTAAATGGTGCAGTTACCAGTGATGGAAATGGCATATTTTTCACATTCATTGTTAATGTCTGCAAATTAACGCAATGTTTGTATTTGAATATACTTGTTGATCATGTTAAAGATTGTGTGATGTGGGACATAAAGTGTACACTTAGTCAAACAGTCAACGAAATACACAACATGTAGCAAAGTGAAACCCGATTGTTTATACAAGTTTGATATGAAGAATGTAAGAAAATAATACAGCCGTAGTAATTATGGGAATGTCAATGATAACACACATACAATACGTACGAAAAGCTCACGATTATACTAGCATTGTGCATAGTGTACAAATAGAAAGTTAACAGTTCCGGTGTCTAAATCTCAAATCTCTACATTATGATACCGTATCGCATGTAATAGACATAATATTAATTTTTTACTTAGCGAAGGACAAGGACGCATACCTGTGTTTGTATGGTACCGGTAATAATATTTTCGTACCCCGTATTTGACAAGTTAGCACTTTATCACGTACAACGTTGTGTCCTACCACTGGAAACAATTGTTGTGCATGTATATGTTCGCTATCATTCGGTCTGTCTGTATAAATAGTTACCTGGGGTCGCACCAAACAAAACATGAACTAAAGAGAATCTTCACTGGAGAATGAACGTCAACCAATCATTCATTCAGTCGTTATGGGCTGAGACATTCTGTTGCTCATCAACGAAAGACAGTACCAAAAAAACACATTTAAACTCGAGTGAGGACCAGCCAGATAACCAAAAGGTCAGGATTTTAAGTGTTTTCCAAAAATTTCTAATAGTCTACTCGACTTTTGGTTAGCTTTAGGCATTGTTAAAATGCTTGTTTTCAGGTGCTTACACCGACATCGACTGAAGTGTTTTGCCTTTTTCATAAACAAACTGCTGCTGATGTATATTCATTGTAATGATATGCTATGTTTTGGTTCAATAAGGGAGATAACTGTGGCTGTCAAGTACAATTTCCATAATCATTGAGATACAAGAGTTATCCGTAAAATATATAGTCCAACATGTTCAGCCAGTACATCATGTTAAGCATGAGTGTTGAATTTGATCATCTTGGATACAGGCACACGTATACGCTCAAGGCAGTTGCATAGTCCGGCCCGGTCAAAACAAACTCACCAAGGCCTAAATCTGACGCCATTCGATGGCTCTGAAAAACGCGGTTTGATTTTCATGAAATATGCAGAATGAATATATATCATCGGGCAGAAACAGTTAGTATTTCTTGTTGTTGATACAATGAATGTTTCCCTCCTGGAAGAATACCCTCTCCTCCCTGGAATTTTGCTAACAGTAGTTTTGGTTCTTTGTTAATACAGTAACACCTTCAATGATATACATGTATGCATACACACATTTGTAGATTCCAAAAATATAATAGATTATCGGACACGGAAAGCAGCACTAAACGTTAACAGCCGTGCACGGAACATGAACACATTACATAATTCGTAACAATTAGGTACAGACAATGCCCATCGCAACTACAAAATCACGGCATCCCACAACACAAGTCGGCCGCCTCAATCAGTCAAACTAAACCGGAGTAAGAGCAATGTGACAATATTATAACAAATGGACGACACACACCAAAAGGCGAACCCATAAAAAATACGAAGCAGCACAACGAAATTGCAGAAGGATACATACAAAATCAACACAGTTACACAAAAAGGCTCACGGTCTAAATAGTTCTGTAATTTTATATTTATACTATAAAGTGGACAATACATTCATAAAGGAATGTTGACCAAAAAGATTATATTAAGTCAGACAGGGAAGGCAGCACTCAGCTTAACCAGCCGAGCACAGAAAACATTAAAAACACACAAAGCACAAAGCCCAACTAAACGAGCGCAGATCCGCCCAAGTCCAAGCTGTCGAAAAGTATAATAAATTATAACTACCTGAATGACCCAGTAGAAAGGATACAGCAACCAAAAGGCGGAATGCCCACGCTGAATGACCTAGTTTCAACAGTAAAACTGCTGAACTACGTAGTTTTAACAGCCTTTAGTCTCAACAGTTAAGCAACAAAAAATCTGAAAACCTTAAAACGAGTAACCCAGTTTCAATAAGTAAAATGACATAATTGAACAAATCGAGATATGACGTAATGAACAAGTCATTAAGAATTGCAAACAATACAGAAGTCCCCTACCGGTTTAAAGCTATTTTCAATGTGTCTGTTGCCATATCAACCACAATTCCCGTCAGAACCGAAACTAACGGACAGATGGCAAACCAATAGTCCCCTCCGGTTAAAAACCGGTAGGGGACTTAAAACTACATAAAATGTCCTCAGGGGACAGAACACTACATCCATTACTCCACAGCTGTACATAGACTCATGAACGAACCAGGTAGGGTGCGAATCGCGGGGACGAAATAGTAAGAGGACAACCGGCAAATACGAATAAATAACTCCTAGCTCCATATAACTTTTGGCCCCGGTCAAAAAATTAAATACTGAGAAATTATGGCATATTATTGATTATTTAAAAATGAAAAACTCGATTGTAAACGGAATTGGCGTTTAAATCCAGATACAAACCCATATTATAATAATTAAACAAAATACGAAATTACCGGAAGTAGCACCGACCCCAACAGAAACTGCGGGACACGCGAGAACAAAAAGGTACAGAAAATATACAACTCCACTCGAAAAGGCGCGGAACATGCCCAACATAAAAACTAGCACAGGAACATGTAATACAAAACTGGGCATCAAATCCCGAAAGTCTGCTGCTTAAGTCAGTCAAACTAAAACGGAACAAGAGCCAGTTAGTAAGAACTTAACAACCGGACAGAACATACACCACAAGGACATTCCATAACAGACACTGAGTATATGCAATTTTGAAAGATACGAAGCAGCCTTGTCAGTCAAACTAAACCGGAGTAAGAGCAATGTGACAATATTATACCAAATGGACGACACACACCACAAGGCCAACCCAAAACAGGTACAATGTAAATGTTTGCTATTTTAAAAAAAAATACGAAGCATCCTTATGCTAGACAACGACAATGCAGAAGGATACATACTAAATCAACACAGTTACACAAAAAGGCACACTGGTCAAATATTTCTGTAATTTTATATTTATACTATAAAGTGGACAATACATACATAAAGGAATGTTGACCAAGCCGCCCTTTGAAGGAGACAAATCAAATTATGAGTGGACGATTATTATCCGACTTAGGATGGGTGTAGAGACGCCCTTATATCTCTACGTGTTAACTGATTCAATAAGTAATGTCTAACTGGTTGACGTTCAAATACTGATAGATATTGGTTCTGGTATAGTTTATCAGGACTGGCGTCCTTGCTGGCAGGGAAATTGCTCATGAATGTGTTATCAGGACTGGCGTCCTCACTGGCAGTGAAATTGTTCATGAATGTGTTTCAAGAGATTGATTACAGTGATCTTGACGTCATCAAAAGTTGTAAGTTCTAACATTATCACGCTTTAGATAGTGTTCCTAATTGTCAACCATTTAATGCTTTACAAGAAAATTGGATTTCACATTGGTTCAATCCCAGTTCTAGCACAATCCCCTTTCAACTACTCCAATGAATCGAACCTTCAAAGATAAACTTGGCGATTGGTGCTTCGCTTGAGTCGGGGGCATTTTTTACCTACATTTTGTACGCTTGACGTGTTTTCACCCTTATTAATGCATACTTCATAAAACACAAAGGGAGTCAACTCGACAAAATTTTGAAATACAAATATATTTCCTTTTGACTCAGGTTTCGAAATAACAAGCTTAATCAAGGGAAACAAGCTGTAGGGAAAAAGGAGTGGGTACTTGATCTAAGGTATTAATGTAATAGTCTGGTTGTATCAATTCGTCCACTTCTTCGTCTAAGCCCAATGCAAAAGTCCGTTGTTGGCTTAGAGGTAAACTGGAGACCGCTTGGTACATTCTATCAGAAAACGTTAATTTTCCTCAATTAAGGTCTTTAATGTTACATAGCACGGTCATACTTGTCCAAAATTTAGAACACAGAATTTCAATACAATGTTTTGATGTACTATTTTCCTGATAGAAGACAAACACAGATCATTGTCTAAACATGTAAACATGAAATAGTATATCAACCGGAGACAACCGGAAATGGCCGAACTTTCACGATTGACAATTTACATGTACGCCACATTATGTATAAATGTAGACACAATGTTTTGACTTACATATACATTGTATACAAGTCAAACAACAAAGGAATTGTAAGAAAAACATCAACTCTGATATGTTTAAAGGAACGGGGATGTAAATGCTTTGAAAACCTTGTTTCAGTTCTATTGTTACCCTTGGGCATAAATGACAAACACAGGAAATTATATGTACTGTTTTTGTTCTACTGAGAGCCTAAACACTGGTACAAGTATTTCTCCCATTTATTTAGTTTCTAAAGCTTTGCAAACTTGATATTGTTCTGAAAAGGTTGTTTACGACATTTTCTGCCGAGTAATGCATACATGTACTTTTGTTTATATTTATAGAACATGTTAAGGTAGTAGTATACACATTTAGAAGAAAGTCGGTCAATCATTTCGTTAAGTACTAGAATATTAATAAACAATTATGTTAAAAGCTGCATTAATGAAAGAGGCAATAGCCGACTCCCGTGTTTGATTTCAGGTTAAATTATCTGCCTTGAGCGGAGGTGGTCAACGATTCACATCCCAACTAGAGTCTAGTAAGGACAGTCGTTGAGCGATGGTGGTCAACGTTTCCCATCCCAACTAGAGTCTAGTAAGGCCGGTCGTTGAGCGATGGTGGTCAACGTTTCACATCCCAACTAGAGTCTAGTAAGGCCGGTCGTTGGGCGATGGTGGTCAACGTTTCACATCCCAACTAGGGTCTAGTAAGGACAGTCGTTGAGCGATGGTGGTCAACGTTTCACATCCCAACTAGAGTCTAGTAAGGCCGGTCGTTGAGCGGAGGTGGTCAACGTTTCACATCCCGACCAGAGTGTAGTAAGGACAGTCGTTGAGCGATGGTGGTCAACGTTTCACATCCAGACCAGATTCCAGTATGGCAGGTCATTGAGCGATGGTGGTCAACGTTTCACATCCAGACCAGATTCCAGTATCGCATGTCGTTGAGCGGATGTGGCCAACGTTTCACATCCCGACCAGATTCCAGTATCGCATGTCGTTGAGCGGATGTGGCCAACGTTTCACATCCCGACCAGAGTCCAGTATGGCCGGTCGTTAGGCGATGGTGGTCAACGTTTCACATCCCGACCAGATTCCAGTATGGCATGTCGTTGAGCGGATGTGGCCAATGTTTCACATCCAGACCAGAGTCCAGTATGGCCGGTCGTTAGGCGATGGTGGTCAACCTTTCACATTCAGACAAGTGGCCAGTATGACCGGTCGTTGAGCCATTAGTTACCCAGAAGAGGTTGTCGTCAGTGTAATTATACACACAAAGCCGAGCCGTGTCGAATGTGCATTTTTAAATGTCCGTATTAAGGGATAAAAGTCCGGTTGCTGGCGGCCGACTGCATCACATCGCATGTTTTCCATACTTCCACTGAAAACTCAAATGTCAAAGAACTATACTTATGTCGGAGTATAGAAGACGAGTTATAAATTTAGTAGAGTTTATATGAAAATTATGAAGCATACTTCGAAAGAAAATGTACGTTCTTCCTTAAGTTGCTTTTTCTCTAAAATTTGAACATTGTTACAGCCATTCAGGCCTATCTGCTTGAACTAATCTCCCATAAAGTAAGTAATCATTGAATCAATGAAACTATTTCTTTTGTGAAGCACTGATGAATAGGAATACGGCGTACTTACGTGTTATTGATACAAAACAAGGCTTCGCCAGGCTCTGCACAAAATACTTGTTTTGAACTAACCTCTATCATGGCATCAAGGAAAATATATCATTTGTATCACATACGCAAGTCATGGTCCACCTTGAAATGAAAACAATCAATGGAGGAGACTTCAAAAATAAACAGCGACACATACTAGATTTTAAAGGTTCTGTTCATAGATGCAACTTATATATCTTATTAAAATGAAGCAGATTTTAATGAACGGAATATTGTAATGAGTGACCGCCATAGGAAACTAAGTATTTAAAGTATTTAAACGGTCGTTTATTAAAATTGTTGCAAAATTCATCAGTCACTAGAAAAAGTGGTTGATTCGACGAATGTTTAAATTCAGTGTGTCTTAATCACTTTGTTCTGAACTGAACCTAGATATTCGAATCGTTCACGTTTAATTTTTAGTTTCTAATTACCTGCGCAACATTAACGGGGTCTGGGAGGTTTGTCTATGGTAACTTATTAACGTGATGTTGTTATGCCTCATCACAGTATGTAAGTTTGTACACTCAATTTGTATTTTGTTTTCTGATATGATAAGTTCTGTTCCTCAGAAATGTGGTACATTTGTATATTGATGTGGTACGGGAGTTAGCAGGTATATAACAGCGATACTCCACTAGTCTCAGCAGATGGATTAATATACAGCACAGCATAAGAAAGCCTCTTTAATGAAGCTAGGAGCTCACGAAGATACGTAACAAAAACGTCGGCAATAACAAAACAAGACGTCTAACATCACGTGATTTCAACAACCCGGATAGTAAGGACTCCTAGTTTATGTAATAGTCATTTAAACATTCGCCTTAAACGGATGCGCAGCTATGTTTATGATCGTGTATTTCATATTGACTTTGGTGTTCATGTCTTCGTTGGCCGAGGGTGAGGATACGTGTTCTAAATCGTACGAAGAACAAATGATTGAGAAAATGCTTCGAATTGAGTTCAACATGGAACTATTACAAAAACATGTTGCCAAGCAGGACGCGAATATTGAAGACAAGTTTGATGCGATAGAAAAACGTGTTGCCGTTGCTATAGGCAATCAGGATGCTGCCATTGGAGAATTCAATGATTCACAGACAGCCGAGAGAATCGTAATAATGGACGAAATGCAGAAACGGTCACAGGAATGGATCGGCATGTCAACGACTGTCACCGAACAGTTACTGCGAAACAAGAAAGCCACGCAGAGCAATTCTGAAGAGCTTGAGGAAATGAAGGTCAAACAGACTCAACTTGGGGAAGAGCTTGAACTCATAGGTAAGTCACTTACTCGTTCCTACAATCAAGTCTGGGAATTTGTTTTCGTTTTACGAAACTTTAATCTAATATTAGACGCAAACAAATTAAATTAAACGTATTTATTCTAAAATCCACCCATACTTACAAAACTTATTTTACATGTATTATCGTAATAGAAGGTTTATTTGCCATGAACCGGACCAGACACATACTGGTGCATTTTACTTTTTCATTATTTACGGCGATGGATGAATACTCTATATAAGGTTCTAACTGAAAAAAAAACACAATTTGGCAGTTAAAGCATGCGGTAATTTACCACAAGCAGAGCTAATTCTTCGTTTTGGACCACTTCGATTTTTACTCTTTGAAAATTTCTAGAAGCGATGTAAGGGTCAATAATTGCCAGTGTAAAATATCCCACCTTTTTAACATGTGTATTTACAAAAAATAACACATGTCATCATTACTGTCAACATAAATTTGTTCAAACGGTTGTATTCTTCAATTTACCCATTTAGTATATCCTTACATCACGATGAATGCAACATTTACTCCATCTTCCATTTTTAATCTGTATTGAATGCACTGTAGTGATTGACTCAAAACAGATATGACATTTAAGGACATAATTCTTAAACTAGTAGAACAATATTTATGTGATTTTGCATGGAAGTAGTTATTATAAGTGTTATCACAAATATATCTTCTTTATGAAAATATTCTAAGCAACTTGGTGGTTTAGATACTACGAATTGTCTTGCCATTTGTGTTGAAATGTACCGTTTAAACTATATATACAATGTTTTTGCAATTTTTGTTCTAATGTACCGTTTAAACTACAATGTATATCTATTTCTGTAAACAAATTCTTCACCAATGATACATACACTCACGGACTTTAAAAACGCCTCACCTGATTCAATGCCCAATATCACTTAAAGTATTAATGTTATTAAAAATCCCACTTTGGTGAGTGCGCTTACAGGATTCCCAGACAAAAAACGAGGCAACACATTAGTACAAACTAAACTGATTTACACGTAGGAAAAATCAATTAATACACGTATAAAATGATTTTGCAAGAACTTTAATACTTTAAGCGATATTGGGCATTGAATCAGGTGAGGCGTTTTAAAAGTTCGTGAGTGTATACCTATGCCCATAACCATACGCTTTCATCCGCGTTCGCTTATGGTACAAAAGAATCCCCCTCTCCCTTATAGGCACATTTTGGTGTGACGTCACAAGCACATGTAACTGTTTACCTGTATATATTTTGGATGGCAGAAAGGTGCCAGCATTTATATACAAACATAGGCACAAGAATTTTGTTTTCTAAATAACTTTTTTTTTCGGTCGAATTTCAATAGTTTTGTATCCATAGAAAGCGCTTGACATTGATTCACGGTGCAAAATCAAGTAGTATCTGACGTCACAAGTTGGTATCGTGCAGAGAATATTTTGATCAACAAAGCGTCGGTTATGTATGGACTAAGTCTTGCAACATACAAAATACCATCATACATGTAACGGTATACTTACGACGAGTTTTCTTGATAGAATCGAAGCTTTGTTGGTCGACATTTTCTATGCGTGACGTCATAGACCACGTGATTGTGCACCGTGTGACTGTCAACTAAATATGTCGTGTTTATTTTTGAGAAATGCTAATTCATATACATAATTTACATTTTCAGATTCGACGCTTACGCCACTGGTTGCATTCCATGCCTATGGTTTAACAGCTGGGACTTTAAATGCCAACATTGGGACGATTATTAAGTTCCAAAATGTTCTAGTAAACGAAGGTTCGGGCTATAACAATTATACCGGAGTATTTACAGCACCTGTCGGTGGACTGTATCAATTTACAGTTCACTTTTGCAACAAGGTCGGTAACTATGCTGCCATTAATATCGTTCACAATGGAGTACAAAGTGCCGTAAGTACGGTAAGCGACACAGACAGGCATGATTGTGGAAGTGTGAATACATTAATAATGGTTCACTCCGGTGACAGTGTCAACGTTGAATCGTACTACAGTAACACTGTCTTATTTGATGATAGTCATAGGCGTCAATCCTTCATTGGATATCTTATTCATTTGTAACATTGACTATATATTTATCGTGGTATTTGTATGATTATGAACAATGTTTGCAGATGTTACAGTTCCCTACTGTAATCATTACTTACAACATTACTGAATTAAACAGATCTGAAACCACTTCAAATAACGTTTGTATATTGGTATAACTCTAATTAAAGCGTAGTATATTTTACAGTACAGTACAACCTCTCCAGAGCAACCCTCTATAGAGCAACACACTCTATAAAAACACATTTAAATGTTCCCTAAGCTGATATTCACTATACCTCTGTATGGCAACAGCCTATGTGCAACGGCCAATATTTGCAGCTCCCAAATGGTGTTTCTCTACAGAGGTTATACTGTATAGGTAAAGAACCACTCACGTAGTCCTTAAAAAAACTTTGGCTGCCTGTAAATTGGGATATTTCTTGACAAGTGGTCACTGGAGTGATGAAATTGAGTTTAAATGCATTGTAAATATGCATGTTATGTAGTGAAACTGGAAAATCTGGAATATCTTGGTATTCTTACATTGATACCAAAGTGAAAGTAGGATAGGGTAAAACCCGGATTGAATCAGTCCGGACATGTGTAAAATTAGGTAGACCATGTCTGATGGACAAACGTTTTCTTAGAAGATACATGACCCCCCTATTTTATTGTATTATTTTGAAGCTGAAAGGTACTTCTTTAAAATGATATATGTCTTCCTGCTGGCCATAGACTAAAAGATGTAAAACTATTGTAACTTTACATTGAACTATAGAGCAAATTTATTTGGTGGTACGACATCTGATCACTGAAGTGATACTACAGTGCACAACCATATTCTACAATGTCGGTTATGTTCTTGTACGTGTGAGTTTAGCACCAAATTCCAGAGCAATGTTAACCGCTTAATGCATAGGTGTCATGTAAACTGTATCCACATTTCGTTGGTTACATTCCTTCGATTTTTATTGAAAATCGCGGATGTTTCCAAAATATGGGTCTTGACTCCCACCTTCAAGATAATCATGTGATTTGTTCTTGAATTAGATTATAACACTAAGGGCGCTTTTGTTTGCAACAAACCTGGTTTGATTTCCACCTGGTTTGTCAAACTGTCCGTTTGTTCAGTAAAACTGGTTTGCAACGAAAACAAGTTTTGCCATTTGTTTAAAAAAATCTCGAACCGGTTTGTCAAACCTTCCAAACTAGAGGCGGTTTGATCGGTTTGATGCATCCGAAATTACATGCAGTTGAGCGCGTGAAAATGGCCGACCATGTTTAACATCACTGAATCTTTTAGTACACACTTTCTTATTTGATGTGATTAGCTATTATCAGATTTTTTACGTTATAATTATGAATTGACAATGTTTTAATCTAACGTAAAGAGAGCAATTTCAATTAACTACCATCCTTGAATTCAATATATCAACCAAATTTCCATATATGACAGACTAATCAGGGAATAACAAAATAAATTAGATACAACTTTATTCGTTTTTATTATTTGTATTTTTAAGCGGTTGTTCCTGTTAATATATAAAGACCATAGTAAAGCTCTTTTTCTGTCGCCTTAGTGATCAAAATGTTTCTCCAAACTACCCGTTTGTTCGCCACTCAGTTTAACTCGAAACCAATTTTAGTTTACTGTCCAACGTTTCACCAAACCTAAAACCCAAACTGAAACCGGATATTTTCAACAAAAGCGCCCTAAGTTAACACAGAAACATATTTAACAATTGTTTTATCAAATTTTGCGATTGAGAAATGTACATATATTTAGAAATACTTATTAGGTAGAAAAGTGTAAGTTGTTTTGTCTCGTCCTCTAATATCGAGGGGTTAGAGCCAAATCCTGCTATGTGCTATTTCCTTATGTTTTCAGCAGAGCAGTTTTTAATAACCATTTGTTAAGATGTGGTTATTGTTAAAGTTAAACTATTAAATTATGTAGACAGTTGAATACTTTAAACCCTCATATGAAATATTTGTGAACATTGTAAGGAATAATGTGATTTAAATGCCAAAATATTTTTGGGTTTTCAAACCCTCACTCAATGATACAATTTGACATTTGCCAGACCCAAATGTAATACGATATATATATGTGGCAAGCAGCTGATGATAAAATAATGGGAAACCTGTCCACACTATACCACGCTTATTTACACTAGACCGGTAGGCAAATCCACTTTCCTCCTGATACCAAAACATTTAAAATGTCAAACCATATTATTGTCATATATATGTATATGGAGTTTACGATAAACGTCCATGTGATGAAAATTTTAGAAACTTTTTATCATATTCAGTGATGAAATCCTCTGGTATCATATGAATTGATGTTTGTGGACTAACAAAAAACCACAAGAAAATATTATATGGTTCATGGTCTGATTAAGCTTAAATGTCAGTGTAAATCAGAATATCATTCAATGCTCAAATTGCTTCCGTAACAGATGTAGCATTTTGGCATATAAAATGTAAAGGAAATGTGACTTGAAAACATAAAATTTATGCAATTGCGATTGTTAATACACGTATATAGGATAATGATCAATACGGTTATGTACTATAATTGCAGTTCACCATGGCCACAAGCTACGAAACCTTTAAAATTAATTACGAAAGTCAGTGTTCACTGTGATATCCATCACTGTATTCATATACAATTAGAATTACATGCCGTAATTAATAGTTTTTAATGAATTTATAAATGTCTTGTCGTAATTAATACAGTTTTTCATAAATTTATAAATTCATTAAAAACTTTAATATTTACGGCTTGTAAATTAAAATTTAAAATGTGTTGGTATGTTTGAATTACAAGCAGGTATGAACATTTAAAATATTAACTGGGTAATAAAATACAGAATATGTTTAAAATGAAAATATGTTTTAGGATTGACACAGCAACTTAGATATGTACTACAGAAATTGAAAACTTCAATATCTTTGAAATGTATGATTTATCTTTTTTGCTTTCGACAGACAGTTGTAGTGCTGTTTTATCTCTGCCTAATTGGCAAATGACCTCAAGGAGAAGAGATAGGTTGATGCTTGCGTGATACAAGGAATTCAGACGGGATGTCCTAGTCCAGTCATTCTGACTAGACTTCCTGTGTCCAGACAGAGATTCAAACCTTGACATTCCAGATTAGTAGTTGAGCGAGCTAAGCACTCGACCACCGTTCCACTATGATATATAATATATATCACTTGCAACAACTGGACCACGTGTCATTCCATGTGGTATTTTTTATTGAGATAATACATAAAGCTATAACAATCTTTTGCATATACAGTAGTGTTGGAAGATATTGTCATAAGAGATGTATATTTTCCTGATACACGTATTTGTCTAAGAGTATAAATGAATCAACGTCCAGTTATCGCAATAAGTCATACACGTTGAATTGTATAGTCTACCAATGAATCACACAGTGACGGGAAATCACAAGTGATTTTACTCACAATAAGGCACATACTTTGCATTGTATAATATCCCAATAAGTCATACAGTGATTAGGTTTGAACGCTGTGATTGTGGTCATTTCTGTTCTACCTTAGAAAAGTTAATTAATAACGCTTGACCACTACTTGATGCCAAGTTAATGCATACTAGCACCTTCCTTAAGTTTGCTTACGTAGTGGCTAAACAGTATTTTAACTGAATGTCTTAATACAAATTCAAGTGTTTAAAAGTTTTTTTTCTGTTTTTCATGTATTACAATTCTTACTTTATACACCTTTATAATCAAACATTACACAGCTATGTTAATATCCATCTCGACGAATGAAAATCATTAATTGATTCGTAATAAATAGTTTATTCGTTTAAATAATACATGCACCGTTCCAAAAAATAATTCATATTAGCTGTTATAAAATTAACAAATTCAAGCACATACACGTTTACTAAGTAAGTTATACTTACTGTTATAATTAAGAATTAGCTAGTTTATGTTCTTTATTTAAGATTATTAGAAGAGCTTCTCATTTACAAAAAGATTAAATAAATGAAAGCAATTTAATGTGTTTCTAAACGCACAACATTTAAATTCATAAGGAATACTAGTAGTCAAAATAATTTTCGCCAAAACTACATTTTTCTCTCTGTATAAGGTATTCCTGTTTCAATCACACATAGCTAAATGTATACAATCCATTTTAGTCACACTTTGACATCTTGTTCGAGTGAAGCTGCTATTATTATACAGCAATATAAACAACAACTGTGGTTTGACATTTAACTTACAGCAATGAAATTGTATGTACTACAGACCAGCACCCGGTGCCTTGTTGTTGACTTATATAAATTGACAAATCAAGGCTGATGTCATTTAACCAAAATGTCATTGTTTTATATGGAACAGTTGAGCGGGACAAATATTATATTAAGACACACAAATGTTATTGGTAGAGATTAATATACAGATTTGATTCATTCTAACAGATGTTAATGTTACATCTACGAAAATATTAAGAGGCCATTGATTTAAAACTGGTTTTGCCTCCAGTCAGTTCTGTAGATACACGATAGCTCAAAATGACTATTATCAATATTTAATTAATTAAGTTCGATATTTTGAAATAATTTTGAGAATAAATAACAATGGTGATACGGAACTCATTTAACTAAAAAAGTCAATTTGGCCAAGTTTATCAGATAGAAGGTTTTGGCTGTAACCCCTCGATATATAGATACACAATTCAGAGATATATTTGGTCCGTTTCTTACGTCAAGTGTTGAAGAGCAGGAATTTAATTGATCATCATTAAGATCGTTATTACTTAGTAAATCATGGAGTGGTTTTATTGATATGTATAATTGTGTTGGCTACCTTTTTTTACCAATAAATACTATTTTAACCAAATGTAACCAGTGTTATGTACATTCAATCACATTCACTGGGAAATATATCATAATTATGTATATTTGGAAACATATGTGTTGCAAAATCAAACCTTCAAATATGTCCATTTTGTTGCATCGATTGGATATTTTCAAACATTTACAAACATAATTATATAAATGTACTGATTACATTGTCTTCTAAAAGGACCATGCGAACAATTAGACAGCTTGGTCAATATGCATTATAAGTTGTGCATTTGTGTTTAAAATTCATTACTTTGTAAACAAACCAACTGGAGGTTGTAATTCGTTTTCTTCAATGTAATGTTATAATCAACCTTTGGGACTCAACTAAAGTGCTCAAAATCCATGGCTCTTCAAACAGGTTACCAAGTTATTGCTTTTTGAAAATAGGCGTTTAAGTCCTAATGTGGCTTTAAGATCTAAGTAAATAATTTCTCACACTAGTGTCTTTTCTGTTCACAAAATATCGTTCAGCTAATATAAGTACTAATATATATGAATGAATGTGTAATCTCATTTTCATGTGTTCGTCTTAACTATATCTCCCTGTTTTTGATAACATTTTATTTTGAATTTTGATTGAGGCTAGCACTCAATATTTCAATAAAAGATTTATACTAAACGTAAGCTTTTCTTAAATCCAAGCAAACTGCATATGATAGATTAATGCTTATGATAGTACTAATATACTTGAATGGGTCAATGATGTCATTTGCATGTGTTTATCTTTACAATATCTCCCGATTTTTGGTAACACTTTATTTTGAATTTTCATTGAGGCCAGCACTGCAATACTTTTGAAAAAAAGCTGTGATCAATTTTGTTCATTTTTAAATTAATGCATATGATAGTAGTTATAATACAGTTCGAAATACTTTCTTGTTATTCAAATATAGCATTGTTAAAATAATGTATGTGTTTACGGTATGTTATACATATATACAGGCCTAGAAAATCATTATGAAAATGTGCGGTTAATATATGTTTCTACTCGTACGTCACATGTTAAATGAGAGAGATTTAAATAACGGTTAAAGATCTGTGTCCAACCATTAACTTATCGTATTGTACACGAATGCTATAAAATGTTTGCTAATGTTACCATATTGTCATCAATAAATACTGTTTTAACCAAGTATTATTAAGTTATTAGTTACTTCAAACATTGACAAGAACAACATATTGGAATACACCTACACATTGTAACTGCGAGATAAAGGTGTATATTGGTCCCTGTTTGCAAATGCAACCTTTCTGTTTGCCCTTTGGTTTTACATGTAATAGCAAAGTACAGGACCAGTTTAAAGTCTACATTCGCACATGACTCCATCCGTTCAGTGGACTGTACATTTACCCCTAACCGATCATTGTGTCACAAGTCGGCTGTTACATACCGGCGCAAATGGCAGCCACAGTACATTGGCTATGATCCTCTCAGGTACCCATTCATACACCTGTGTAAAGTGGAGCAATGTCGGTTATTATCGCTCAGAGTAATTAAGCTGTGGCGCTGACGGGGATCGAACCTGTTTTTAATAAAGCGCCCGACTTACCTCTAGTGCACCGCTTACCACTACGGATATTGTCAAACACATGATGACACGTAAACAATGGAAAACACTATGTTCAATAAAGGCCAATTACATGTACACAAATTGATCAATGTACAACCGGTATACAATCAATCTTTACGACTGGGCTGTTTCGTGGATCGTGTTATAGACCGGTTCTCGTCCCCCTAATTACAGTAGTAGTTCTATAGTAGTGTCTGACTTAATATACTCTTTTTGCTAACTTGGAACGAGAACAACCAGACTGTAACATGTTCCATGAAACAGCCCAGTCAGAAAGGCATAATGTACGCAGACTGATTACTCAAATGTAAAGCTACAGTCCGGGACTATCACCACCACAAGCTATTGCACACCATGATGCCTCAACACCATGCTTACTGACAAGGAGATTATAACATAGAGTAGGTGTACATATAAAGTACTATTAGATCATGAAGACAATAATAGTACATTTGTATAATGCGACCATGAAGTCAATAATGGTATAATGCGATGAACTACGAAGATGAGCACGATTTCAGTCAGTCAACAACCCAGTCAGTTTATCCTGACTCTGGATGTACCGATCCAGAAAGTTCCCTGAGCCCACTGAGCACCAGACACATGGGCTGTATCAGAACCATTTTAACGACGTTGGTTCTTACTGTAGCTTGGTATCGAATCAACACCCTCCCGTTCACTCTTGATGTCGTCGTTATTAAGCTGTATTACTATGTACCCAGTACATTGAGCACCAATCACAGGAACTGTATCATCACTAATTTAATGACGTGGGTTCTTACTGTAGCTTGGTATCGGACCAAAAACCCTCCCGTTCACTCACGATGTCGGGGGTAAGTTGTATTACTATGTACCCAGTACACTGAGCACCAATTACAGGAACTGTATCATCACTAATTTAATGACGTGGGTTCTTACTGTAGCTTGGATCGAACCCACGACCTCTCGTTCACTCACGATGTCGGGGGTAAGCTGTATTACTATGTACCCAGTACACTGAGCACCAATCACAGGAACTGTATCATCACTAATTTAATGACGTGCGTTATTACTGTAGCATAGGACCGAACCCACAACATCCGGTTCACCGACGATTCCGTCGGCACCATTAATTTAGCTGTTATACTTACACTATGAAGAAGAATACATGTACATGATATCACGGGTAAATGTATCACTAATGAAGATTGTTTTGACAGAAACTGATACATACTTTATAGATGTAAAAGTATATTTTTTGTATAAAAAATATATTTTTATTCTTTTTCAATGATACAGTTACCAGTTGTGGAGATGGCATAATTATGTTTCATTTTGATTGTTACGGTCTTCAAAACGCAATGTTTGTAATTGAATATACTTGTTGATCATGTTTAAGATTGTGTGATGTGGGAACATAAAGTGTACACTTAGTCAAACTGTCAGCGAAATACACAACATGTAGCAAAGTGAAACCCGAGTGTTTATACAAGTTTGATATGTAGTATGTAAGAAAATTATACAGCCGTAGTAATTATAGGAATGTCAATGATAACCCTTATACAACACGTGCACACAGACACTTGGGGTCTGGAACCCCCAGCTACGCACCTGGATATATGTTTATCATCAACATTGTATATCCAGACCCATACATTAATCACATAGACATTTTAAACGTATCCGGGACAAATAAAAAATATTCGTAAATACCACTCTAGCTTAAATAATTATTGTTATTTAAGCAGAAGAGAAATTACGTAGATATTTTTATTAATAGTAAATACATCCAACAATTTTTTGTGTGATTACTAAATGGGTCTGGATATATAATAATATAAAAAATATTTCCAGTCGCGTAGCGGGAGGGGGCGTGGTCCAGGCCCTAAGTATATGTGTACGATTATACTAGCCTTGTACAGGGTGTCCAGTTCCCGTGTCTGAATCTAAAATCTCTACATTATGATATCGCAAAGAAATCTTGCACAAGTCATGTATATACTAAATATTAAGTTTTTACTCAGCCGAGGACAATGACGTAACGTCAATAGTTGAGGTCAAGACTGTAACAAAAAGACGTTCGTTTTAACGACGTTAAAAAGAACAATGACATTCTTCGGTCTAGTGTTTGTGGCAGGGAGGATTTCAATGTCCGAGTTTTCCATTATATTCCCGATATCCTGAGGATACGTTTTAACCGATTTTTTTTTCTCCCTGAATCTTTTCGTAATCTCTCTCTTTCTGTCTCATTCTTATATTTTTCCCGGTCAATACCAGCCTTTTGTTAGCTCTTTGGTTTCTTAAAATCTGAATGGCTCTTTTAAAATGAAACAATATTGTTGTTTTGTCAGTCTTGCAGTAATCCTTTTAGTTTCGACTGTCTTAAGATGACTTTATTTGTAATTTATAATAATTTTACGTGTACCTGTGTTTCAGGGGTACGGGTTATAATACGTTCGTACGCTGTATTTGGCCAGTTAGCACTTTATCCCATGCCACTTTGTATCCTACCACTGGAACCAATATATGTGCACTTATATGTTCGTCAATGATAACACACATACAATACGTACGAAAAGCTCACGATTATACTAGCATTGTGCATAGTGTACAAATAGAAAGTTAACAGTTCCGGTGTCTTAATTTAAAATCTCTACATTATGATACCGTATCGCATGTAATAGACATAATATTAATTTTTTACTTAGCGAAGGACAAGGACGCATACCTGTGTTTGTATGGTACCGGTAATAATATTTTCGTACCCCGTATTTGACAAGTTAGCACTTTATCACGTACAACGTTGTGTCCTACCGCTGGAAACAATTGTTGTGCACGTATATGTTCGCTATCATTCGGTCTGTCTGTATAAATAGTTACCTGGGGTCGCACCAAAAAAAACATGAACTAAAGAGAATCTTCACTTAAGAATGAACGTCAACCAATCATTCATTCAGTTGTTATGGGCTGAGACATTCTGTTGCTCATCAACGAAAGACAGTACCAAAAAAACACATTAAAACTCGAGTGAGGACCAGCCAGATAACAGAAAGGTCAGGATTTTAAGTGTTTTCCAAACATTTCTAATAGTCTACTCGACTTTTGGTTAGCTTAAGGCATTGTTAAAATGCTTGTTTTCAGGTGCTTACACCGACATCGACTGAAGTGTTTTGCCTTTTTCATAAACATACTACTGCTGATGTATATTCATTGTAATGATATGCTATGTTTTGGTTCAATAAGGGAGATAACTGTGGCTGTCAAGTACAATTTCCATAATCATTGAGATACAAGAGTTATCCGTAAAATATATAATCCAACATGTTCAGGCAGTACATCATGTTAAGCATGAGTGTTGAATTTGATCATCTTGGATACAGGCACACGTATACGCTCAAGGCAGTTGCATAGTCCGGCACGGTCAAAACAAACTCACCAAGGCCTAAATCTGACGCCATTCGATGGCTCTGAAAAACTCGGTTTGATTTTCATGAAATATGCAGAATGAATATATATCATCGGGCAGAAACAGTTAGTATTTCTTGTTGTTGATACAATGAATGTTTCCCTCCCGGAAGAATACCCTCTCCTCCCTGGAATTTTGCTAACAGTAGTTTTGGTTCTTTGTTAATACAGTAACACCTTCAATGATATACATGTATGCATACACAGATTTGTAGATTCCAAAAATATAATAGATTATCGGACACGGAAAGCAGCACTAAACGTAAACAGCCGTGCACGGAACATGAACACATTACATAATTCGTAACAATTAGGTACAGACAATGCCCATCGCAACTACAAAATCACGGCATCCCACAACACAAGTCTGCCGCCTCAATCAGTCGAACTAAACCGGAGTAAGAGCAATGTGACAATATTATAACAAATGGACGACACACACCAAAAGGCGAACCCATAAAAAATACGAAGCAGCACAACGAAATTGCAGAAGGATACATACAAAATCAACACAGTTACACAAAAAGGCTCACGGTCTAAATAGTTCTGTAATTTTATATTTATACTATAAAGTGGACAATACATTCATAAAGGAATGTTGACCAAAAAGATTATATTAAGTCAGACAGGGAAGGCAGCACCCAGCTTAACCAGCCGAGCACGGAAAACATAAAAAACACACAAAGCACAATGCCCAACTAAACGAGCGCAGATCCGCCCAAGTCCAAGCTGTCGAAAAGTATAATAAATTATAACTAGCTGAATGACCCAGTAGAAAGGATACAGCAACCAAAAGGCGGAATGCCCACGCTGAATGACCTAGTTTCAACAGTAAAACTGCTGAACTACGTAGTTTTAACAGCCTTTAGTCTCAGCAGTTAAGCAACAAAAAATCTGAAAACCTTAAAACGAGTAACCCAGTTTCAATAAGTAAAATGACATAATTGAACAAATCGAGATATGACGTAATGAACAAGTCATTAAGAATTGCAAACAATACAGAAGTCCCCTACCGGTTTAAAGCTATTTTCAATGTGTCTGTTGCCATATCAACCACAATTCCCGTCAGAACCGAAACTAACGGACAGATGGCAAACCAATAGTCCCCTCCGGTTAAAAACCGGTAGGGGACTTAAAACTACATAAAATGTCCTCAGGGGACAGAACACTACATCCATTACTCCACAGCTGTACATAGACTCATGAACGGACCAGGTAGGGTGCGAATCGCGGGGACGAAATAGTAAGAGGACAACCGGCAAATACGAATAAATAACTCCTAGCTCCATATACCTTTTGGCCCCGGTCAAAAAATTAAATACTGAGAAATTATGGCATATTATTGATTATTTAAAAATTAAAAACATCGATTGTAAACGGAATTGGCGTTAAAATCCAGATACAAACCCATATTATAATAATTAAACAAAATACGAAATTACCGGAAGTAGCACCGACCCCAACAGAAACCGCGGGACACGCGAGAACAAAAAGGTACAGAAAATATACAACTCCACTCGAAAAGGCGCGGAACATGCCCAACATAAAAACTAGCACAGGAACATGTAATACAAAACCGGGCATCAAATCCCGAAAGTCTGCTGCTTAAGTCAGTCAAACTAAAACGGAACAAGAGCCAGTTGGTAAGAACTTAACAACCGGACAGAACATACACCACAAGGACATTCCATAACAGACACTGAGTATATGCAATTTTGAAAGATACGAAGCAGCCTTGTCAGTCAAACTAAACCGGAGTAAGAGCAATGTGACAATACTATACCAAATGTACGACACACACCACAAGGCCAACCCAAAACAGGTACAATGTAAATGTTTGCTATTTTAAAAAAAAATACGAAGCATCCTTATGCTAGACAACGACAATGCAGAAGGATACATACTAAATCAACACAGTTACACAAAAAGGCACACTGGTCAAATATTTCTGTAATTTTATATTTATACTATAAAGTGGACAATACATACATAAAGGAATGTTGACCAAGCCGCCCTTTGAAGGAGACAAATCAAATTATGAGTGGACGATTATTATCCGACTTAGGATGGGTGTAGAGACGACCTTATATCTCTACGTGTTAACTGATTCAATAAGTAATGTCTAACTGGTTGACTTTCAAATACTGATAGATATTGGTTCTGGTATAGTTTATCAGGACTGGCGTCCTTGCTGGCAGGGAAATTGCTCATGAATGTGTTATCAGGACTGGCGTCCTCGCTGGCAGGAAAATTGTTCATGAATGTGTTTCAAGAGATTTATTACAGCGATCTTGACGTCATCAACAGTTGCCAGTCCTAACAATATCACGCTTTAGATATTGTTCCTAATTGTCAACTATTTAATGCTTTACAAGAAAATTGGATTTCACATTGGTTCAATCCCAGTGCTAGCACAATCCCCTTTCAACTACACCAGTAAATCGAACCTTCAAAGATAAACTTGGCGATTGGTGCTTCGCTTGAGTCGGGGGCATGTTTTACCTACATTTTGTACGCTTGACGTGTTTTCACCCTTATTAATGCATACTTCATAAAACACAAAGGGAGTCAACTCGACAAAATTTTGAAATACAAATATATTTTCTTTTGACTCAGGTTTCGAAATAACAAGCTTAATCAAGGGAAACAAGCTGTAGGGAAAAAGGTGTGGGTACTTGATCTAAGGTATTAATGTAATAGTCTGGTTGTATCAATTCGTCCACTTCTTCGTCTAAGCCCAATGCAAAAGTCCGTTGTTGGCTTAGAGGTAAACCGGAGACCGCTTGGTACATTCTATCAAAAAACGTTAATTTTCCTCAATTAAGGTCTTTAATGTTACATAGCACGGTCATACTTGTCCAAAATTTAGAACACAGAATTTCAATACAATGTTTTGATGTACTATTTTCCTGATAGAAGACAAACACAGATCATTGTCTAAATATGTAAACATGAAATAGTATATCAACCGGAGACAACCGGAAATGGCCGAGCTTTCACGATTGACAATTTTCATGTACGCCACATTATGTATAAATGTAGACACAAAGTTTTGACTTACATATACATTGTATACACGTCAAACAACAAAGGAATTGTAAGAAAAACATCAACTCTGATATGTTTAAAGGAACGGGGGTGTAAATGCTTTGAAAACCTTGTTTCAGTTCTATTTGGCATAAATGACAAACACAGGAAATTATATGTACTGTTTTTGTTCTACTGAGAGCCTAAACACTGGTACAAGTATTTCTCTCATTTGTTTAGTTTCTAAAGCTTTGCAAACTTGATATTGTTCTGAAAAGGTTGTTTACGACATTTTCTGCCGAGTAATGCATACATGTACTTTTGTTTATAATCTTCATTTAAATTTATAGAACATGTTAAGGTAGTAGTATACACATTTAGAAGAAAGTCGGTCAATCATTTCGTTAAGTACTAGACTATTAATAAACAATTATGTTAAAAGCTGCATTAATGAAAAAGGCAATAGCCGACTCCCGTGTTTGATTTCAGGTTAAATTATCTGCCTTGAGCGGAGGTGGTCAACGATTCACATTCCAACTAGAGTCTAGTAAGGCCGGTCGTCGGGCGATGGTGGTCAACGTTTCACATCCCAACCAGGTTGTAGTAAGGCCGGTCGTTGAGCGATGGTGGTCAACGTTTCACATCCCAACCAGGTTGTAGTAAGGCCGGTCGTTGGGCGATGGTGGTCAACGTTTCCCACCCAACCAGGTTGTAGTAAGGCCGGTCTTTGAGCGAAGGTGGTCAACGTTTCACATCCCAACTAGAGTCTAGTAAGGACAGTCGTTGAGCGATGGTGGTCAACGTTTCACATCCCAACTAGAGTCTAGTGAGGCCAGTCGTTGAGCGATGGTGGTCAACGTTTCACATCCCAACTAGAGTCTAGTAAGGCCGGTCGTTGAGCGATGGTGGTCAACGTTTGACATTCCGACCAGATTCTAGTATGGCAGGTCGTTGAGCGAAGGTGGCCAACGTTTCACATCCTGACCAGAGTCCAGTATGGCCGGTCGTTAGGCGATGGTGGTCAACCTTTCAAATTCAGACAAGTGGCCAGTATGACCGGTCGTTGAGCCATTAGTTACCCAGAAGAGGTTGTCGTCAGTGTAATTATACACACAAAGCCGAGCCGTGTCGAATGTGCATTTTTAAATGTCCGTATTAAGGGATAAAAGTCCGGTTGCTGGCGGCCGACTGCATCACATCGCATGTTTTTCATACTTCCACTGAAAACTCAAATGTCAAAGAACTATACTAATGTTGCCGTATAGAAGACGAGTTATAAATTTAGAAGAATTTATATGAAAATTATGAAGCATATTTCGAGAGAGAATGTACGTTCTTCCTTAAGTTGCTTTTTCTCTAAAATTTGAACATTGTTACAGCCGTTCAGGCCTATCTGCTTGAACTAATCTCCCATAAAGTAAGTAATCATTGAATCAATGAAACTATTTCTTTTGTGAATCACTGATGAATAGGAATACGGCGTACTTACGTGTTATTGATACAAAACAAGGCTTCGTCAGGCTCTGCACAAAATACTTGTTTTGAACTAACCTCTATCATGGCATCAAGGAAAATATATCATTTGTATCACATACGCAAGTCATGGTCCACCTTGAAATGAAAACAATCAATGGACGAGGCTTCAAAAATAAACAGCGACACATACTAGATTTTAAAGGTTCTGTTCATAGATGCAACTTATATCTTATTAAAATGAAGCAGATTTTAATGAACGGAATATTGTATTGAGTGACCACCATATGAAACTAAGTATTTAAAGTATTTAAACGGTCGTTTATTAAAATGGTTGCAAAATTCATCACTCACTAGAAAAAATTGTTGATTCGACGAATGTTTAAATTTGGTGAGTCGTTATCTACGGAATCCTGTTAGTGCCATTTTAAATATCGTGTATCGCCCTCCAAGGGCGAGACACGAGAATTGCGCGAGGCAAGAAACGAGACACGAGAATTAGACGCGATATTTAAAACGAGACACGAGAATTGCGCGAGGGTTGAAACGAGACACGAGAATTAAAAATTGAATTCTCGCGTTTTTAATCTCGCCCTAAGCCGACAACTTTTGCAAGTTAATATCTAATATCGTGCAATTCTCGCGTATCGTATCTTGCCTCGCAGTTGAATATCGCGCTCGTTTCAAATATCGCCTCCTTATCTCGTGTCTCGACTTCCAAGGGCGAGACACGATAGTTAAAACGAGACACGAGAATTCAACGCGAGGCACGAGAATCCAACGCGCGACACGACAATGCTATCGTGCAAATATCGCGCAATTCTCTTGCCTCGCGTTTCTATTTGGTCAGCGAGACACGAGAATTAAAGCGAGACACGAGAATTGAAGGCGAGGCACGAGAATGCTATCGCGCAATTCTCGCGTCTCGCGGCGATACACGACAATGCTGTCGCCCAATTCTCGCGTCTCGACCGGTGTGCCAGTTAAAATTTCTTACTGACACCGCCTAGAATTGGGCGACAGCGGCGAGACGCGAGAATTGGGCGACAGCATTGTCGTGTATCGCCGCGAGACACGAGAATTGGGCGACAGCATTGTCGTGTATCGCCGCGAGACACGAGAATTGGGCGACAGCATTGTCGTGTATCGCCGCGAGACGCGAGAATTGCGCGATAGCATTCTCGTGCCTCGCCTTCAATTCTCGTGTCTCGCTTTAATTCTCGTGTCTCGCTGACCAAATAGAAACGCGAGGCAAGAGAATTGCGCGATATTTGCACGATAGCATTGTCGTGTCTCCCGTCGGATTCTCGTGCCTCGCGTTGAATTCTCGTGTCTCGTTTTAACTATCGTGTCTCGCCCTTGGAAGTTGAGACACGAGATTAAGACGCGATATTTGAAACGAGCGCGATATCCAACTGCGAGGCATGATACGATACGCGAGAATTACACGATATTAGATATTTACTTGTAAAAGTTGTTGGTCTAGGGCGAGATTAAAAACGCGAGAATTCAATTTTTAATTCTCGTGTCTCGTTTCAGGCCTCGCGCAATTCTCGTGTCTCGTTTTAAATATCGCGTCTAATTCTCGTGTCTCGTTTCTTATCTCGTGTCTCGCCCTTGGAGGGCGATACACGATATTTAAAATGGCACTAACAGGATTCCGTAGTTATCCCTTTTTCTTAACTAAAACTAGATATTCTCCATGTCAACGTTTAATTTTAGGTACTTCTGACCTCCTCCACATTAACGGAGTGTGAGAGGTTTGTATAAGGTAACTTGTTAACGTGGTGTTGTTATGCATCATCACAGTATGGGAGTTAGCAGGTATATAACAGCGATATTTCACTATTCTTGGCAGAATAATATACAGTAAAGCATAAGATACCCTCTTTAATGAAGCAAGAAGTTCACGAAGATACGTAAGAAAACAATCAGCAATAACAAAACAAGACGTCACAGATCACGTGATTTCCACAACCCGGAGTGTAAAGGCTTCTAGTTTATGTGAATAGTCATTTTAACATTCACCTTAAACGGATACGCAGCTATGTTTATGATCGTGTATTTCGTATTGACTTGGGCGTTCATGTCTTCGTTTGCCGAGGGTGAAGATACGTGTTCTAAATCGTACGAAGAACAAATGTTGGAGAAAATGGTTCGAATTGAGTTTCATATGGAAGTAATAGAAGAAAAGTTTGATGCGATGGAAAAACGTGTTGCCGCGGCTTTAGGCAAACAGGACGCTGCTATTGGAGAATTCAATGATTCACAGACAGCCGAGAGAATCGTAATAATGGACGAAATGCAGAAATGGTCACAGGAATGGATCGGCCTGTCAACGACTGTCACCGAACAGTTACTGCGAAACAAGAAAGCCATGCAGAGCAATTCTGAAGAGCTTGAGGAAGTGAAGGTCAAACAGACTCAAATTGGGGAAGCGCTTGAACTCATAGGTAAGTCACTTACTCGTTCCTGAATTTAACGTATTTATTCTAAAATCCACCCATACTCACAAAACTTATTTTACATGTATTATCTAATAGAAGGTTTATTTGCAATGAAACGAACCAGACAAATACTAAGGTGCATTTTGCTTTTTCATAATTTACGACGATTCAGTGGATGAATACTCTATTTAAGGTTCTAACTGAACAAAAACACAATATGGCATTTAAAGCATGCGGTAATTCTTCGTTTTGAACAACTTTGATTGTTACTGTTTGAAAATTTCTAGAAGCGATGTAAGGTTTAATTATTGCCCGTGTAAAATATCTTACCTTTTTAACATGTGTATTTACAAAAATAACACATGTCATCATTACTGTCAACATAAATTTGTTCAAACGGTTGTATTCTTCAATTTACCCATTTAGTATATCCTTACATTACGATGAATGCAACATTTACTCCATCTTCCATTTTTGATCTGTATTGAATGTACTGTAATGATTGACTCAAAACAAAAAAAATTAGCTCAGTGGTAACGCATTATATCTAGCCGTATGGTCTGCAAAGTATCTGGAAGTGACAGGAAGCTGTGTATCGGTGCTATACACCAGGCACATTAAAGAACCAGGCTGTCTATTCGAAATAAGAGCTAGGAGCACCTCTGCAGCGCCGGACATGCCTGTATCTAATGTCTCTCTCTCCCTTCATGGGCTTTCTCTCAGCCTGTCCCTCTGGTCAGATCATGCTGTATCTGCACTGGTAGAGGATGCACTTGCGCCCTTGTGGCTGCAACATGGGTAAAGTGCCTTTGAACGTGCGTTCGCATGAAAAGGGCGCTATATAAATCGGGTATATTATTAAAACAGATATGACATTTAAGAACATAATTCTTAAACTAGTCGAACAATATTTATGGGATTTTGCATGGAAGTAATTATTATAAGGGTTATCACAAATATATCTTCTTTATGAAAATATTTTAAGCAACTTGGTGGTTTAGATACTACGAATTGTCTTTGCCATTTGTGTTGAAATGTACCGTTCAAACTACATGCATATACAATGTATATCTATTTCTGTAAACACATTATTCACCAATGATACATATAGACTACCTATGCCCATACCAATACGCTTTCATCCGCATTCGCTAATGGCACAGAAAAGCCCCCCCACCTCTCCCTTATATCATAGGCGTAGGAGCGTCTTCAACATTGGGGTGGGGGGGCAAACATTTGGAAGGGGGGCGAATGTTTTTTTGAGATATGGGGGTCACATTAAGTGTTAACAACCTATGGTGAATGTTTGTGTTTATAATCACTAAGGTAAGGAAATCTACTAAGTTGTTTGCTTGTCAAAATACCGGGTATAAATTCAACCCTTTCATCAACTTGTATCGTACGTAGGGGGGTCCGGGGGCATGCTCCCCCGTGAAAAAATTTAAACCATTGGATCAATCTGGTGCGTTCTGAGATAATTATTTCTGTAGTTTTGTAGCTTTTTTCAACCGTTACGTTATAACATTATTCATAGATTAAAATCTTTTTGGGAGCGAAGCGAGCACGAAATTTACATTTTATACTTTTTAACCAAGGATAAAAGGCAAATTACCTATTACAAGACTATTTGAGGCGGAAAATTATGAATACGGTCTGAATTATTGGGGGGTCCAAACGATATGTTGCCCCCCCCCTGTCCAAACATTGGGGGAGCTTCCCTCCCCCCTTCTCCTACGCCCATGTATATAGGCATATTTCGGTGTGACGTCACAAGCACATGTAACTGTTTACCTGTATATATGTTTGGATGGCAGAAAGGGACCAGCATTTATAAACAAACACAGGCACAGGATCTTTGTTTTCTAATTAACTTTTTTCATTTTTCGGACCAATTTCAATAGTTTTATATCCATAGAAAGCGCTTGACATTGATTCACGGTGCAAAATAAAGTGGTATATGACGTCACAAGTTGGTATCGTGCAGATAATATTTTGATCAACAAAGCGTCGGTTATGTATGGACTAAGTCTTGCAACATACAAAAGACCATCACACATATTGATAGAATCGACGCTTTGTAGGTCGACATTTGCTATGCATGCGTGACGTCATAGACCACGTGATTGTGCACCGTGTGACTGTCAACTAGATCTAAAATAGTTCGTGTTTCTTTTTGAGTAGATCTTTAGCTAATTCATATACATAATTTACATTTTCAGATTCGACGCAAACACCACTGGTTGCATTCCATGCCTATGGTTTAACAGCTGAGACTTTAAATGCCAACATTGGGACGATTATTAAGTTCCGAAATGTTCTAGTAAACGAAGGTTCGGGATATAACAATTATACCGGAGTATTTACAGCACCTGTCGGTGGACTGTATCAATTTACAGTTCACTTCTGCAACCCGGCCGGTAAGGGTGCTGTCATTAAAATCGTTCACAATGAAGTACCAAGTGCCGTAAGTACGGTAAGCGACACAGATAGGAATAGTTGTGGAAGTGTGAATACATTAATAATGGTTCACTCCGGTGACAGTGTCAACGTAGAATCGCACTACAGTAACACTGTCTTAGTTGATAATAATCATAGGCGTCCATCCTTCATTGGATATCTTATTCATGTGTAACATTGACTATATTTTAACCGTGGTACATGAATGATTATGAACAATGATTGCAGATGTTACAGTTCCCTACTGTAATCATTACTTACAACATTACTGAATTAAACAGATCTGAAACCACTTTAAATAACGTTTGTATATTGGTATAACTCTAATTAAAGCGTAGTATATTTTACAGTACAGTACAACCTCTCCAGAGCAACCCTCTATAGAGCAACCCACTCTCTATAAAAACACATTTAAATGTTCCCTAAGCTGATATTCACTATACCTCTGTATGGCAACAGCCTATGTGCAGCGGCCAATATTTGCAGCTCCCAAATGGTGTTTCTCTACAGAGGTTATACTGTATAGGTAAAGAACCACTCACGTAGTCCTTTAAAAAACTTTGGCTGCCTGTAAATTGGGATATTTCTTGACAAGTGGTCACTGGAGTGATGAAATTGAGTTTAAACTGTAGTGAAACTGGAAAATCTGGAATATCTTGGTATTCTTACATTGATACCAAAGTGAAAGTAGGATAGGGTAAAACCCGGATTGAATCAGTCCGGACATGTGTAAAAATAGGTAGACCATGTCTGATGGACAAACGTTTTCTTAGAAGATACATGACCCCCCTATTTTATTGTATTATTTTGAAGCTGAAAGGTACTTCTTTAAAATGATATATGTCTTCCTGCTGGCCATAGACTAAAAAATGTAAAACTATTGTAACTTTACATTGAACTATAGAGCAAATTTATTTGGTGGTACGACATCTGATCACTGAAGTGATACTACAGTGCACAACCATATTCTACAATGTCGGTTATGTTCTTGTACGTGTGAGTTTAGCACCAAATTCCAGAGCAATGTTAACCGCTTAATGCATAGGTGTCATGTAAACTGTATCCACATTTCGTTGGTTACATTCCTTCGATTTTTATTGAAAATCGCGGATGTTTCCAAAATATGGGTCTTGACTCCCACCTTCAAGATAATCATGTGATTTGTTCTTGAATTAGATTATAACACTAAGGGCGCTTTTGTTTGCAACAAACCTGGTTTGATTTCCACCTGGTTTGTCAAACTGTCCGTTTGTTCAGTAAAACTGGTTTGCAACGAAAACAAGTTTTGCCATTTGTTTAAAAAAATCTCGAACCGGTTTGTCAAACCTTCCAAACTAGAGGCGGTTTGATCGGTTGGATGCATCCGAAATTACATGCAGTTGAGCGCGTGAAAATGGCCGACCATGTTTGATGTGATTAGCTATTATCAGGTTTTTTACGTTATAATTATGAATTGACAATGTTTTAATCTAACGTAAAGAGAGCAATTTCAATTAACTACCATCCTTGAATTCAATATATCAACCAAATTTCCAAATATGACAGACTAATCAGGGAATAACAAAATAAATTAGATACAACTTTATTCGTTTTTATTATTTGTATTTTTAAGCGGTTGTTCCTGTTAATATATAAAGACCATAGTAAAGCTCTTTTTCTGTCGCCTTAGTGATCAAAATGTTTCTCCAAACTACCCGTTTGTTCGCCACTCAGTTTAACTCGAAACCAATTTTAGTTTACTGTCCAACGTTTCACCAAACCTAAAACCCAAACTGAAACCGGATATTTTCAACAAAAGCGCCCTAAGTTAACACAGAAACATATTTAACAATTGTTTTATCAAATTTTGCGATTGAGAAATGTACATATATTTAGAAATACTTATTATGTAGAAAAGTGTAAGTTGTTTTGTCTTGTACGCCTAATATATAGATACACAATTCAGAGACATATTTGGTCCGTTTCTTACGTCAAGTGGAGTGTTGAAGAGCAGGAATTTAATTGATCATCATTAAGATCGTTATTACTTAGTAAATCATGGAGTGGTTTTATTGATATGTATAATTGAAGTGTTGGCTACCCTTTTTTACCAATAAATACTATTTTAACCAAATGTAACCAGTGTTATGTACATTCAATCACATTCACTGGGAAATATATCATAATTATGTATATTTGGAAACATATGTGTTGCAAAATCAAACCTTCAAATATGTCCATTTTGTTGCATCGATTGGATATTTTCAAACATTTACAAACATAATTATATAAATGTACTGATTACATTGTCTTCTAAAAGGACCATGCGAACAATTAGACAGCTTGGTCAATATGCATTATAAGTTGTGCATTTGTGTTTAAAATTCATTACTTTGTAAACAAACCAACTGGAGGTTGTAATTCGTTTTCTTCAATGTAATGTTATAATCAACCTTTGGGACTCAACTAAAGTGCTCAAAATCCATGGCTCTTCAAACAGGTTACCAAGTTATTGCTTTTTGAAAATAGGCGTTTAAGTCCTAATGTGGCTTTAAGATCTAAGTAAATAATTTCTCACACTAGTGTCTTTTCTGTTCACAAAATATCGTTCAGCTAATATAAGTACTAATATATATGAATGAATGTGTAATCTCATTTTCATGTGTTCGTCTTAACTATATCTCCCTGTTTTTGATAACATTTTATTTTGAATTTTGATTGAGGCTAGCACTCAATATTTCAATAAAAGATTTATACTAAACGTAAGCTTTTCTTAAATCCAAGCAAACTGCATATGATAGATTAATGCTTATGATAGTACTAATATACTTGAATGGGTCAATGATGTCATTTGCATGTGTTTATCTTTACAATATCTCCCGATTTTTGGTAACACTTTATTTTGAATTTTCATTGAGGCCAGCACTGCAATACTTTTGAAAAAAAGCTGTGATCAATTTTGTTCATTTTTAAATTAATGCAAATGATAGTATTTATAATACAGTTCGAAATACTTTCTTGTTATTCAAATATAGCATTGTTAAAATAATGTATGTGTTTACGGTATGTTATACATATATACAGGCCTAGAAAATCATTATGAAAATGTGCGGTTAATATATGTTTCTACTCGTACGTTACATGTTAAATGAGAGAGATTTAAATAACGGTTAAAGATCTGTGTCCAACCATTAACTTATCGTATTGTACACGAATGCTATAAAATGTTTGCTAATGTTACCATATTGTCATCAATAAATACTGTTTTAACCAAGTATTATTAAGTTATTAGTTACTTCAAACATTGACAAGAACAACATATTGGAATACACCTACACATTGTAACTGCGAGATAAAGGTGTATATTGGTCCCTGTTTGCAAATACAACCTTTCTGTTTGCCCTTTGGTTTTACATGTAATAGCAAAGTACAGGACCAGTTTAAAGTCTACATTCGCACATGACTCCATCCGTTCAGTGGACTGTACATTTACCCCTAACCGATCATTGTGTCACAAGTCGGCTGTTACATACCGGCGCAAATGGCAGCCACAGTACATTGGCTATGATCCTCTCAGGTACCCATTCATACACCTGTGTAAAGTGGAGCAATGTCGGTTATTATCGCTCAGAGTAATTAAGCTGTGGCGCTGACGGGGATCGAACCTGTTTTTAATAAAGCGCCCGACTTACCTCTAGTGCACCGCTTACCACTACGGATATTGTCAAACACATGATGACACGTAAACAATGGAAAACACTATGTCCAATAAAGGCCAATTACATGTACACAAATTGATCAATGTACAACCGGTATACAATCAATCTTTACGACTGGGCTGTTTCGTGGATCGTGTTATAGACCGGTTCTCGTCCCCCTAATTACAGTAGTAGTTCTATAGTAGTGTCTGACTTAATATACTCTTTTTGCTAACTTGGAACGAGAACAACCAGACTGTAACATGTTCCATGAAACAGCCCAGTCAGAAAGGCATAATGTACGCAGACTGATTACTCAAATGTAAAGCTACAGTCCGGGACTATCACCACCACAAGCTATTGCACACCATGATGCCTCAACACCATGCTTACTGACAAGGAGATTATAACATAGAGTAGGTGTACATATAAAGTACGGTTAGATCATGAAGACAATAATAGTACATTTGTATAATGCGACCATGAAGTCAATAATGGTACATGTATAATGCGATGAACTACGAAGATGAACACGATTTCAGTCAGTCAACAACCCAGTCAGTTTATCCTGACTCTGGATATACCGATCCAGAAAGTTCCCTGAGCCCACTGAGCACCAGACACATGGGCTGTATCAGAACCATTTTAACGACGTTGGTTCTTACTGTAGCTTGGTATCGAATCCACACCCTCCCGTTCACTCACGATGTCGTCGTTATTAAGCTGTATTACTATGTACCCAGTACATTGAGCACCAAGCACAGGAACTGTATCATCACTAATTTAATGACCTGGGTTCTTACTGTAGCTTGGTATCGGACCAACAACCCTCCCGTTCTCACACGATGTCGGGGGTAAGCTATATAACTATGTACCCAGTACACTGAGCACCAATTACAGGAACTGTATCATCACTAATTTAATGACGTGGGTTCTTACTGTAGCCTAGGACCGAACCCACAACATCAGGTTCACCGACGATTCCGTCGGCACCATTAATTTAGCTGTTATACTTACACTATGAAGAAGAGTACATGTACATGATATCACGGGTAAATGTATCACTAATGAAGATTGTTTTGACAGAAACTGATACTAGTACATACTTTATTAGATGTACTAGTATACTTTTATATAAAAAAATATTTTTTTATTCTTTTTCAATGGTGCAGTTACCAGTGATGGAAATGGCATATTTTTCACATTCATTGTTAATGTCTGCAAATTAACGAAATGTTTGTATTTGAATATACTTGTTGATCATGTTTAAGATTGTGTGATGTGGGAACATAAAGTGTACACTTAGTCAAACAGTCAACGAAATACACAACATGTAGCAAAGTGAAACCCGATTGTTTATACAAGTTTGATATGAAGAATGTAAGAAAATAATACAGCCGTAGTAATTATGGGAATGTCAATGATAACACACATACAATACGTACGAAAAGCTCACGATTATACTAGCATTGTGCATAGTGTACAAATAGAAAGTTAACAGTTCCGGTGTCTAAATCTAAAATCTCTACATTATGATACCGTATCGCATGTAATAGACATAATATTAATTTTTTACTTAGCGAAGGACAAGGACGCATACCTGTGTTTGTATGGTACCGGTAATAATATTTTCGTACCCCGTATTTGACAAGTTAGCACTTTATCACGTACAACGTTGTGTCCTACCGCTGGAAACAATTGTTGTGCACGTATATGTTCGCTATCATTCGGTCTGTCTGTATAAATAGTTACCTGGGGTCGCACCAAAAAAAAAATGAACTAAAGAGAATCTTCACTTAAGAATGAACGTCAACCAATCATTCATTCAGTCGTTATGGGCTGAGACATTCTGTTGCTCATCAACGAAAGACAGTACCAAAAAAACACATTAAAACTCGAGTGAAGACCAGCCAGATTACAGAAAGGTCAGGATTTTAAGTGTTTTCCAAACATTTCTAATAGTCTACTCGACTTTTGGTTAGCTGAAGGCATTGTTAAAATGCTTGTTTTCAGGTGCTTACACCGACATCGACTGAAGTGTTTTGCCTTTTTCATAAACAAACTACTGCTGATGTATATTCATTGTATTGATATGCTATGTTTTGGTTCAATAAGGGAGATAACTGTGGCTGTCAAGTACAATTTCCATAATCATTGAGATACAAGAGTTATCCGTAAAATATATAATCCAACATGTTCAGGCAGTACATCATGTTAAGCATGAGTGTTGAATTTGATCATCTTGGATACAGGCACACGTATACGCTCAAGGCAGTTGCATAGTCCGGCCCGGTCAAAACAAACTCACCAAGGCCTAAATCTGACGCCATTCGATGGCTCTGAAAAACGCGGTTTGATTTTCATGAAATATGCAGAATGAATATATATCATCGGGCAGAAACAGTTAGTATTTCTTGTTGTTGATACAATGAATGTTTCCCTCCCGGAAGAATACCCTCTCCTCCCTGGAATTTTGCTAACAGTAGTTTTGGTTCTTTGTTAATACAGTAACACCTTCAATGATATACATGTATGCATACACAGATTTGTAGATTCCAAAAATATAATAGATTATCGGACACGGAAAGCAGCACTAAACGTTAACAGCCGTGCACGGAAACATGAACACATTACATAATTCGTAACAATTAGGTACAGACAATGCCCATCACAACTACAAAATCACGGCATCCCACACCACAAGTCTGCCGCCTCAGTCAATCAGTAAGAGCAAAGTGACAATTTTATAACAAATGGACGACACACACCAAAAGGCGAACCCATAACAATGTAATTTTTTGCTATTTTAAAAAATACGAAGCAGCACAACGAAATTGCAGAAGGATACATACAAAATCAACACAGCTACACAAAAAGGCTCACGGTCTAAATATTTCTGTAATTTCATATTTATACTATAAAGTGGACAATACATTCATAAAGGAATGTTGACCAAAAAGATTATATTAAGTCAGACAGGGAAGGCAGCACTCAGCCGAGCACGGAAAACATTAAAAACACACAAAGCACAATGCCCAACTAAACGAGCGCAGATCCGCCCACGTCCAAGCTGTCGAAAATTATAATAAATTATAACTAGCTGAATGACCCAGTAGAAAGGATACAGCAACCAAAAGGCGGAATGCCTACGCTGAATGACTTAGTTACAAAAGTAAAACTGCTTAACTACACAGTTATAGCAGCCTTTAGTCTCAAAAGTTAAATAACAGTATTAAAACGTTGAAAGGCCCGTATAGTCGGATGACCTACTAAGTCCAAGCTATCGAAAAGTACAATAAATTGTAACTAGCTAAATGACCCAGTTTCCACAGCAAAAGGACTATAATGCCCCCACTTTAGCTGTAAGAAATCTTAAAACGAAGAAGTGTCCAACACACTACCGACCAAGAAAATTAAACGCCCTTGTCTCATTGTTTAAAAACTGAGTAGAAACGATTCAGCAAATAATAGGCAGAAAGCTCACGCTGAATGACCTAGTTACAACAGTAAAACTGCTGAATACGTAGTTTTAGCAGCCTTTAGTCTCAACAGTTAAGTAACAGTATTAAAACGTTGAAATGCCCGATTTAAGCAACACAAAATCTGAAAACCTTAAAACGAGTGACCCAGTTTCAATAAGTAAAATGATGTAATTGAACAAATCGAGATATGACGTAATGAACAAGTCATTAAGAATTGCAATCAATACAGAAGTCCCCTACCAGTTTAAAGCTATTTTCAATGTGTCTGTTGCCATATCAACCACAATTCCCATCAGAACCGAAACTAACGGACAGATGGCAAACCAATAGTCCCCTCCGGTTAAAAACCGGTAGGGGACTTAAAACTACATAAAATGTCCTCAGGAGACAGAACACTACATCTATAACTCCACAGCTGTACATAGACTCATGAACGAACCAGGTAGGGTGCGAATCGCGGGGACGAAATAGTAAGAGGACAACCGGCAAATACGAATAAATAACTCCTAGCTCCATATAACTTTTGGCCCCGGTCAAAAAATCAAATACAGAGAAATTATGGCATATTATTGATTATTTAAAAATGAAAAACTCGATTGTAAACGGAATTTGCGTTTAAATCCAGATACAAACCCATATTATAATAATTAAACAAAATACGAAATTACCGGAAGTAGCACCGACCCCAACAGAAACCGCGGGACACGCGAGAACAAAGGGCACAGAAAATATACAACTTCACTCGAAAAGGCGCGGAACATGCCCAACATAAAAACTAGCACAGGAACATGTAATACAAAACCGGGCATCCAATCTAAAAAGTCTGCTGATTAAGTCAGTCAAACTAAAACGGAACAAGAGCGAGTTGGTAAGAACTTAACAACCGGACAAAACATACACCACAAGGACAATCCATAACAGACACTGAGTATATGCAATTTTGAAAGATACGAAGCAGCCTTGTCAGTCAAACTAAACCGGAGTAAGAGCAATGTGACAATATTATACCAAATGGACGACACACACCACAAAGCCAACGCAAAACAGGTACAATGTAAATGTTTGCTATTTTAAATAAAAATACGAAGCAGCCTTATGCTAGACAACAACAATGCAGAAGGATACATACTAAATCAACACAGTTACACAAAAAGGCACACTGGTCAAATATTTCTGTAATTTTATATTTATACTATAAAGTGGACAATACATACATAAAGGAATGTTGACCAAGCCGCCCTTTGAAGGAGACAAATCAAATTATGAGTGGACGATTATTATCCGACTTAGGATGGGTGTAGAGACGCCCTTATATCTCTACGTGTTAACTGATTCAATGAGTAATGTCTAACTGGTTGACTTTCAAATACTGACAGATATTGGTTCTGGTATAGTTTATCAGGACTGGCGTCCTCGCTGGCAGTGAAATTGTTCATGAATGTGTTATCAGGACTGGCGTCCTCACTGGCAGGGAAATTGTTCATGAATGTGTTATCAGGACTGGCGTCCTCGCTGGCAGGGAAATTGTTCATGAATGTGTTATCAGGACTCGCTTCCTCGCTGGCAGGGAAATTGTTCATGAATGTGATTTATTACAGCGATCGTGACGTCATCAATAATTGCCAGTCCTAACAATATCACGCTTTAGATATTGTTCCTAATTGTCAACTATTTAATGCTTTACAAGAACATTGGCTTTCACATTGGTTCAATCCCAGTTCAAGCACAATCCCCTTTCAACTACTCCAGTGAATCGAACCTTCAAAGATAAACTTGGCGATTGGTGCTTCGCTTGAGTCGGGGGCATGTTTTACCTACATTTTGTACGCTTAACGTGTTTTCACCCTTATTAATGCATACTTCATAAAACACAAAGGGAGTCAACTCGACTAAATTTTGAAATACAAATATATTTCCTTTTGACTCAGGTTTCGAAATAACAAGCTTAATCAAGGGAAACAAGTTGTAGGGAAAAAGGAGTGGGTACTTGATCTAAGGTATTAATGTAATAGTCTGGTTGCATCAATTCGTCCACTTCTTCGTCTAAGCCCAATGCAAAAGTCCGTTGTTGGCTTAGAGGTAAACTGGAGACCACTCGGTACATCCTATCAAAAATTCGTTAATTTGCCTCAATTAATGTCTTTAATGTTACATAGCACGGTCATACTTGTTCAAAATTTGGAACACAGAATTTCAATACAATGTTTTGATGTAATATTTTCCTGATAGAAGACAAACACACATCATTGTCTAAACATGATTTCCAGATTGAATGTGTCCAATTTGATCACCTCATTCTGTATGCGTTGTAATAGTATATCAACCGGAGACAAACGGAAATGGCCGAGCTTTCACGATTGACAATTGTCATGTACGCCACATTATGTATAAAGGTAGGCACGAAGTTTTGACTTACATATACATTGTATACACGTCAAACAACAAAGGAATTGTAATAAAAACATCACCTCTGATATGTTTGAAGGAACAGGGATATAAATGCTTTGAAAACCTTGTTTCAGTTCTATTGTTACCCTTGGGCATAAATGACAAAAACAGGAAATTATATGTACTGTTTTTGTTCAACTGAGAGCCTAAACTGTGGTACAAGTATGTCTCCCATTTGTTTAGTTTCTAAAGCTTTGCAAACTTGATATTGTTCTGAAAAGATTGTTTACGACATTTTCTGCCGAGTAATGCATACATGTACTTTTGTTTATAATCTTCATTTAAATTTATAGAACATGTTAAGGTAGTAGTATACACATTTAGAAGAAAGTCGGTCAATCATTTCGTTAAGTACTATACTATTAATAAACAATTATGTTAAAAGCTGCATTAATGAAAAAGGCAATAGCCGACTCCCGTGTTTGATTTCAGGTTAAATTATCTGCCTTGAGCGGAGGTGGTCAACGATTCACATTCCATCTAGAGTCTAGTAAGGCCGGTCGTCGGGCGATGGTGGTAAACGTTTCACATCCCAACTAGAGTCTAGTAAGGACAGTCGTTGAGCGATGGTGGTCAACGTTTCACATCCCAACTAGAGTCTAGTCAGGCCAGTTGTTGAGCGATGGTGGTAAACGTTTCCCATCCCAACTAGAGTCTAGTAAGGCCGGTCGTTGAGCGATGGTGGTCAACGTTTCACATCCCGACCAGATTCCAGTATGGCAGGTCGATGAGCGGTGGTGGCCAACGTTTCACATCTCGACCAGATTCCAGTATGGCATGTCGTTGAGCGGATGTGGCCAATGTTTCACATCCAGACCAGAGTCCAGTATGGCCGGTCGTTAGGCGATGGTGGTCAACCTTTCACATTCAGACAAGTGGCCAGTATGACCGGTCGTTGAGCCATTAGTTACCCAGAAGAGGTTGTCGTCAGTGTAATTATACACACAAAGCCGAGCCGTGTCGAATGTGCATTTTTAAATGTCCGTATTAAGGGATAAAAGTCCGGTTGCTGGCGACCGACTGCATCACATCGCATGTTTTTCATACTTCCACTGAAAACTCAAATGTCAAAGAACTATACTAATGTCGAAGTATAGAAGACGAGTTATAAATTTAGTAGAATTTATATGAAAATTATGAAGCATACTTCGAAAGAAAATGTACGTTCTTCCTTAAGTTGCTTTTTCTCTAAAATTTGAACATTGTTACAGCCATTCAGGCCTATCTGCTTGAACTAATCTCCCATAAAGTAAGTAATCATTGAATCAATGAAACTATTTCTTTTGTGAAGCACTGATGAATAGGAATACGGCGTACTTACGTGTTATTGATACAAAACAAGGCTTCGTCAGGCTCTGCACAAAATACTTGTTTTGAACTAACCTCTATCATGGCATCAAGGAAAATATATCATTTGTATCACATACGCAAGTCATGGTCCACCTTGAAATGAAAACAATCAATGGACGAGACTTCAAAAATAAACAGCGACACATACTAGATTTTAAAGGTTCTGTTCATAGATGCAACTTATATATCTTATTAAAATGAAGCAGATTTTAATGAACGGAATATTGTAATGAGTGACCGCCATAGAAAACTAAGTATTTAAAGTATTTAAACGGTCGTTTATTAAAATGGTTGCAAATTTCATCAGTCACTAGAAAAAGTGGTTGATTCGACGAATGTGTGAATTCAGTGTGTCTTAATCACTTTGTTCTGAACTGAACCTAGATATTCGAATCGTTCACGTTTAATTTTTAGTTTCTAATTACCTGCGCAACATTAACGGAGTCTGAGAGGTTTGTCTATGGTAACTTATTAACGTGATGTTGTTATGCCTCATCACAGTATGTATGTATGTACACTCAATTTGTATTTTGTTTTCTGATATAATAAGTTCTGTACCTCAGAAATGTGGTACATTTGTATATTGATGTGGTACGGGAGTTAGCAGGTATATAACAGCGATACTCCAATAGTCTCAGCAGATGGATTAATATACAGCGCAGCATAAGAAAGCCTCTTTAATGAAGCTAGGAGCTCACGAAGATACGTAACAAAAACGTCGGCAATAACAAAACAAGACGTCTAACATCACGTGATTTCAACAACCCGGATAGTAAGGACTTCTAGTTTATGTAATAGTCATTTAAACATTCGCCTTAAACGGATGCGCAGCTATGTTTATGATCGTGTATTTCATATTGACTTTGGTGATCATGTCTTCGTTGGCCGAGGGTGAGGATACGTGTTCTAAATCGTACGAAGAACAAATGATTGAGAAAATGCTTCGAATTGAGTTCAACATGGAACTATTACAAAAACATGTTGCCAAGCAGGACGCGAATATTGAAGACAAGTTTGATGCGATAGAAAAACGTGTTGCCGTTGCTATAGGCAATCAGGATGCTGCCATTGGAGAATTCAATGATTCACAGACAGCCGAGAGAATCGTAATAATGGACGAAATGCAGAAACGGTCACAGGAATGGATCGGCCTGTCAACGACTGTCACCGAACAGTTACTGCGAAACAAGAAAGCCATGCAGAGCAATTCTGAAGAGCTTGAGGAAATGAAGGTCAAACAGACTCAACTTGGGGAAGATCTTGAACTCATAGGTAAGTCACTTACTCGTTCCTACAAACAAGTCTTGGAATTTGTTTTCGTTTTACGAAACTTTAATCTAATATTAGACGCAAACAAATTAAATTAAACGTATTTATTCTAAAATCCACCCATACTTACAAAACTTATTTTACATGTATTATCGTAATAGAAGGTTTATTTGCAATGAACCGGACCAGACACATACTGGTGCATTTTACTTTTTCATTATTTACGGCGAATCAGTGGATGAATACTCTATATAAGGTTCTAACTGAAAAAAAACCACAATTTGGCAGTTAAAGCATGCGGTAATTTACCACAAGCAGAGCTAATTCTTCGTTTTGGACCACTTCGATTTTTACTCTTTGAAAATTTCTAGAAGCGATGTAAGGGTCAATAATTGCCAGTGTAAAATATCCCTACTTTTTAACATGTGTATTTACAAAAAATAACACATGTCATCATTACTGTCAACATAAATTTGTTCAAACGGTTGTATTCTTCAATTTACCCATTTAGTATATCCTTACATCACGATGCATGCAACATTTACTCCATCTTCCATTTTTAATCTGTATTGAATGCACTGTAGTGATTGACTCAAAACAGATATGACATTTAAGGACATAATTCTTAAACTAGTAGAACAATATTTATGTGATTTTGCATGGAAGTAGTTGTAATATGATTTTGCAAGATTGTTATACTTTAAGCGGTATTGGGCATTTAATCAGGTTAGGCGTTTTAAAAGTTCGTGAGTGTATACCTATGCCCATACCCATACGCTTTCATCCGCGTTCGCTTATGGTACATAAGAATCCCCTCTCCCTTATAGGCACATTTTTGGTGTGACGTCACAAGCACATGTAACTGTTTACCTGTATATATGTTTGGACGGCAGAAAGGTGCCAGCATTTATAAACAAACATAGGCACAAGAATTTTGTTTTCTAAATAACTTTTTCATTTTTTCGGTCGAATTTCAATAGTTTTATATCCATAGAAAGCGCTTGACATTGATTCACGGTGCCAAATCAAGTAGTATCTGACGTCACAAGTTGGTATCGTGCAGAGAATATTTTGATCAACAAAGCGTCGGTTATGTATGGACTAAGTCTTGCAACATACAAAATACCATCATATGTGTAACGGTATACTTACGACGAGTTTTCTTGATAGAATCGAAGCTTTGTTGGTCGACATTTTCTATGCGTGACGTCATAGACCACGTGATTGTGCACCGTGTGACTGTCAACTAAATATGTCGTGTTTATTTTTGAGAAATGCTAATTCATATACATAATTTACATTTTCAGATTCGACGCTAACGCCACTGGTTGCATTCAATGCCTATGGTTTAACAGCTGATACCTTATATGCGAACGTTGGGATGATTATAAAGTTCCAAAATGTTCTTTTAAACGAAGGTTCTGGATATAACAATTATACCGGAGTATTTACAGCACCTGTCGGAGGACTGTATCAATTTACAGTTCTCTTCTGCAACCCGGCCGGTAACTATGCTATCATTACAATCGTTCACAATGGAGTACCAAGTGCCGTAAGTACGGTAAGCGACCAAGACTGGCATGGTTGTGGAAGTGTGAATACATTAATAATGGTTCACTCCGGTGACAGTGTCAACGTTGAATCGCACTACAGTAACACTGTCTTAGTTGATGATCATCATAGGCGTCCATCCTTCATTGGATATCTTATTCATTTGTAACATTGACTATATTTTAACCGTGGTACATGAATGATTATGAACAATGATTGCAGATGTTACAGTTCCCTACTGTAATCATTACTTACAACATTACTGAATTAAACAGATCTGAAACCACTTCAAATAACGTTTGTATATTGGTATAACTCTAATTAAAGCGTAGTATATTTTACAGTACAGTACAACCTCTCCAGAGCAACCCTCTATAGAGCAACACACTCTCTATAAAAACACATTTAAATGTTCCCTAAGCTGATATTCACTATACCTCTGTATGGCAACAGCCTATGTGCAACGGCCAATATTTGCAGCTCCCAAATGGTGTTTCTCTACAGAGGTTATACTGTATAGTACGCTCCCTACAGCGCTTTGATTTCCACTTAACCGTTACAATTCACACGCTGCTTAAAATACTAGAATATTTTGATATTTGACCTTTACAAAACTGCTGTGAACCCTGATACACATTTTCATTGGCTGATGAAAGTTTACTTGTTTGTATAGACAGTAGAGAGTTATAGCAGAGTTTGTATAGTAAATATGAAGGCTACGTGTTGAAAGGTTTAAACGAGTACACACTGTATGAGGTTTAAATATTACATGGTTCTATTGACTGGTCATTATTTGTTTGTTTCAATCAATATGATAAATTGATAGTGCGAGAGTTTTAATTTATAATACAAGTCATTCTTTTAACACACGAGCGTTTTATATACAATGCATTTAAAAACCCGTTTACATTATCACATTTGCCTCGCTGTACGCTCTGGTTTTGGATTCTCCTGTCTAAAAATAGCAATAGCGCTAATACACTAGCAATAATGCAGAGCCTAGAAACGATGTAGTTTCGGGCGAGGCAATTGGAGAGTAACTGTATAGGTAAAGAACCACTCACGTAGTCCTTAAAAAAACTTTGGCTGCCTGTAAATTGGGATATTTCTTGACAAGTGGTCACTGGAGTGATGAAATTGAGTTTAAATGCATTGTAAATATGCATGTTATGTAGTGAAACAGGAAAATCTGGAATATCTTGGTATTCTTACATTGATACCAAAGTGAAAGTAGGATAGGGTAAAACCCGGATTGAATCAGTCCGGACATGTGTAAAAATAGGTAGACCATGTCTGATGGACAAACGTTTTCTTAGAAGATACATGACCCCCCTATTTTATTGTATTATTTTGAAGCTGAAAGGTACTTCTTTAAAATGATATATGTCTTCCTGCTGGCCATAGACTAAAAGATGTAAAACTATTGTAACTTTACATTGAACTATAGAGCAAATTTATTTGGTGGTACGATATCTGATCACTGAAGTGATACTACAGTGCACAACCATATTCTACAATGTCGGTTATGTTCTTGTACGTGTGAGTTTAGCACCAAATTCCAGAGCAATGTTAACCGCTTAATGCATAGGTGTCATGTAAACTGTATCCACATTTCGTTGGTTACATTCCTTCGATTTTTATTGAAAATCGCGGATGTTTCCAAAATATGGGTCTTGACTCCCACCTTCAAGATAATCATGTGATTTGTTCTTGAATTAGATTATAACACTAAGGGCGCTTTTGTTTGCAACAAACCTGGTTTGATTTCCACCTGGTTTGTCAAACTGTCCGTTTGTTCAGTAAAACTGGTTTGCAACGAAAACAAGTTTTGCCATTTGTTTAAAAAAATCTCGAACCGGTTTGTCAAACCTTCCAAACTAGAGGCGGTTTGATCGGTTGGATGCATCCGAAATTACATGCAGTTGAGCGCGTGAAAATGGCCGACCATGTTTAACATCACTGAATCTTTTAGTACACACTTTCTTATTTGATGTGATTAGCTATTATCAGATTTTTTACGTTATAATTATGAATTGACAATGTTTTAATCTAACGTAAAGAGAGCAATTTCAATTAACTACCATCCTTGAATTCAATATATCAACCAAATTTCCAAATATGACAGACTAATCAGGGAATAACAAAATAAATTAGATACAACTTTATTCGTTTTTATTATTTGTATTTTTAAGCGGTTGTTCCTGTTAATATATAAAGACCATAGTAAAGCTCTTTTTCTGTCGCCTTAGTGATCAAAATGTTTCTCCAAACTACCCGTTTGTTCGCCACTCAGTTTAACTCGAAACCAATTTTAGTTTACTGTCCAACGTTTCACCAAACCTAAAACCCAAACTGAAACCGGATATTTTCAACAAAAGCGCCCTAAGTTAACACAGAAACATATTTAACAATTGTTTTATCAAATTTTGCGATTGAGAAATGTACATATATTTAGAAATACTTATTAAGTAGAAAAGTGTAAGTTGTTTTGTCTTGTACTCCTAATATATAGATACACAATTCAGAGATATATTTGGTCCGTTTCTTACGTCAAGTGTTGAAGAGCAGGAATTTAATTGATCATCATTAAGATCGTTATTACTTAGGAAATCATGGAGTGGTTTTATTGATATGTATAATTGAAGTGTTGGCTACCTTTTTTTTACCAATAAATACTATTTTAACCAAATGTAACCAGTGTTATGTACATTCAATCACATTCACTGGGAAATATATCATAATTATGTATATTTGGAAACATATGTGTTGCAAAATCAAACCTTCAAATATGTCCATTATTTTCAAACATTTACAAACATAATTATATAAATGTACTGATTACATTGTCTTCTAAAAGGACCATGCGAACAATTAGACAGCTTGGTCAATATGCATTATAAGTTGTGCATTTGTGTTTAAAATTCATTACTTTGTAAACAAACCAACTGGAGGTTGTAATTCGTTTTCTTCAATGTAATGTTATAATCAACCTTCGGGACTCAACTAAAGTGCTCAAAATCCATGGCTCTTCAAACAGGTTACCAAGTTATTGCTTTTTGAAAATAGGCGTTTAAGTCCTAATGTGGCTTTAAGATCTAAGTAAATAATTTCTCACACTAGTGTCTTTTCTGTTCACAAAATATCGTTCAGCTAATATAAGTACTAATATATATGAATGAATGTGTAATCTCATTTTCATGTGTTCGTCTTAACTATATCTCCCTGTTTTTGATAACATTTTATTTTGAATTTTGATTGAGGCTAGCACTCAATATTTCAATAAAAGATTTATACTAAACGTAAGCTTTTCTTAAATCCAAGCAAACTGCATATGATAGATTAATGCTTATGATAGTACTAATATACTTGAATGGGTCAATGATGTCATTTGCATGTGTTTATCTTTACAATATCTCCCGATTTTTGGTAACACTTTATTTTGAATTTTCATTGAGGCCGGCACTGCAATACTTTTGAAAAAAAGCTGTGATCAATTTTGTTCATTTTTAAATTAATGCATATGATAGTAGTTATAATACAGTTCGAAATACTTTCTTGTTATTCAAATATAGCATTGTTAAAATAATGTATGTGTTTACGGTATGTTATACATATATACAGGCCTAGAAAATCATTATGAAAATGTGCGGTTAATATATGTTTCTACTAGTACGTCACATGTTATATGAGAGAGATTTAAATAACGGTTAAAGATCTGTGTCCAACCATTAACCTATCGTATTGTACACGAATGCTATAAAATGTTTGCTAATGTTACCATATTGTCATCAATAAATACTGTTTTAACCAAGTATTATTAAGTTATTAGTTACTTCAAACATTGACAAGAACAACATATTGGAATACACCTACACATTGTAACTGCGAGATAAAGGTGTATATTGGTCCCTGTTTGCAAATACAACCTTTCTGTTTGCCCTTTGGTTTTACATGTAATAGCAAAGTACAGGACCAGTTTATAGTCTACATTCGCACATGACTCCATCCGTTCAGTGGACTGTACATTTACCCCTAACCGATCATTGTGTCACAAGTCGGCTGTTACATACCGGCGCAAATGGCAGCCACAGTACATTGGCTATGATCCTCTCAGGTACCCATTCATACACCTGTGTAAAGTGGAGCAATGTCGGTTATTATCGCTCAGAGTAATTAAGCTGTGGCGCTGACGGGGATCGAACCTGTTTTTAATAAAGCGCCCGACTTACCTCTAGTGCACCGCTTACCACTACGGATATTGTCAAACACATGATGACACGTAAACAATTGAAAACACTATGTTCAATAAAGGTCAATTACATGTACACAAATTGATCAATGTACAACCGGTATACAATTAATCTTTACGACTGGGCTGTTTCGTGGATCGTGTTATAGACCGGTTCTCGTCCCCCTAATTACAGTAGTAGTTCTATAGTAGTGTCTGACTTAATATACTCTTTTTGCTAACTTGGAACGAGAACAACCAGACTGTAACATGTTCCATGAAACAGCCCAGTCAGAAAGGCATAATGTACGCAGACTGATTACTCAAATGTAAAGCTACAGTCCGGGACTATCACCACCACAAGCTATTGCACACCATGATGCCTCAACACCATGCTTACTGACAAGGAGATTATAACATAGAGTAGGTGTACATATAAAGTACGGTTAGATCATGAAGACAATAATAGTACATTTGTATAATGCGACCATGAAGTCAATAATGGTACATTTGTGTATAATGCGATGAACTACGAAGATGAACACGATTTCAGTCAGTCAACAACCCAGTCAGTTTATCCTGACTCTGGATATACCGATCCAGAAAGTTCCCTGAGCCCACTGAGCACCAGACACATGGGCTGTATCAGAACCATTTTAACGACGTTGGTTCTTACTGTAGCTTGGTATCGAATCCACACCCTCCCGTTCACTCACGATGTCGTCGTTATTAAGCTGTATTACTATGTACCCAGTACATTGAGCACCAATCACAGGAACTGTATCATCACTAATTTAATGACGTGGGTTCTTACTGTAGCTTGGTATCGGACCAACAACCCTCCCGTTCTCTCACGAGGTCGGGGGTAAGCTGTATTACTATGTACCCAGTACACTGAGCACCAATTACAGGAACTGTATCATCACTAATTTAATGACGTGGGTTCTTACTGTAGCCTAGGACCGAACCCACAACATCCGGTTCACCGACGATTCCGTCGGCACCATTAATTTAGCTGTGATACTTACACTATGAAGAAGAGTACATGTACATGATATCACGGGTAAATGTATCACTAATGAAGATTGTTTTGACAGAAACTGATACTAGTACATACTTTATTAGATGTACAAGTATACTTTGATATAAAAAAATATTTTTTTATTCTTTTTCAATGGTGCAGTTACCAGTGATGGTAATGGCATATTTTTCACATTCATTGTTAATGTCTGCAAATTAACGCAATGTTTGTATTTGAATATACTTGTTGATCATGTTTAAGATTGTGTGATGTGGGAACATAAAGTGTACACTTAGTCAAACAGTCAACGAAATACACAACATGTAGCAAAGTGAAACCCGATTGTTTATACAAGTTTGATATGAAGAATGTAAGAAAATAATACAGCCGTAGTAATTATGGGAATGTCAATGATAACACACATACAATACGTACGAAAAGCTCACGATTATACTAGCATTGTGCATAGTGTACAAATAGAAAGTTAACAGTTCCGGTGTCTAAATCTAAAATCTCTACATTATGATACCGTATCGCATGTAATAGACATAATATTAATTTTTTACTTAGCGAAGGACAAGGACGCATACCTGTGTTTGTATGGTACCGGTAATAATATTTTCGTACCCCGTATTTGACAAGTTAGCACTTTATCACGTACAACGTTGTGTCCTACCGCTGGAACAATTGTTGTGCACGTATATGTTCGCTATCATTCGGTCTGTCTGTATAAATAGTTACCTGGGGTCGCACCAAAAAAAACATGAACTAAAGAGAATCTTCACTTAAGAATGAACGTCAACCAATCATTCATTCAGTCGTTATGGGCTGAGACATTCTGTTGCTCATCAACGAAAGACAGTACCAAAAAAAACACATTAAAACTCGAGTGAGGACCAGCCAGATAACAGAAAGGTCAGGATTTTAAGTGTTTTCCAAACATTTCTAATAGTCTACTCGACTTTTGGTTAGCTTAAGGCATTGTTAAAATGCTTGTTTTCAGGTGCTTACACCGACATCGACTGAAGTGTTTTGCCTTTTTCATAAACAAACTACTGCTGATGTATATTCATTGTAATGATATGCTATGTTTTGGTTCAATAAGGGAGATAACTGTGGCTGTCAAGTACAATTTCCATAATCATTGAGATACAAGAGTTATCCGTAAAATATATAATCCAACATGTTCAGGCAGTACATCATGTTAAGCATGAGTGTTGAATTTGATCATCTTGGATACAGGCACACGTATACGCTCAAGGCAGTTGCATAGTCCGGCCCGGTCAAAACAAACTCACCAAGGCCTAAATCTGACGCCATTCGATGGCTCTGAAAAACGCGGTTTGATTTTCATGAAATATGCAGAATGAATATATATCATCGGGCAGAAACAGTTAGTATTTCTTGTTGTTGATACAATGAATGTTTCCCTCCCGGAAGAATACCCTCTCCTCCCTGGAATTTTGCTAACAGTAGTTTTGGTTCTTTGTTAATACAGTAACACCTTCAATGATATACATGTATGCATACACAGATTTGTAGATTCCAAAAATATAATAGATTATCGGACACGGAAAGCAGCACTAAACGTAAACAGCCGTGCACGGAACATGAACACATTACATAATTCGTAACAATTAGGTACAGACAATGCCCATCGCAACTACAAAATCACGGCATCCCACAACACAAGTCTGCCGCCTCAATCAGTCAAACTAAACCGGAGTAAGAGCAATGTGACAATATTATAACAAATGGACGACACACACCAAAAGGCGAACCCATAACATTGTATTTTTTTGCTATTTTAAAAAATACGAAGCAGCACAACGAAATCGCAGAAGGATACATACAAAATCAACACAGTTACACAAAAAGGCTCCCTGTCTAAATATGTCTGTAATTTTATATTTATACTATAAAGTGGACAATACATTCATAAAGGAATGTTGACCAAAAAGAGTGTATTAATTCAGACAGGGAAGGCAGCACTTAGCTTAACCAGCCGAGCACGGAAAACATTAAAAACACACAAAGCACAATGCCCAACTAAACGAGCGCAGATCCGCCCAAGTCCAAGCTGTCGAAAAGTATAATAAATTATAACTAGCTGAATGACCCAGTAGAAAGGATACAGCAACCAAAAGGCGGAATGCCTACGCTGAATGACCTAGTTACAAAAGTAAAACTGCTGAACTACATAGTTATAGCAGCCTTTATTCTCAAAAGTTAAATAACAGTATTAAAACGTTGAAAGGCCCGTATAGTCGGATGACCTACTAAGTCCAAGCTGTCGAAAAGTACAATAAATTGTAACTAGCTGAATGACCCAGTTTCCACAGCAAAAGGACTATAATGCCCCGCTTTAGATGTAAGAAATCTTAAAACGAAGAAGTGCCCATTACACTACCGACCAAGAAAATTCAACGCCCTTGTCTCATTGTTTAAAAACTGAATAGAAAAGATTCAGCAAATAATAGGCAGAAAGCTCACGCTGAATGACCTAGTTACAACAGTAAAACTGCTGAACTACGTAGTTTTAGCAGCCTATAGTCTCAACAGTTAAGTAACAGTATTAAAACGTTGAAAGGCCCGATTTCAGCAACAAAAAATCTGAAAACCTTAAAACGAGTGACCCAGTTTCAATAAGTAAAATGATGTAATTGAACAAATCGAGATATGACGTAATGAACAAGTCATTAAGAATTGCAAACAATACAGAAGTCCCTACCGGTTTAAAGGTATTTTCAATGTGTCTGTTGCCATATCAACCACAATTCCCGTCAGAACCGAAACTAACGGACAGATGGCAAACCAATAGTCCCCTCCGGTTAAAAACCGGTAGGGGACTTAAAACTACATAAAATGTTCTCAGGGGACAGAACACTACATCCATAACTCCACAGCTGTACATAGAATCATGAACGAACCAGGTAGGGTGCGAATCGCAGGGACGAAATAGTAAGAGAACAACCGGCAAATACGAATAAATAACTCCTAGCTCCATATAACTTTTGGCCCCGGTCAAAACATTAAATACTGAGAAATTATGGCATATTATTGATTATTTAAAAATGAAAAACTCGATTGTAAACGGAATTGGCGTTTAAATCCAGATACAAACCCATATTATAATAATTAAACAAAATACGAAATTACCGGAAGTAGCACCGACCCTAACAGAAACCGCGGGACACGCGAGATCAAAAAGGCACAGAAAATATACAACTTCACTCGAAAAAGCGCGGAACATGCCCAACATAAAAACTAGCACAGGAACATGTAATACAAAACCGGGCATCCAATCCCGAAAGTCTGCTGCTTAAGTCAGTCAAACTAAAACGGAACAAGAGCCAGTTGGTAAGAACTTAACAACCGGACAAAACATACACCACAAGGACAATCCATAACAGACACTGAGATACGAAGCAGCCTTGTCACTCAAACTAAACCGGAGTAAGAGCAATGTGACAATATTATACCAAATGGACGACACACACCACAAGGCCAACCCAAAACAGGTACAATGTAAATGCTATTTTAAACAACAATACGAAGCAGCCTTATGCTAGACAACGACAATGCAGAAGGATACATGCTAAATCAACACAGTTACACAAAAAGGCACACTGGTAAAATATTTCTGTAATTTTATATTTATACTATAAAGTGGACAATACATACATAAAGGAATGTTGACCAAGCCGCCCTTTGAAGGAGACAAATCAAATTATGAGTGGACGATTATTATCCGACTTAGGATTGGTGTAGAGACGCCCTTATATCTCTACGTGTTAACTGATTCAATGATTCATGTCTAACTGGTTGACTTTCAAATACTGACATATATTGGTTCTGGTATAGTTTATCAGGACTGGCGTCCTTGCTGGCAGGGAATTTGTTCATGAATGCGTTATCAGGACTGGCATCCTAGCTGGCAGGGAAATTGTTCATGAATGTGTTATCAGGACTGGCATCCTTGCTGGCAGGGAAATTGTTTATGAATGTGTTATCAGGACTGGCGTCCTCGCTGGCAGGGAAATTGTTCATGAATGTGTTATCAGGACTGGCGTCCTCGCTGGCAGGGAAATTGTTCATGAATGTGTTATCAGGACTCGCGTCCTCGCTGGCAGGAAAATTGTTCATGAATGTGTTTCAAGAGATTTATTACAGCGATCGTGACGTCATCAACAGTTGCTAGTCCTAACAATATCACGCTTTAGATATTGTTCCTAATTGTCAACTATTTAATGCTTTACAAGAACATTGGCTTTCACATTGGTTCAATCCCAGTTCTAGCAAAATTCCCTTTCAACTACACCAGTGAATCGAACCTTCAAAGATAAACTTGGCGATTGGTGCTTCGCTTGAGTCGGGGGCATGTTTTACCTACATTTTGTACGCTTGACGTGTTTTCACCCTTATTAATGCATACTTCATAAAACACAAAGGGAGTCAAATCGACTAAATTTTGAAATACAAATATATTTCCTTTTGACTCAGGTTTCGTAATAACAAGCTTAATCAAGGGAAACAAGTTGTAGGGAAAATGGAGTGGGTACTTGATCTAAGGTATTAATGTAATAGTCTGGTTGCATCAATTCGTCCACTTCTTCGTCTAAACCCAATGCAAAAGTCCGTTGTTGGCTTAGATGTAAACTGGAGACCACTTGGTACATCCTATCAAAAATTCGTTAATTTGCCTCACTTAATGTCTTTAATGTTACATAGCACGATCATACTTGTCCAAAATTTAGAACACAGAATTTCAATACAATGTTTTGATATAATATTTTCCTGATAGAAAACAAACACAGATCATTGTCTAAACATGATGCCAAGATGGAATACAAGTGTCCATTTTGATCACCACGTTCTGCATGCGTTGTAATAGTATATCAACCGGAGACAACGGGAAATGGCCAAGCTTTCACGATTGACAATTGTCATGTCCGCCACATTATGTATAAAGGTGGGCACAAAGTTTTGACTTACATATACATTGTATACAAGTCAAACAACAAAGGAATTGTAAGAAAAACATCAACTCTGATATGTTTAAAGGAACGGGGATGTAAATGCTTTGAAAACCTTGTTTCAGTTCTATTGTTACTCTTGGCATAAATAACAAAAACAGGAAATTATATGTACTGTTTTTGTTCAACTGAGACCCTTAACACTGGTACAAGTATGTCTCCAATTTGTTTAGTTTCTAAAGCTTTGCAAACTTGATATTGTTCTGAAAAGATTGTTTACGACTTTTTCTGCCGAGTAATGCATACATGTACTTTTGTTTACAATCTTCATTTAAATTTATAGAACATGTTAAGGTAGTAGTATACACATTTAGAAGAAAGTCGGTCAATCATTTCGTTAAGTACATGTACTAGAATATTAATAAACAATTATGTTAAAAGCTGCATTAATGAAAAAGGCAATAGCCGACTCCCGTGTTTGATTTCAGGTTAAATTATCTGCCTTGAGCGGAGGTGGTCAACGATTCACATTCCAACTAGAGTCTAGTAAGGCCGGTCGTTGGGCGATTGTGGTCAACGTTTCACAACCCAACCAGGTTGTAGTAAGGCCGGTCGTTGAGCGATGGTGGTCAACGTTTCACATCCCAACTAGAGTCTAGTAAGGCCGGTCGTTGGGCGATGGTGGTCAACGTTTCACATCCCAACCAGGTTGTAGTAAGGCCGGTCGTTGGGCGATGGTGGTCAACGTTTCCCACCCAACCAGGTTGTAGTACGGCCGGTCGTTGAGCGATGGTGGTCAACGTTTCACATCCCAACTAGAGTCTAGTAAGGACAGTCGTTGAGCGATGGTGGTCAACGTTTCACATCCCAACTAGAGTCTAGTGAGGCCAGTCGTTGAGCGATGGTGGTCAACCTTTCACATCCCAACTAGAGTCTAGTAAGGCCGGTCGTTGAGCGATAGTGGTCAACGTTTGACATCCCAACTAGAGTCTAGTAAGGCCGGTCGTTGAACGATGGTGGTCAACGTTTCACATCCCGACCAGATTCCAGTATGGCAGGTCGTTGAGCGAAGGTGGCCAACGTTTCACATCCCGACCAAAGTCCAGTATGGCCGGTCGTTAGGCGATGGTGGTCAACCTTTCACATTCAGACAAGTGGCCAGTATGACCGGTCGTTGAGCCATTAGTTACCCAGAAGAGGTTGTCGTCAGTGTAATTATACACACAAAGCCGAGCCGTGTCGAATGTGCATTTTTAAATGTCCGTATTAAGGGATAAAAGTCCGGTTGCTGGCGGCCGACTGCATCACATCGCATGTTTTTCATACTTCCACTGAAAACTCAAATGTCAAAGAACTATACTAATGTTGCCGTATAGAAGACGAGTTATAAATTTAGTAGAATTTATATGAAAATTATGAAGCATATTTCGAGAGAGAATGTACGTTCTTCCTTAAGTTGCTTTTTCTCTAAAATTTGAACATTGTTACAGCCATTCAGGCCTATCTGCTTGAACTAATCTCCCATAAAGTAAGTAATCATTGAATCAATGAAACTATTTCTTTTGTGAAGCACTGATGAATAGGAATACGGCGTACTTACGTGTTATTGATACAAAACAAGGCTTCGTCAGGCTTTGCACAAAATACTTGTTTTGAACTAACCTCTATCATGGCATCAAGGAAAATATATCATTTGTATCACATACGCAAGTCATGGTCCACCTTGAAATGAAAACAATCAATGGACGAGGCTTCAAAAATAAACAGCGACACATACTAGATTTTAAAGGTTCTGTTTATAGATGCAACTTATATATCTTATTAAAATATTGTATTGAGTGACCGCCATATGAAACTAAGTATATAAAGTATTTAGACGGTCGTTTATTAAAATGGTTGCAAAATTCATCAGTCACTAGAAAAAATGGTTGATTCGACGAATGTTTAAATTTGGTGAGTCGTTATCCCTTTTTCTTAACTAAAACTACATATTCTCCTTGTCAACGTTTAATTTTAGGTTCTTCTGACCTCCTTCACATTAACGGAGTGTGAGTGGTTTGTATAAGGTAACTTGTTAACGTTGTGTTGTTATGCATCATCACAGTATGTATGTATGTATGTATGTATGTACACTCAATTTGTATTGTGTTTTCTGCTATAATAAGTTCTGTTCTTCAGAAATGTTGTATATTGACATGGTATGGGAGTTAGCAGGTATATAACAGCGATATTTCACTATTCTTGGCAGAATAATATACAGTAAAGCATAAGATACCCTCTTTAATGAAGCAAGAAGTTCACGAAGATACGTAAGAAAACAATCAGCAATAACAAAACAAGACGTCACAGATCACGTGATTTCCACAACCCGGAGTGTAAAGGCTTCTAGTTTATGTGAATAGTCATTTTAACATTCACCTTAAACGGATACGCAGCTATGTTTATGATCGTGTATTTCGTATTGACTTGGGCGTTCATGTCTTCGTTTGCCGAGGGTGAAGATACGTGTTCTAAATCGTACGAAGAACAAATGTTGGCGAAAATGGTTCGAATTGAGTTTCATATGGAAGTAATAGAAGAAAAGTTTGATGCGATGGAAAAACGTGTTGCCGCGGCTTTAGGCAAACAGGACGCTGCTATTGGAGAATTCAATGATTCACAGACAGCCGAGAGAATCGTAATAATGGACGAAATGCAGAAATGGTCACAGGAATGGATCGGCCTGTCAACGACTGTCACCGAACAGTTACTGCGAAACAAGAAAGCCATGCAGAGCAATTCTGAAGAGCTTGAGGAAGTGAGGGTCAAACAGACTCAAATTGGGGAAGCGCTTGAACTCATAGGTAAGTCACTTGCTCGTTCCTGAATTAAACGTATTTATTCTAAAATCCACCCATACTCACAAAACTTATTTTACATGTATTATCTAATAGAAGGTTTATTTGCAATGAAACGAACCAGACAAATACTAAGGTGCATTTTGCTTTTTCATAATTTACGACGATTCAGTGGATGAATACTCTATTTAAGGTTCTAACTGAACAAAAACACAATATGGCATTTAAAGCATGCGGTAATTCTTCGTTTTGAACAACTTTGATTGTTACTGTTTGAAAATTTCTAGAAGCGATGTAAGGTTAATAATTGCCCGTGTAAAATATCTTACCTTTTTAACATGTGTATTTACATAAAATAACACATGTCATCATTACTGTCAACATAAATTTGTTCAAACGGTTGTATTCTTCAATTTACCCATTTAGTATATCCTTACATTACGATGAATGCAACATTTACTCCATCTTCCATTTTTGATCTGTATTGAATGTACTGTAATGATTGACTCAAAACAAAAAAATTAGCTCAGTGGTAACGCACTATATCTAGCCGTGTGGTCTGCAAAGTATCTGGAAGTGACAGGAAGCTGTGTATCGGTGCTATACACCAGGCACATTAAAGAACCAGGCTGTCTGTTCGAAATAAGAGCTAGGAGCACCTCTGCAGCGCCGGACATGCCTGTATCTAATGTCTCTCTCTCTCTTCATGGGCTTTCTCTCAGCCTGTCCCTCTGGTCAGATCATGCTGTATCTGCACTGGTAGAGGATGCACTTGCGCCCTTGTGGCTGCAACATGGGTAAAGTGCCTTTGAACGTGCGTTCGCATGAAAAGGGCGCTATATAAATCGGGTATATTATTAAAACAGATATGACATTTAAGAACATAATTCTTAAACTAGTCGAACAATATTTATGGGATTTTGCATGGAAGTAATTATTATAAGGGTTATCACAAATATATCTTCTTTATGAAAATATTTTAAGCAACTTGGTGGTTTAGATACTACGAATTGTCTTTGCCATTTGTGTTGAAATGTACCGTTCAAACTACATGCATATACAATGTATATCTATTTCTGTAAACACATTATTCACCAATGATACATATAGACTACCTATGCCCATACCAATACGCTTTCATCCGCATTCGCTAATGGCACAGAAAAGCCCCCCCCACCTCTCCCTTATATCATAGGCGTAGGAGCGTCTTCAACATTGGGGTGGGGGGCAAACATTTGGAAGGGGGGCGAATGTTTTTTTGAGATATGGGGGTCACATTAAGTGTTAACAACCTATGCTGAATATTTGTGTTTATAATCACTAAGGTAAGGAAATCTACTAAGTTGTTTGCTTGTCAAAATACCGGGTATAAATTCAACCCTTTCATCAACTTGTATCGTACGTAGGGGGGTCCGGGGGCATGCTCCCCCGTGAAAAAATTTAAACCATTGGATCAATCTGGTGCGTTCTGAGATAATTATTTCTGTAGTTTTGTAGCTTTTTTCAACCGTTACGTTATAACATTATTCATAGATAAAAATCTTTTTGGGAGCGAAGCGAGCACGAAATTTACATTTTATACTTTTTAACCAAGGATAAAAGGCAAATTACCTATTACAAGACTATTTGAGGCGGAAAATTATGAATACGGTCTGAATTATTGGGGGGGGGGTCCAAACGATATGTTGCCCCCCCCCCCCCGTCCAAACATTGGGGGAGCTTCCCTCCCCCTTCTCCTACGCCCATGTATATAGGCATATTTCGGTGTGACGTCACAAGCACATGTAACTGTTTACCTGTATATATGTTTGGATGGCAGAAAGGGACCAGCATTTATAAACAAACACAGGCACAGGATCTTTGTTTTCTAATTAACTTTTTTCATTTTTCGGACCAATTTCAATAGTTTTATATCCATAGAAAGCGCTTGACATTGATTCACGGTGCAAAATCAAGTGGTATATGACGTCACAAGTTGGTATCGTGCAGATAATATTTTGATCAACAAAGCGTCGGTTATGTATGGACTAAGTCTTGCAACATACAAAAGACCATCACACATATTGATAGAATCGACGCTTTGTAGGTCGACATTTGCTATGCATGCGTGACGTCATAGACCACGTGATTGTGCACCGTGTGACTGTCAACTAGATCTAAAATAGTTCGTGTTTCTTTTTGAGTAGATCTTTAGCTAATTCATATACATAATTTACATTTTCAGATTCGACGCAAACACCACTGGTTGCATTCCATGCCTATGGTTTAACAGCTGAGACTTTAAATGCCAACATTGGGACGATTATTCAGTTCGAAAATGTTCTAGTAAACGAAGGTTCGGGATATAACAATTATACCGGAGTATTTACAGTACCTGTCGGGGGACTGTATCAATTTACAGTTCTCTTTTGCAACAAACCCGGTCAGCATGCTGTCATTAAAATAGTTCACAATGAAGTACCAAGTGCCCTAAGTACGGTAGGCGACACAGACAAGAGTGATTGTGGAAGTGTGAACACATTAATAATGGTTCACTCCGGTGACAGTGTCATCGTGGAATCGCACTACAGTGGCACTGTCTTATTTCAAAATGAACATAGGCGTCCATCCTTCATTGGATATCTTATTCATGTGTAACATTGACTATATTTTAACCGTGGTACATGAATGATTATGAACAATGATTGCAGATGTTACAGTTCCCTACTGTAATCATTACTTACAACATTACTGAATTAAACAGATCTGAAACCACTTTAAATAACGTTTGTATATTGGTATAACTCTAATTAAAGCGTAGTATATTTTACAGTACAGTACAACCTCTCCAGAGCAACCCTCTATAGAGCAACACACTCTCTATAAAAACACATTTAAATGTTCCCTAAGCTGATATTCACTATACCTCTGTATGGCAACAGCCTATGTGCAACGGCCAATATTTGCAGCTCCCAAATGGTGTTTCTCTACAGAGGTTATACTGTATAGGTAAAGAACCACTCACGTAGTCCTTAAAAAAACTTTGGCTGCCTGTAAATTGGGATATTTCTTGACAAGTGGTCACTGGAGTGATAAAATTGAGTTTAAATGCATTGTAAATATGCATGTTATGTAGTGAAACTGGAAAATCTGGAATATCTTGGTATTCTTACATTGATACCAAAGTGAAAGTAGGATAGGGTAAAACCCGGATTGAATCAGTCCGGACATGTGTAAAAATAGGTAGACCATGTCTGATGGACAAACGTTTTCTTAGAAGATACATGACCCCCCTATTTTATTGTATTATTTTGAAGCTGAAAGGTACTTCTTTAAAATGATATATGTCTTCCTGCTGGCCATAGACTAAAAGATGTAAAACTATTGTAACTTTACATTGAACTATAGAGCAAATTTATTTGGTGGTACGACATCTGATCACTGAAGTGATACTACAGTGCACAACCATATTCTACAATGTCGGTTATGTTCTTGTACGTGTGAGTTTAGCACCAAATTCCAGAGCAATGTTAACCGCTTAATGCATAGGTGTCATGTAAACTGTATCCACATTTCGTTGGTTACATTCCTTCGATTTTTATTGAAAATCGCGGATGTTTCCAAAATATGGGTCTTGACTCCCACCTTCAAGATAATCATGTGATTTGTTCTTGAATTAGATTATAACACTAAGGGCGCTTTTGTTTGCAACAAACCTGGTTTGATTTCCACCTGGTTTGTCAAACTGTCCGTTTGTTCAGTAAAACTGGTGTGCAACGAAAACAAGTTTTGCCATTTGTTTAAAAAAATCTCGAACCGGTTTGTCAAACCTTCCAAACTAGAGGCGGTTTGATCGGTTGGATGCATCCGAAATTACATGCAGTTGAGCGCGTGAAAATGGCCGACCATGTTTAACATCACTGAATCTTTTAGTACACACTTTCTTATTTGATGTGATTAGCTATTATCAGATTTTTTACGTTATAATTATGAATTGACAATGTTTTAATCTAACGTAAAGAGAGCAATTTCAATTAACTACCATCCTTGAATTCAATATATCAACCAAATTTCCAAATATGACAGACTAATCAGGGAATAACAAAAAAAATTAGATACAACTTTATTCGTTTTTATTATTTGTATTTTTAAGCGGTTGTTCCTGTTAATATATAAAGACCATAGTAAAGCTCTTTTTCTGTCGCCTTAGTGATCAAAATGTTTCTCCAAACTACCCGTTTGTTCGCCTCTCAGTTTAACTCGAAACCAATTTTAGTTTACTGTCCAACGTTTCACCAAACCTAAAACCCAAACTGAAACCGGATATTTTCAACAAAAGCGCCCTAAGTTAACACAGAAACATATTTAACAATTGTTTTATCAAATTTTGCGATTGAGAAATGTACATATATTTAGAAATACTTATTATGTAGAAAAGTGTAAGTTGTTTTGTCTTGTACTCCTAATATATAGATACACAATTCAGAGATATATTTGGTCCGTTTCTTACGTCAAGTGTTGAAGAGCAGGAATTTAATTGATCATCATTAAGATCGTTATTACTTAGTAAATCATGGAGTGGTTTTATTGGTATGTATAATTGAAGTGTTGGCTACCTTTTTTTTACCAATAAATACTATTTTAACCAAATGTAACCAGTGTTATGTACATTCAATCACATTCACTGGGAAATATATCATAATTATGTATATTTGGAAACATATGTTTTGCAAAATCAAACCTTCAAATATGACCATTTGGTTGCATCGATTGGATATTTTCAAACATTTACAAACATAATTATATAAATGTACTGATTACATTGTCTTCTAAAAGGACCATGCGAACAATTAGACAGCTTGGTCAATATGCATTATAAGTTGTGCATTTGTGTTTAAAATTCATTACTTTGTAAACAAACCAACTGGAGGTTGTAATTCGTTTTCTTCAATGTAATGTTATAATCAACCTTTGGGACTCAACTAAAGTGCTCAAAATCCATGGCTCTTCAAACAGGTTACCAAGTTATTGCTTTTTGAAAATAGGCGTTTAAGTCCTAATGTGGCTTTAAGATCTAAGTAAATAATTTCTCACACTAGTGTCTTTTCTGTTCACAAAATATCGTTCGGCTAATATAAGTACTAATATATATGAATGAATGTGTAATCTCATTTTCATGTGTTCGTCTTAACTATATCTCCCTGTTTTTGATAACATTTTATTTTGAATTTTGATTGAGGCTAGCACTCAATATTTCAATAAAAGATTTATACTAAACGTAAGCTTTTCTTAAATCCAAGCAAACTGCATATGATAGATTAATGCTTATGATAGTACTAATATACTTGAATGGGTCAATGATGTCATTTGCATGTGTTTATCTTTACAATATCTCCCGATTTTTGGTAACACTTTATTTTGAATTTTCATTGAGGCCAGCACTGCAATACTTTTGAAAAAAAGCTGTGATCAATTTTGTTCATTTTTAAATTAATGCATATGATAGTAGTTATAATACAGTTCGAAATACTTTCTTGTTATTCAAATATAGCATTGTTAAAATAATGTATGTGTTTACGGTATGTTATACATATATACAGGCCTAGAAAATCATTATGAAAATGTTCGGTTAATATATGTTTCTACTCGTACGTCACATGTTAAATGAGAGAGATTTAAATAACGGTTAAAGATCTGTGTCCAACCATTAACTTATCGTATTGTACACGAATGCTATAAATGTTTGCTAATGTTACCATATTGTCATCAATAAATACTGTTTTAACCAAGTATTATTAAGTTATTAGTTACTTCAAACATTGACAAGAACAACATATTGGAATACACCTACACATTGTAACTGCGAGATAAAGGTGTATATTGGTCCCTGTTTGCAAATACAACCTTTCTGTTTGCCCTTTGGTTTTACATGTAATAGCAAAGTACAGGACCAGTTTAAAGTCTACATTCGCACATGACTCCATCCGTTCAGTGGACTGTACATTTACCCCTAATCGATCATTGTGTCACAAGTCGGCTGTTACATACCGGCGCAAATGGCAGCCACAGTACATTGGCTATGATCCTCTCAGGTACCCATTCATACACCTGTGTAAAGTGGAGCAATGTCGGTTATTATCGCTCAGAGTAATTAAGCTGTGGCGCTGACGGGGATCGAACCTGTTTTTAATAAAGCGCCCGACTTACCTCTAGTGCACCGCTTACCACTACGGATATTGTCATACACATGATGACACGTAAACAATGGAAAACACTATGTTTAATAAAGGCCAACTATATGTACACAAATTGATCAATGTACAACCGGTATACAATCAATCTTTACGACTGGGCTGTTTCGTGGGTCGTGTTATAGACCGGTTCTCGTCCCCCTAATTACAGTAGTAGTTCTATAGTAGTGTCTGACTTAATATACTCTTTTTGCTAACTTGGAACGAGAACAACCAGACTGTAACATGTTCCATGAAACAGCCCAGTCAGAAAGGCATAATGTACGCAGACTGATTACTCAAATGTAAAGCTACAGTCCGGGACTATCACCACCACAAGCTATTGCACACCATGATGCCTCAACACCATGCTTACTGACAAGGAGATTATAACATAGAGTAGGTGTACATATAAAGTACGGTTAGATCATGAAGACAATAATGGTACAGTAAACTCCCTCAAAACCGGACCCTGTCCGGACCGGTTCGAAAGTCCGGTTTTGTGGGAGGTCCGGTTTTAAGGGAGTTCTGTATCATGTACACTTTGATATGTTATCATAGGGAATATACTGTGTTTTTCATGATACATGTTTACGTTACATGTACAGTGCAACCTTTGAAGAGCATCACCATTAAGGGAGCTGCTAATATTTCAATTCTAACATCGATGAGTACTCAAATTGCTCATTTTTATTCGCCATCAAAACTATCCAATGACATAGACAGTGTAATCTTACAAATCCCGAAATGCAAGTGTGAGCTAATTGGAGACATATTAATTAATTACGATTGAGTGCAGTGTTTGTCGTTATTACAACATTTTGATGGGCTAAACGATCCTTTGTTATAGTAAATGTTTGTTGCCGAGCATAGCCTTTATTTGCCAGTCAGCTTTATGCTGAAATATGGCAGGCATATATGTGTGCCCCCATCCCGATTTGAACCCGGGTCGCCAGATTAGACGGCAAGCGCGCTAACCATTGAGCTACGGAGGCCACAATACCTACCTCAAGAACAAAACATCAAATTGAAGGACCGTTTTATTATTACGTTCGTAATTAGGCAATTATTTAATTTCATCGCGGCGAATTTCACAAAGTATTTTTCACGCCTGTGTAAATTACACGCGAGACCGTTTAAGAGTAAACATTAAAAACACAACTTGTTAATCGCACCTTTTGTTATGACACGTTCTTTAACTAACAATTAACAAAGTGACATTTTAGACAAGAAAAATGTACGCGTTAAGTTTTCCGTCAGGTGAGACAAATATACGCGACACCGGTATTCCGCAAGTAACTATCGTTGAAAATCTTGTCAGCGGACCGAAAATGCCGTCCGGAATCCGGAATTATGAGAGTCCGGTATTGCGGGAGCTTTTTAAGTTAACTTTATAAGAAGAAAATACGGGACCAAGGAAATCGTCCGATTTTATGGTGATTCCGGTTTTGAGGGAGTCCGGTTTTGAGGGAGTTTACTGTATAATGCGATGAACTACGAAGATGAACACGATTTCAGTCAGTCAACAACCCAGTCAGTTTATCCTGACTCTGGATATACCGATCCAGAAAGTTCCCTGAGCCCACTGAGCACCAGACACATGGGCTGTATCAGAACCATTTTAACGACGTTGGTTCTTACTGTAGCTTGGTATCGAATCCACACCCTCCCATTCACTCACGATGTCGTCGTTATTAAGCTGTATTACTATGTACCCAGTACATTGAGCACCAAGCACAGGAACTGTATCATCACTAATTTTATGACCTGGGTTCTTACTGTAGCTTGGTATCGGACCAACAACCCTCCCGTTCTCACACGATGTCGGGGGTAAGCTATATTACTATGTACCCAGTACACTGAGCACCAATTACAGGAACTGTATCATCACTAATTTAATGACGTGGGTTCTTACTGTAGCCTAGGACCGAACCCACAACATCCGGTTCACCGACGATTCCGTCGGCACCATTAATTTAGCTGTTATACTTACACTATGAAGAAGAGTACATGTACATGATATCACGGGTAAATGTATCACTAATGAAGATTGTTTTGACAGAAACTGATACTAGTACATACTTTATTAGATGTACTAGTATACTTTTATATAAAAAAATATTTTTTTATTCTTTTTCAATGGTGCAGTTACCAGTGATGGAAATGGCATATTTTTCACATTCATTGTTAATGTCTGCAAATTAACGCAATGTTTGTATTTGAATATACTTGTTGATCATGTTTAAGATTGTGTGATGTGGGAACATAAAGTGTACACTTAGTCAAACAGTCAACGAAATACACAACATGTAGCAAAGTGAAACCCGATTGTTTATACAAGTTTGATATGAAGAATGTAAGAAAATAATACAGCCGTAGTAATTATGGGAATGTCAATGATAACACACATACAATACGTACGAAAAGCTCACGATTATACTAGCATTGTGCATAGTGTACAAATAGAAAGTTAACAGTTCCGGTGTCTAAATCTAAAATCTCTACATTATGATACCGTATCGCATGTAATAGACATAATATTAATTTTTTACTTAGCGAAGGACAAGGACGCATACCTGTGTTTGTATGGTACCGGTAATAATATTTTCGTACCCCGTATTTGACAAGTTAGCACTTTATCACGTACAACGTTGTGTCCTACCGCTGGAAACAATTGTTGTGCACGTATATGTTCGCTATCATTCGGTCTGTCTGTATAAATAGTTACCTGGGGTCGCACCAAAAAAAAAATGAACTAAAGAGAATCTTCACTTAAGAATGAACGTCAACCAATCATTCATTCAGTCGTTATGGGCTGAGACATTCTGTTGCTCATCAACGAAAGACAGTACCAAAAAAACACATTAAAACTCGAGTGAGGACCAGCCAGATAACAGAAAGGTCAGGATTTTAAGTGTTTTCCAAACATTTCTAATAGTCTACTCGACTTTTGGTTAGCTTAAGGCATTGTTAAAATGCTTGTTTTCAGGTGCTTACACCGACATCGACTGAAGTGTTTTGCCTTTTTCATAAACAAACTACTGCTGATGTATATTCATTGTAATGATATGCTATGTTTTGGTTCAATAAGGGAGATAACTGTGGCTGTCAAGTACAATTTCCATAATCATTGAGATACAAGAGTTATCCGTAAAATATATAATCCAACATGTTCAGGCAGTACATCATGTTAAGCATGAGTGTTGAATTTGATCATCTTGGATACAGGCACACGTATACGCTCAAGGCAGTTGCATTGTCCGGCCCGGTCAAAACAAACTCACCAAGGCCTAAATCTGACGCCATTCGATGGCTCTGAAAAACGCGGTTTGATTTTCATGAAATATGCAGAATGAATATATATTATCGGGCAGAAACAGTTAGTATTTCTTGTTGTTGATACAATGAATGTTTCCCTCCTGGAAGAATACCCTCTCCTCCCTGGAATTTTGCTAACAGTAGTTTTGGTTCTTTGTTAATACAGTAACACCTTCAATGATATACATGTATGCATACACAGATTTGTAGATTCCAAATATATAATAGATTATCGGACACGGAAAGCAGCACTAAACGTTAACAGCCGTGCACGGAACATGAACACATTACATAATTCGTAACAATTAGGTACAGACAATGCCCATCGCAACTACAAAATCACGGCATCCCACAATACAAGTCTGCCGCCTCAATCAGTCAAACTAAACCGGAGTAAGAGCAATGTGACAATATTATAACAAATGGACAACACACACCAAAAGGCGAACCCATAACAATGTAATTTTTTGCTATTTAAAAAAATACGAAGCAGCACAACGAAATTGCAGAAGGATACATACAAAATCAACACAGTTACACAAAAAGGCTTACAGTCTATATATTTCTGTAATTTTATATTTATACTATAAAGTGGACAATGCATTCATAAAGGAATGTTGACCAAAAAGATTATATTAAGTCAGACAGGGAAGGCAGCACTCAGCTTAACCAGCCGAGCACGGAAAACATTAAAAACACACAAAGCACAATGCCCAACTAAATGAGCGCAGATCCGCCCAAGTCCAAGCTGTCGAAAAGTATAATAAATTATAACTAGCTGAATGACCCAGTAGCAGCCTTTAGTCTCAAAAGTTAAATAACAGTATTAAAACGTTGAAAGGCCCGTGTAGTCGGATGACCTACTAAGTCCAAGCTATCGAAAAGTACAATAAATTGTAACTAGCTGAATGACCCAGTTTCCACAGCAAAAGGACTATAATGCCCCGCTTTAGCTGTAAGAAATCTTAAAACGAAGAAGTGCCCAACACACTACCGACCAAGAAAATTAAACGCCCTTGTCTCATTGTTTAAAAACTGAATAGAAAAGATTCAGCAAATAATAGGCAAAAAGCTCACGCTGAATGACCTAGTTACAACAGTAAAACTGCTGAACTACGTAGTTTTAGCAGCCTTTAGTCTCAACAGTTAAGTAACAGTATTAAAACGTTGAAAGGCCCGATTTCAGCAACAAAAAATCTGAAAACCTTAAAACGAGTGACCCAGTTTCAATAAGTAAACTGATGTAATTGAACAAATCGAGATATGACGTAATGAACAAGTCATTAAGAATTGCAAACAATACAGAAGTCCCCTACCGGTTTAAAGCTATTTTCAACGTGTCTGTTGCCATATCAACCACAATTCCCGTCAGAACCGAAACTAACGGACAGATGGCAAACCAATAGTCCCCTCCGGTTAAAAACCGGTAGGGGACTTAAAACTACATAAAATGTCCTCAGGGGACAGAACACTACATTCATAACTCCACAGCTGTACATAGACTCATGAACGAACCAGGTAGGGTGCGAATCGCGGGGACGAAATAGTAAGAGGACAACCGGCAAATACGAATAAATAACTCCTAGCTCCATATAACTTTTGGCCCCGGTCAAAAAATGAAATACTGAGAAATTATGGCATATTATTGATTATTTAAAAATGAAAAACTCGATTGTAAACGGAATTGGCGTTTAAATCCAGATACAAACCCATATTATAATAATCAAACAAAATACGAAAATACCGGAAGTAGCACCGACCCCAACAGAAACCGCGGGACACGCGAGAACAAAAAGGCACAGAAAATATACAACTTCACTCGAAAAGGCGCGGAACATGCCCAACATAAAAACTAGCACAGGAACATGTAATACAAAACCGGGCATCCAATCCCGAAAGTCTGCAGCTTAAGTCAGTCGAACTAAAACGGACACAAGAGCCAGTTGGTAAGAACTTAACAACCGGACAAAACATACACCACAAGGACAATCCATAACAGACACTGAGTATATGCAATTTTGAAAGATACGAAGAAGCCTCGTCAGTCAAACTAAACCGGAGTAAGAGCAATGTGACAATATTATACCAAATGGACGACACACACCACAAGGCTAACCCAAAACAGGTACAATGTAAATGTTTGCTATTTTAAATAAAAATACGAAGCAGCCTTATGCTAGACAACAACAATGCAGAAGGATACATACTAAATCAACACAGTTACACAAAAAGGCACACTGGTCAAATATTTCTGTAATTTTATATTTATACTATAAAGTGGACAATACATACATAAAGGAATGTTGACCAAGCCGCCCTTTGAAGGAGACAAATCAAATTAGGAGTGGACGATTATTATCCGACTTAGGATGGGTGTAGAGACGCCCTTATCTCTACGTGTTAACTGATTCAATGAGTAATGTCTAACTGGTTGACTTTCAAATACTGACAGATATTGGTTCTGGTATGGTTTATCAGGACTGGCGTCCTCGCTGGCAGTGAAATTGTTCATGAATGTGTTATCAGGACTGGCGTCCTCGCTGGCAGGGAAATTGTTCATGAATGTATTATCAGGACTGGCGTCCTCGCTGGCAGGGAAATTGTTCATGAATGTGTTATCAGGACTGGCGTCCTCACTGGCAGGGAAATTGTTCATGAATGTATTATCAGGACTGGCGTCCTCGCTGGCAGGGAAATTGCTCATGAATGTGTTATCAGGACTCGCGTCCTCGCTGGCAGGGAAATTGTTCATGAATGTGTTTCAAGAGATTTATTACAGCGATCGTGACGTCATCAACAGTTGCCAGTCCTAACAATATCACGCTTTAGATATTGCTCCTTATTGTCAACTATTTAATGCTTTACAAGAACATTGGCTTTCACATTGGTTCAATCCCAGTTCTAGCACAATCCCCTTTCAACTACTCCAGTGAATCTAACCTTCAAAGATAAACTTGGCGATTAGTGCTTCGCTTGAGTCGGGGGCATGTTTTACCTACATTTTGTACGCTTGACGTGTTTTCACCCTTATTAATGCATACTTCATAAAACACAAAGGGAGTCAACTCGACTAAATTTTGAAATACAAATATATTTCCTTTTGACTCAGGTTTCGAAATAACAAGCTTAATCAAGGGAAACAAGTTGTAGGGAAAAAGGAATGGGTACTTGATCTAAGGTATTAATGTAATAGTCTGGTTGCATCAATTCGTCCACTTCTTCGTCTAAGCCCAATGCAAAAGTCCGTTGTTGGCTTAGAGGTAAACTGGAGACCACTCGGTACATCCTATCAAAAATTCGTTAATTTGCCTCAATTAATGTCTTTAATGTTACATAGCACGGTCATACTTGTTCAAAATTTGGAACACAGAATTTCAATACAATGTTTTGATGTAATATTTTCCTGATAGAAGACAAACACACATCATTGTCTAAACATGATTTCCAGATTGAATGTGTCCAATTTGATCACCTCATTCTGTATGCGTTGTAATAGTATATCAACCGGAGACAAACGGAAATGGCCGAGCTTTCACGATTGACAATTGTCATGTACGCCACATTATGTATAAAGGTAGGCACGAAGTTTTGACTTACATATACATTGTATACACGTCAAACAACAAAGGAATTGTAATAAAAACATCACCTCTGATATGTTTGAAGGAACAGGGATATAAATGCTTTGAAAACTTTGTTTCAGTTCTATTGTTACTCTTGGGCATAAATGACAAAAACAGGAAATTATATGTACTGTTTTTGTTCAACTGAGAGCCTAAACACTGGTACAAGTATGTCTCCCATTTGTTTAGTTTCTAAAGCTTTGCAAACTTGATATTGTTCTGAACAGGTTGTTTACGACATTTTCTGCCGAGTAATGCATACATGTACTTTTGTTTATAATCTTCATTTAAATTTATAGAACATGTTAAGGTAGTAGTATACACATTTAGAAGAAAGTCGGTCAATCATTTCGTTAAGTACTAGAATATTAATAAACAATTATGTTGAAAGCTGTATTAATGAAAAAGGCAATAGCCGACTCCCGTGTTTGATTTCAGGTTAAATTATCTGCCTTGAGCGGAGGTGGTCAACGATTCACATTCCAACTAGAGTCTATTAAGGCCGGTCGTTGGGCGATGGTGGTCAACGTTTCACATCCCAACCAGGTTGTAGTAAGGCCGGTCGTTGAGCGATGGTGGTCAACGTTTCACATCCCAACCAGGTTGTAGTAAGGCCGGTCGTTGGGCGATGGTGGTCAACGTTTCCCACCCAACCAGGTTGTAGTAAGGCCGGTCGTTGAGCGATGGTGGTCAACGTTTCACATCCCAACTAGAGTCTAGTAAGGACAGTCGTTGAGCGATGGTGGTCAACGTTTCACATCCCAACTAGAGTCTAGTGAGGCCAGTCGTTGAGCGATGGTGGTCAACGTTTCACATCCCAACTAGAGTCTAGTAAGGCCGGTCGTTGAGCGATGGTGGTCAACGTTTGACATTCCGACCAGATTCTAGTATGGCAGGTCGTTGAGCGAAGGTGGCCAACGTTTCACATCCTGACCAGAGTCCAGTATGGCCGGTCGTTAGGCGATGGTGGTCAACCTTTCACATTCAGACAAGTGGCCAGTATGACCGGTCGTTGAGCCATTAGTTACCCAGAAGAGGTTGTCGTCAGTGTAATTATACACACAAAGCCGAGCCGTGTCGAATGTGCATTTTTAAATGTCCGTATTAAGGGATAAAAGTCCGGTTGCTGGCGGCCGACTGCATCACATCGCATGTTTTTCATACTTCCACTGAAAACTCAAATGTCAAAGAACTATACTAATGTTGCCGTATAGAAGACGAGTTATAAATTTAGTAGAATTTATATGAAAATTATGAAGCATATTTCGAGAGAGAATGTACGTTCTTCCTTAAGTTGCTTTTTCTCTAAAATTTGAATATTGTTACAGCCGTTCAGGCCTATCTGCTTGAACTAATCTCCCATAAAGTAAGTAATCATTGAATCAATGAAACTATTTCTTTTGTGAATCACTGATGAATAGGAATACGGCGTACTTACGTGTTATTGATACAAAACAAGGCTTCGTCAGGCTCTGCACAAAATACTTGTTTTGAACTAACCTCTATCATGGCATCAAGGAAAATATATCATTTGTATCACATACGCAAGTCATGGTCCACCTTGAAATGAAAACAATCAATGGACGAGGCTTCAAAAATAAACAGCGACACATACTAGATTTTAAAGGTTCTGTTCATAGATGCAACTTATATCTTATTAAAATGAAGCAGATTTAATGAACGGAATATTGTATTGAGTGACCACCATATGAAACTAAGTATTTTAAGTATTTAAACGGTCGTTTATTAAAATGGTTGCAAAATTCATCAGTCACTAGAAAAAATTGTTGATTCGACGAATGTTTAAATTTGGTGAGTCGTTATCCCTTTTTCTTAACTAAAACTAGATATTCTCCATGTCAACGTTTAATTTTAGGTACTTCTGACCTCCTCCACATTAACGGAGTGTGAGAGGTTTGTATAAGGTAACTTGTTAACGTGGTGTTGTTATGCATCATCACAGTATGGGAGTTAGCAGGTATATAACAGCGATATTTCACTATTCTTGGCAGAATAATATACAGTACAGCATAAGAAACCCTCTTTAATGAAGCAAGAAGTTCACGAAGATACGTAAGAAAACAATCAGCAATAACAAAACAAGACGTCACAGATCACGTGATTTCCACAACCCGGAGTGTAAAGGCTTCTAGTTTATGTGAATAGTCATTTTAACATTCACCTTAAACGGATACGCAGCTATGTTTATGATCGTGTATTTCGTATTGACTTGGGCGTTCATGTCTTCGTTTGCCGAGGGTGAAGATACGTGTTCTAAATCGTACGAAGAACAAATGTTGGAGAAAATGGTTCGAATTGAGTTTCATATGGAAGTAATAGAAGAAAAGTTTGATGCGATGGAAAAACGTGTTGCCGCGGCTTTAGGCAAACAGGACGCTGCTATTGGAGAATTCAATGATTCACAGACAGCCGAGAGAATCGTAATAATGGACGAAATGCAGAAATGGTCACAGGAATGGATCGGCCTGTCAACGATTGTCACCGAACAGTTACTGCGAAACAAGAAAGCCATGCAGAGCAATTCTGAAGAGCTTGAGGAAGTGAAGGTCAAACAGACTCAAATTGGGGAAGCGCTTGAACTCATAGGTAAGTCACTTGCTCGTTCCTGAATTAAACGTATTTATTCTAAAATCCACCCATACTCACAAAACTTATTTTACATGTATTATCTAATAGAAGGTTTATTTGCAATGAAACGAACCAGACAAATACTAAGGTGCATTTTGCTTTTTCATAATTTACGACGATTCAGTGGATGAATACTCTATTTAAGGTTCTAACTGAACAAAAACACAATATGGCATTTAAAGCATGCGGTAATTCTTCGTTTTGAACAACTTTGATTGTTACTGTTTGAAAATTTCTAGAAGCGATGTAAGGGTTAATAATTGCCCGAGTAAAATATCTTACCTTTTTAACATGTGTATTTACATAAAATAACACATGTCATCATTACTGTCAACATAAATTTGTTCAAACGGTTGTATTCTTCAATTTACCCATTTAGTATATCCTTACATTACGATGAATGCAACATTTACTCCATCTTCCATTTTTGATCTGTATTGAATGTACTGTAATGATTGACTCAAAACAAAAAAATTAGCTCAGTGGTAACGCGTGTGGTCTGCAAAGTATCTGGAAGTGACAGGAAGCTGTGTATCGGTGCTATACACCGGGCACATTAAAGAACCAGGCTGTCTATTCGAAATAAGAGCTAGGAGCACCTCTGCAGCGCCGGACATGCCTGTATCTAATGTCTCTCTCTCCCTTCATGGGCTTTCTCTCAGCCTGTCCCTCTGGTCAGATCATGCTGTATCTGCACTGGTAGAGGATGCACTTGCGCCCTTGTGGCTGCAACATGGGTAAAGTGCCTTTGAACGTGCGTTCGCATGAAAAGGGCGCTATATAAATCGGGTATATTATTAAAACAGATATGACATTTAAGAACATAATTCTTAAACTAGTCGAACAATATTTATGGGATTTTGCATGGAAGTAATTATTATAAGGGTTATCACAAATATATCTTCTTTATGAAAATATTTTAAGCAACTTGGTGGTTTAGATACTACGAATTGTCTTTGCCATTTGTGTTGAAATGTACCGTTCAAACTACATGCATATACAATGTATATCTATTTCTGTAAACACATTATTCACCAATGATACATATAGACTACCTATGCCCATACCAATACGCTTTCATCCGCATTCGCTAATGGCACAGAAAAGCCCCCCCACCTCTCCCTTATATCATAGGCGTAGGGGCGTCTTCAACATTGGGGTGGGGGGCAAACATTTGGAAGGGGGGCGAATGTTTTTTTGAGATATGGGGGTCACATTAAGTGTTAACAACCTATGGTGAATGTTTGTGTTTATAATCACTAAGGTAAGGAAATCTACTAAGTTGTTTGCTTGTCAAAATACCGGGTATAAATTCAACCCTTTCATCAACTTGTATCGTACGTAGGGGGGTCCGGGGGCATGCTCCCCCGTGAAAAAATTTAAACCATTGGATCAATCTGGTGCGTTCTGAGATAATTATTTCTGTAGTTTTGTAGCTTTTTTCAACCGTTACGTTATAACATTATTCATAGATTAAAATCTTTTTGGGAGCGAAGCGAGCACGAAATTTACATTTTATACTTTTTAACCAAGGATAAAAGGCAAATTACCTATTACAAGACTATTTGAGGCGGAAAATTATGAATACGGTCTGAATTATTGGGGGGGTCCAAACGATATGTTGCCCCCCCCCCCCCCTGTCCAAACATTGGGGGAGCTTCCCTCCCCCCTTCTCCTACGCCCATGTATATAGGCATATTTCGGTGTGACGTCACAAGCACATGTAACTGTTTACCTGTATATATGTTTGGATGGCAGAAAGGGACCAGCATTTATAAACAAACACAGGCACAGTATCTTTGTTTTCTAATTAACTTTTTTCATTTTTCGGACCAATTTCAATAGTTTTATATCCATAGAAAGCGCTTGACATTGATTCACGGTGCAAAATCAAGTGGTATATGACGTCACAAGTTGGTATCGTGCAGATAATATTTTGATCAACAAAGCGTCGGTTATGTATGGACTAAGTCTTGCAACATACAAAAGACCATCACACATATTGATAGAATCGACGCTTTGTAGGTCGACATTTGCTATGCATGCGTGACGTCATAGACCACGTGATTGTGCACCGTGTGACTGTCAACTAGATCTAAAATAGTTCGTGTTTCTTTTTGAGTAGATCTTTAGCTAATTCATATACATAATTTACATTTTCAGATTCGACGCAAACACCACTGGTTGCATTCCATGCCTATGGTTTAACAGCTGGGACTTTAAATGCCAACATTGGGACGATTATTAAGTTCCGAAATGTTCTAGTAAACGAAGGTTCGGGATATAACAATTATACCGGAGTATTTACAGCACCTGTCGGTGGACTGTATCAATTTACAGTTCACTTCTGCAACCAGGCCGGTAAGAGTGCTATCATTAAAATCGTTCACAATGGAGTACCAAGTGCCGTAAGTACGGTAGGCGACACAGACAAGAGTGATTGTGGAAGTGTGAATACATTAATAATGGTTCACTCCGGTGACAGTGTCAACGTTGAATCGCCCTACAGTAACACTGTCTTAGTTGAAAATGTATATAGGCGTCCATCCTTCATTGGATATCTTATTCATTTGTAACATTGACTATATTTTAACCGTGGTACATGAATGATTATGAACAATGATTGCAGATGTTACAGTTCCCTACTGTAATCATTACTTACAACATTACTGAATTAAACAGATCTGAAACCACTTTAAATAACGTTTGTATATTGGTATAACTCTAATTAAAGCGTGTATATTTTACAGTACAATACAACCTCTCCAGAGCAACCCTCTATAGAGCAACAAACTCTCTATAACAGTACACCATCTCTAGAGCAACCCTCTATAGAGCAACAACCTCTCTATAACAGTACACTATCTCTAGAGCAACCCTCTATAGAGCAACCCTCTATAGAGCAACAACCTCTCTATAACAGTACACCATCTCTAGAGCAACCCTCTATAGAGCAACAAACTCTCTATAACAGTACACTATCTCTAGAGCAACCCTCTATAGAGCAACAACCTCTCTATAACAGTACACCATCTCTAGAGCAACCCTCTATAGAGCAACAACCTCTCTATAACAGTACACTATCTCTTGAGCAACCCTCTATAAAGCAACAACCTCTCTATAACAGTACACCATCTCTAGAGCAACCCTCTATAGAGCAACAACCTCTCTATAACAGTACAACCTCTCCAGAGCAACCCTCTATAGAGCAACAAACTCTCTATAACAGTACACTATCTCTAGAGCAACCCTCTATAGAGCAACAAACTCTCTATAACAGTACACTATCTCTAGAGCAACCCTCTATAGAGAAACAAACTCTCTATAACAGTACAACCTCTCTAGAGCAACCCTCTATAGAGCAACAACCTCTCTATAACAGTACACTATCTCTAGAGCAACCCTCTATAGAGAAACAAACTCTCTATAACAGTACAACCTCTCTAGAGCAACCCTCTATAGAGCAACAACCTCTCTATAACAGTACACTATCTCTAGAGCAACCCTCTATAGAGCAACAACCTCTCTATAACAGTACACTATCTCTAGAGCAACCCTCTATAGAGAAACAACCTCTCTATAACAGTACACTATCTCTAGAGCAACCCTCTATAGAGAAACAACCTCTCTATAACAGTACAACCTCTCCAGAGCAACCCTCTATAGAGCAACAACCTCTCTATAACAGTACACCATCTCTAGAGCAACCCTCTATAGAGCAACAAACTCTCTATAACAGTACAACCTCTCCAGAGCAACCCTCTATAGAGAAACAACCTCTCTATAACAGTACACCATCTCTAGAGCAACCCTCTATAGAGAAACAACCTCTCTATAACAGTACAACCTCTCCAGAGCAACCCTCTATAGAGCAACAAACTCTCTATAACAGTACAACCTCTCCAGAGCAACCCTCTATAGAGCAACAAACTCTCTATAACAGTACATTATCTCTAGAGCAACCCTCTATAGAGAAACAACCTCTCTATAACAGTACACTATCTCTAGAGCAACCCTCTATAGAGAAACAACCTCTCTATAACAGTACAACCTCTCCAGAGCAACCCTCTATAGAGCAACAAACTCTCTATAACAGTACACTATCTCTAGAGCAACCCTCTATAGAGAAACAACCTCTCTATAACAGTACACCATCTCTAGAGCAACCCTCTATAGAGCAACAACCTCTCTATAACAGTACACCATCTCTAGAGCAACCCTCTATAGAGCAACAAACTCTCTATAACAGTACAACCTCTCCAGAGCAACCCTCTATAGAGAAACAACCTCTCTATAACAGTACAACCTCTCCAGAGCAACCCTCTATAGAGCAACAAACTCTCTATAACAGTACAACCTCTCCAGAGCAACCCTCTATAGAGCAACAAACTCTCTATAACAGTACACCATCTCTAGAGCAACCCTCTATAGAGCAACAACCTCTCTATAACAGTACAACCTCTCCAGAGCAACCCTCTATAGAGCAACAAACTCTCTATAACAGTACAACCTCTCCAGAGCAACCCTCTATAGAGCAACAAACTCTCTATAACAGTACACTATCTCTAGAGCAACCCTCTATAGAGCAACAAACTCTCTATAACAGTACACTATCTCTAGAGCAACCCTCTATAGAGAAACAACCTCTCTATAACAGTACACTATCTCTAGAGCAACCCTCTATAGAGAAACAACCTCTCTATAACAGTACAACCTCTCCAGAGCAACCCTCTATAGAGCAACAAACTCTCTCTAAAAACACATTTAAATGTTGCCTAAGCTGATATTCACTATACCTCTGTATGGCAACAGCCTATGTGTAACGGCCAATATTTGCAGCTCCCAAATGGTGTTTCTCTACAGAGGTTGTACTGTATGATGATATTGTATCCTAGTACATGTAAGCATTGATCCACAATAGTGAGAGCTCTGTACGACATCTGATTACTGAAGTGATACGACAGTCGCACAACCATATTCTACAATGTCGGTTTCTTGTATGTGTGAGTTTAACCACATGTAACTGTATCATTGATTAAGAGTAAAAATTAAACAAAAAAAACTATGTTTTTACTCTTAATCAATGGTACAGTAACTGTTACCTGTTAGTTTAATCCCAATGCCAGAGCAATATTAACCTCTTAAGGCAGTAGTTTCATCGTAACTGTATCCACATTGGTAATGTTCCTTTGATTTCTTTATTGAAACTCGCGGATGTTTCCAAGGCATGAGTATTGACTCTTTTTGTATATATTGACGTGTTGGATACCAGTTTGTCATGAATAAAACATGTTTTAACCTAGAGTTATCATTGATTTTAAGATTTATGATGACAAGGAACAGAACGCTCCCCCCCCCCGTCCAAATGGAATCCCGTTTCGTTTCTTGTCATTATAATAAATGTATAGTGCGATTTAGTCCTTTTTCTTTCGGTTTAGTACTGTTCCCACTCTGAGGCAACATCGCACCTTATAATTACCCCTCTAGAATGCCTCAACGCTGTTCACCATGGTGACTTGCTCTGGGAGGTTGTTCCAGAATCGGATGGCGGCGGGAAAGATGAAGTGCAGGAACACATCCGTTCATATACCAACCCACAACCTCAAACACACAAGGAACTACAATGTACGAGGGGTGATCGCGAAGTTCGTATAATTTGCTTATAAATTATTTATTTTTAGTTAAATATTGATGAAACTTCACTATCAGGATGATCAACATGATTGAAGTTGAAATACAGAACGGAATAAAAATCCGCCAACTTATGCGACAGTTAACGGTACCCTTGGCAACGCTACTACACGTGGTTGCAGGACACCAAAATTAAGACATTTTTCATCTTTCGTTCTCCTGAAACAATGTCGTTTTTAAAGTATTGTGTGTGATTAAAATTCACGCAAATATAACACATCATACGTCAACGTTATGGAGTCATTTCCATAGAATATGATGTTGTTTACTACATTCGCTATCAAATTAGCACTGTGTTTATCTGAACAGTCAATGAAACGGAAACAACGTCATGACGTCAACGGGTGACATTGAATTGAGACACTGACTGAAACCAATGAAAAGATGAAAATGTGCGATAATTTAAAAGTGTATGTCCGGCAGTTACCAACATACAACGCAGACGATTCAAAGTACACAGAAGATCAATTGAAGTCAACAATAGAGAAAGGTTGCCATCGACAGTTCTTTCGTGTGTACGTGAAAAGTGGACGGAATCATCCGAAAAGACAGACGTAACACCATTAGACTGATAGTCAGCGAACGCGAGAAATCTCCTTTAACTATGTATGGATTCTGTACGAAAGAGCTAGGTATGCGGAAAATCAGATATTCGTAGCCTTGACGTGTCGTGACTTCGTGGGAAACGTGCTCCATACATTGGACCTACATTTCGTTTGACGTTATATGACGTCGTTTAGTTTTCTAGTGTGCGGCGTCTATGCATAGTGGCTGTTTAGAAATCGTAACTATGTAACTGTTTGATGTATGTTTCTCATTTTTAAAAGAGAGTTTGATAATGCATACAATATTGTTATGGTATTATTTATTATTCTTTATGAGCAAGACAACACGATTCACAACAAAATCATACGAACTTCCCGATCAACCCTCGTATATGCGCTAACAATCATTGTTTTGTGTATTGATAACAATTTCAATAACAACAAAATTGGATTACATGGCAGTGACAGGTATGTGAATACTTTCGCCCTTAATTCACAAAATCACATCAGGAATCAATAGGCATAATTATGCCAGCCACCAGCACGTAAAACCACCGCGCACTTTCATTTCATGGACATAATCAACAACAGTTACTGTAAAATTATTAATATTCGCGGTGGACTATTTGTGTTGATTTCGCGGATGAATTAGATCGTGAAATTAAATCCCCTGGAATAGTTGACTACAAAATAGAAATTTTGCAGTCAATATTTTATATACAGTCCAACTTGTACTAGCGACCACGCGTATTAAGCGACCTTTGTCTTAAACGACCGGTTTTAATTCCTCCCGACCATATTTGCTCTATTTCTCTACTGTATTAAGCGACTTTTGTCTAACGCGACCAGCGACCACTGTTTAAGAACAAAATTTGTTAGTAAAATTGCATTAAGCGACCAAAAAGTATGTGTAAATCACTGGTCGTCTGTAGTGACAGGTTGTTAATTACTTTATACCTCATCTTAAATCATTGTTTGTTCACACTTCGGAGTTTGTCTTTTGTTAACTGGGTCCCTATTAACAGCATTGATAATCACCACTGTGTCCATAGGGCATGTCATTCAGATGATTTTAATCCGGTTACACACATTATTACGGATTAATTGGTGTATACTTTGCTGCAATTAGCTTGTTGTCACCGTCTAATTAGATTTGGCTAGAACCCGGTATATTTCGGGTTTTATTCTTCGAGTGCAGCAACAAAAATAACGTGCAAGCAAAACTGACTTACATTAATAGCATTGTGTAATATATGAGTAAGTTTATTAAAATGATAAATTAAATGCTTATGAAGACGATGCGCCATACACGTATAGAATCATCATAAAACATATCTACACACTAATGAAGTTGAATAGTATTCGGACAGCCCAGGACCTGTTCTGATATTATCTAAACTCTCTGGACAGCCTAAAGTCGGAAATTCATTAATTACACTCGATGTTTCTTACATTTGTGTTAAACGACCGTTCCGTTAAGCGACCGTTTTCAGACCTTCCCCAGGGTGGTCGCTTAATACAAGTTAGACTGTACATGTACACGAATTGAAGAAACCACCAAAGTTCTCGTTCACCAGTGATATCACCAGATGTCCACTAAATGAGCTGTTTTTAGGTTTGCGCTCGGAATGAAGGGAATTGAATCAGGGGATAGTCTGGGAACTTGACTAACCACTGATGTATGAGGATGCATTTTACCGAAACTCGCAAAATTTGTAATAATTTTACATGATCTAATGCAAGTCCTAGGCATAACAGGTCGTGCCTATTCCGTTGCGTTCTTAATTGTCATATATTTCATATAGCCTAAGTGGTTTGCCAAGTCCAGACCTTATAGGCATCTAACGCAGCGTTAGTAAAGAAAGGTACAAGGCAAAATAAAGCGTTCTGAAGATCTTCAACCTCAGCTAGTCAGTTTGTCAACACTATGAAAAAAATTTATCTAAGTGGAAAGAGGCAAACAGAACATTCAGTCTACTAAGTTGCACAGAGAAGCAAGAGATTGCTTTAGCATTTAAAATCTTTCCAGTATGCCAACACAAACTTAATACGGCCAGGCATCAAGTGCACGCCTGGTCCAGAACAGAAGGTCAAGTTACTTCCTTCAATTAAAACAAAAGAAGAAAAGGGTTTTGCCAGTCTTTTTAATTTGTCCAAAGCTATTGACAGGGTATGAAAGCAAAATTTACTTCTGAAGTCACTCCAAAATGGTATCTATGGAAATGTTTGGCATGCTCAGGAACTATATGTACAACTAATCTGCAAACGCAACACTCGGTGGTATTCTTTTGAAATTAAAAATATAAGAGATGGAGTTCTACTCTCATGACTGTCTGACTCAGTAGCTTTATTGTTAGCACGCTTGCCGTCTAATCTGGCGACGCGGGTTCAAATACCGGTGGATGCACTCATGCCATTTCATATTTTAGCAGACAGCTGACTGGCAAATGAAGGCTTTGCTCGGAAAGTGTCCCATTAGGATCCAACTTATTTCACGTTCAAAGAATCTGAACACTGAAGGGTTACACGTGTAGCTGCGAAATTCCGAATTCGACGTTCAAATTATCTTACCATCAAAGGATTTCGAAAGTGACCACGAGACTGGCTCTACTTCCTGACCTTAATATTTTAACACAACATGAACAACATGTTGTATGTCATTAAGGAGGCAGTTTGCGCTGAAAAAATAATATGTATCCATTTTTCTTCAGATGTTCACATGTATGCATCCAATATACACATAAAGAATAGGCAACGACAACAACAAAAGCAGACGCAGCAACAGAAGAAGAAGCAACAACAGCAACAGAAGCAGAAGCAACAACAGAAGAAGAAAGCGCAACAGCAGCAGAAGAAGAAATCAGCAACAGCAGCAGAAGCAGCAACAGAAGAAGAAAGCAGAAACAGCAGCAGAAGCAGTAACAGAAGAAGAAAGCAGAAACAGCAGCAGAAGCAGTAACAGAAGAAGAAAGCAGAAACAGCAGTAGAAGCAGTAACAGAAGAAGAAAGCAGAAACAGCAGCAGAAGCAGTAACAGAAGAAGAAAGCAGAAACAGCAGTAGAAGCAGTAACAGAAGAAGAAAGCAGAAACAGCAGCAGAAGCAGCAACAGAAGAAGAAAGCGGCAACAACAGCAGAAACAGCAGCAGAAGAAGAAAGCAGAAACAGCAGCCGAAGCAGCAACAGAAGAAGAAAGCGGCAACAGCAGCAGAAACAGCAGCAGAAGAAGGAGCAGAAACAGCAGCAGAAGAAGAAAGCAGCAACAGAAGAAGAAAGCAGCAACAGAAGAAGAAAGCAGAAACAGCAGCAGAAGCAGTAACAGAAGAAGAAAGCAGAAACAGCAGTAGAAGCAGTAACAGAAGAAGAAAGCGGCAACAGCAGCAGAAACAGCAACAGAAGAAGAAAGCAGCAACAGCAGCAGAAGCAGTAACAGAAGAAGAAAGCAGAAACAGCAGCAGAAGCAGTAACAGAAGAAAGCGGCAACAGCAGCAGAAGCAGCAACAGAAGAAGAAAGCAGAAACAGCAGCAGAAGCAGCAACAGAAGAAGAAAGCAGCAACAGCAGCAGAAGCAGCAACAGAAGAAGAAAGCAGAAACAGCAGCAGAAGCAGCAACAGAAGAAGAAAGCGGCAACAGCAGCAGAAGCAGTAACAGAAGAAGAAAGCGGCAACAGCAGCAGAAACAGCAACAGAAGAAGAAAGCAGCAACAGCAGCAGAAGCAGCAACAGAAGAAGAAAGCAGAAACAGCAGCAGAAGCAGTAACAGAAGAAGAAAGCGGCAACAGCAGCAGAAGCAGCAACAGAAGAAGAAAGCAACAACAGCAGCAGAAGCAGCAACAGAAGAAGAAAGCAGAAACAGCAGCAGAAGCAGCAACAGAAGAAGAAAGCAGCAACAGCAGCAGAAGAAGAAGCAGAAACAGCAACAGTAGCAGCAACAACAACAACAGCATCAGCAGCAGTAACAGCAGTATAAGAAGCAGCAGCAGCAACAACAGCCAGGATCAGCCAGTAGCAGTAGCAACATCAGTAACAATATTGCGTATCGACAGAGACTATTGATGTTATCTAGGGCCTACACATTATAGCCGCGTGGGGTCATACTAAAAGCAGTCGAAAGCCGTCGAAGGCCGTCGAATGCCGTCGAAGCTGAAAAAAATAGGTTTAAAGGTATCTAAACGTTATATTTAAGTCATTTATGTGTATATATGTATATTTGTCAATAATTAAAATCGAAATACCTAAAAAAAACACGAAAGTTATCACTTTATAGCCCACAAACTATACGATAGCAAATCCAAGGGAGAGAACTTGGGTTGGCTTTAACAAGAGTCGAATCTTGACAAAAGCCGTCGAAGCGAGAAATAACCGTTTTTCGGCTGTTAAACGATATATTATTGTCACACAAGTACAGATATATGTATTCGAAACTAATTTAAATCGAAATACCTAAAATAATATGTAAAATGATGACTTTATTACCCAAAATACTACGACGAAAAATCCACGGGAGAGAACTCTGGTTGGTTTAAACAAGAGTCGCATCTTGATAAAAGCCGTCGAAGCGAGAAATAACCGTTGTTCGGCAGTTAAACGTTATATTATTGTCACACAAGTACAGATATATGTATTTGCAACTAATTTAAATCGAAATACCTAAAACAATATGAAAATTGATGACTTTATGACCCAAAATACTACGAAGAAAAATCCACGGGAGAGAACTCGGGTTGGTTTAAACAAGAGTCGCATCTTGATAAAAGCCGTCGAAGCGAGAAATAGCCGTTGTTCGGCAGTTAAACGTTATATTATTGACACACAAGTACAGATATATGTATTTGCAACTAATTTAAATCGAAATACCTAAAACAATATGAAAATTGATGACTTTATTACCCAAAATACTACGACGAAAAATCCACGGGAGAGAACTCGGGTTGGTTTAAACAAGAGTCGCATCTTGATAAAAGCCGTCGAAGCGAGAAATAACCGTTTTTAAGCAATTAAACGATATATGATTGTCACACATGTCTAGATATATGTTATTACAACTAATTTAAATCGAAATACCTACACACTTTTGTGAAATGATGACTTTATTACCCAAAGTACTACGATCACAAGTCCACGGGAGAGAAATTGGGTTGGCTTTAATAAGAGTCGTATCTTGACTAAGCGCGAAATAACTGTTTTAAAGCTGTTAAACTCTATATTATTGTTATTAATCTCAATTAGTTTGTATATTTTCAGGTAGCGAATACAGATTAAGCTAAGCTGACCGAATTAAAACATGGACGATCTTTGTTATATCTGAATACAATGGTTGACACATATACACGTTCTAAAAAAATACACAAAAGAGAGAATTATTAATATAATGTATGTTTCTTATTGGTTATGTATGCAAATATTACTAATGATGAATAACTCATGGTCACATCAATGTATTCAGATATTTAAGCTCCCAAACCACGGCAAGGTGTCGTCCATATTGGGAGTTTATTTTTTTGTTTATTTTTTATTTTTTTTTGTTTTTTTGTTTTTGTTTTTAACTTATAAAAAAAATTATTATTAAGTAAAACCTCAATTCATGAGAAGTACTCATACCAGCCAAAATGTCGATGGTTAAGCAAAAATATGTTCAATTGTTCGTTTAACGTTAAAGTTAACCAAGTAGCTAAATCATTTTAATTTGATTGTTGAGCATTCTGATATAATTTTAAGTCCATCATTTATTGAGGTTTTACTTTTCTGTTTTGTTGTTTTGTGAGTGCACCCACTCCGTTTTACATGTAGGGATCCATTCTAACTTTCGGACTTTTTCAATTTCGGAAAATATGTTATTTAAAATACAGAAACTCAATGAAGATCGGGGCGTTCATGTGGCACCCGCTGTCTACCCTGATTTCCATTAAGTATAACCCCTCTTATACAACCAACCCTCAGTGCAAAAAAATGTAGTGCTACCCCTGATCTGGATCCACACATGCATCGCGGGAAGTGTACGCTAATGGCGTAGACCTGTAATCACAGAGTCGACCACTTCCCGTTATTCAAAACATTTTACTAATTTAGTTTAGTTTAGAATTATGCATTCTTTTAAACTAATTTATCAAGCACATGTCATTACATATTATTATTTATTTAGCATGTTATTTACTAGTTAGCACCTTACTTATTTTAAATGTAAGGATCCATGATCAATTTCTGTCGTTTCCAATTTCGGGCAAATATTGTATTTAAATTTCAGACAATCAATGAAGATAGGGGATTTCATGATGCACCCCACTGTCTACCCAGACTTTCATTAAATATAACCCCTCTTATACAACCCACACCCAGTGCGAATTTATATGTAGTGATCTGGATCCACACATGCATCGCGGGAAGCGTACGCTAAGGGCGTAGACCTGCATTCACATAGTCGACCACTTCCCGTTATTCTAAACATTATGACATTAATTATTTAGCACATTAATTACAAGTTAGCACATTAATTACAAGTTAGCACATTAATTACAAGTTTGTACATTACTTATTTTAAATGTAAGGATCCATGATCAATTTCGGTCGTTTTCAATTTCGGGCAAATATTGTATTTAAATTTCAGACAATCGATGAAGATCGGGGATTTCATGATGCACCCCACTGTCTACCCAGACTTTCATTAAATATAACCCCTCTTATACAACCCACACCCAGTGCGAAAATATATGTAGTGCTACCCCTGATCTGGATCCACACATGCATCGCGGGAAGCGTACGCTAAGGGCGTAGACCTGTATTCACAGAGTCGACCACTTCCCATTATTCAAAACATTATGACATTAATTATTTAGCACATTAATTACAAGTTAGCACATTAATTACAAGTTTGTACATTACTTATTTTAAATGTAAGGATCCATGATCAATTTCGGTCGTTTTCAATTTCGGGCAAATATTGTATTTAAATTTCAGACAATCAATGAAGATAGGGGATTTCATGATGCACCCCACTGTCTACCCAGACTTTCATTAAATATAACCCCTCTTATACAACCCACACCCAGAATAAGGCTCACACCCAGATCACTGATACAATAACATGGCATACACACTTATTAACACCAAACTACGCCCCTGTCGTACGGTTTTTATTCATACCGATGCATGCATCTACTGTGCTGTTAATAATTATGCCTAACTATTTATTTTATATTCTTTTGGGACGTGTGTGTATGCACTTAACATTAATATTAGACAAATTCTCGTTAATACTATATCCCATAGACGATAAGCTGACTGCGTGTACTGTGTGACCTCTGCATACTGACACTGTCTTCAACAACAACCTCTCTTTAGCAACATTATAATCATGTGACGGTTCAATACAAAATTTAAATATCTGCAGCGACAGTCTATGTATTGATTCAAATATAATCCAGCTTCCGTCGGTATTCGAAACTCATCTACCGCTCCAAGGCGAGTGCCCTAATCACACGGGCACTGTGTACAGGGGCGTAGCTAGAGGTATTTGAATGTGTACGCAAGAAGGCTAGAGTGGTCTCTGTGGTGTTTTTTTTGCATCATCTTTAACATTATTTTTGCGAATTTAAAATATTCCGACCAGTACTAACTTAAGTCCCCCTCAAATTCTTCAAATTTGTTGTCAACTTCTCGGATCGCCATTTTACACTGTCTTAAGGCATATGCATTCCAATGTCGCTAGATTTAAGAAAAAAACTAACTAATGTAATATTTAATAAATACTCATGTATATATATGTGTGTACAGTGCAACCCCTGTAGAGCAACCCCCGATTGGAGCTGCAAATATTGGCGTTTGTTTAGAGGTTGTTTCTACACAGCGGTTAAATAGGCTTAAGGAAATCCTGATATAGTTGTTGTAGAGAGCATGTTGCAATACAGAGGGCCGCTCTGGAGAGATTCTACTGTATATTCGATATACGCTGCTGTCCATTTAATTTATATGATCCGTTCTCCGGGAAAACCACGATTTTTTCTCGAAAATAGAACTTTTCTGAAATAGGTCAGGATAAGAGATGAAGTTCTTAAAAATTGAATAAATAGACATACTATTTTTTATCATTTGACAGTCTTTTCTTAACATTCGGACATAACCATCATATAATGTCGTTAAGCCCGGTTTTCCAGGAGAATGGCCCATATATGTATGATTGTATCCTCACCTGTACGCATTTAAAGACATCTCATTATTTGCATGTATGCCTAATGGGTGAGATGAAGGTATAGTATATGTTCGGTATTTAATATTTAGCAGGTAATCATACAACAACACAATATGGTCCGTATATGGAAGTACATTTTGTAGTATTATTAAGTAATTTTACTCAAATTTAATATTGTGGTCAGGATATGATCAATGGTGTCCTGTATGAATAAAGAGTTTGCCTTATTTACAGTAGTACATCATAACTGTTTGAAGATAATAGAAGGTATGAAAACAATGCTTTATACTGTAATTATAGTGAACGCGTGTTCAGTGTCAAGTTGTCAGCACCATTAATATGTTGATTAACTCCACGGCGCGTGCAAATTGTGATTTTATCACGGCTTTTATTAATTAATTACTATGTATCAATTAAATCGAAATTAACAGTGATTGATGCCAAAGCTTGTACAAACACACTAGAATCACTATATATAGTTGATGTAAGCTCATTGAAAATTATAATTCCGAAAATGAGCAAAATCGCAATATTCGGAGATAGCTACGTATCCAGGTTAGAAAAGTACTGCAACGCCGACTTGGGGATACCAAAAGACAGCAAGTTCTTCGGTGTTGGCGGTATGAAAGCCAGATGCAGTCCTGAGTGGATGATTCACAGAGTATTCCAATACCAACCTCAAATCGTTTTCATCCATTTGGGTGGAAATGACATCCAGGTCGGTTCGACGCCCGAGAAGATAGTGTCTAACCTGTCCGATGTTGCAAGTAGATTTTCTGACCGGGGTATCTATGTGTACATTTGTACCATATTAACAAGGGGCAATTTTTCAAAATCGCCCGGGTTGACCAGGTCACAATTCAACAAGCAACGGAAACGTATCAACAAGCTATTGTTCGAACGTTTCGGTTATTCCGGAGTATTCCAAATGAAAGATGTCCGCTTTCCATCCGGATATGCGAACGATCTTGTTCATTTTAATGATAAAGGTCAAGCAGAGTTCTTGCGAACTCTGAGAAGATTCATATGCAGTTTGTAATTGCTATGCCAAACGGCCCTTTTCAGGGCCACCATAACTGTAGAACGAAATACTATCATTTGATTGTCACAATCATTCACGACCAACACCCCAATGTCAATTTATATGACAACGAGCGAGAGTAAATTATTGATTATTTATTAAATACATTCACCACAATACAAATTGACTGATCCTAAATTAAGTAAATACATTAAGTATAGTAACGTTTTGTTACTATACAGACATACATAATTATACACAGACTGTATGTCATAAACCTTATTATACAGTTGACATACACAGCATGTGGTCGCATTATCGGGGATTATAGCTGCAATAAACTAGTCGCATTACGTAATAGCGGTTGGTCGATATGTATACAATATGAACACAGTGAGCTCCTTTAAACCGGAAAATCATAATTATTGTACTTTAGTCAGAGTGGTCGAAATATTATAGAAATATTTAACCCTTTAACATAAAACACACAAAACCAGATAAATGTTGTAAAAACTATTGACTTAATGTAATAAGTGTGTTATGTTCTGATCTATTGAAAATAGCCCAAGGTATCGGACGGTAATACACGTATTACAGGGTAAAAGGTGTGAATGTGATCAATGACAATTGAAGGACTTCAACTTTTCTAACTCTTCAAACCAAATAGATAATACGTTTTGTTGGACTCCACTCTCCACTCGAATTAGTTATAAATTAAGTCATTATTTCACACATTTCGTTTTATTAGTTGTTTATACATATATTCAAATGACCAAAGTATATCGCCAAGTGAAATTATTTAAATTAATATCGATGAATTGTTTTATTTCATGTTATTTTGCGATTCGACGGCTTTTGTCAAGAATCGACCTTTATTAAAGCCAAACCAAGTTCTCTCCCGTGGATTTGTGACCGTAATATTTTGGGTTATAAAGTCACAACTTTACATAATTTTGTTGATATTTCGATTTTAATTAGTTGTATATACATATATCTGTACTTGTGTGAAAAAAAAACAACGTTTAATTACCTTAAAACGATTATTTCTCGATTCGACGGCTTTTATCAAGATTCGACTCTTGCTAAAGCCAACCCAAGTTCTCTCCCGTGGATTTTTCGTCGTAGTATTTGGGGTTATAAAGTCATCATTTGACATAATGTTGTTGATTTTTCAAATTAAATTAGTTGCAAATTCATATATCTGGACATGTGTGACAATAATATAACGTTTAATTGCTTTAAAACGATTATAACTCGCTTCGACGGCTTTTACAAGATTCGACTCTTGTTAAAGCCAACCCAAGTTCTCTCCCGTGAATTTTTCGTCGTAGTATTTGGGGTTATAAAGTCATCATTTAACATAATGTTGTTGATTTTTCAAATTAAATTAGTTGCAAATTCATATATCTGGACATGTGTGACAATAATATAACGTTTAATTGCTTTAAAACGATTATAACTCGCTTCGACGGCTTTTACAAGATTCGACTCTTGTTAAAGCCAACCCAAGTTCTCTCCCGTGGATTTTTCGTCGTAGTATTTTGGGTTATAAAGTCATCATTTGACATAATGTTGTTGATTTTTCAAATTAAATTAGTTGCAAATACATATATCTGGACATGTGTGACAATAATATAACGTTTAATTGCTTGAAAACGGTTATTTTTCGCTTCGACGGCTTTTGTCAAGGTTCGACTCTTGTTAAAGCCAACCCGAGTGCTCTCCCGTGGATTGGCCATCGTACAGTTTTTGGACTATAAATTCATTATTTTACATTCTTTTTAAGATATTTCGGTTTTTATTATTGACAAATATACTTATATACACATAAATGACCCCACACGTAACGTATATGTAACCGGTTGATATTTTATGCCTTTTTAGTATTTCACTTTTAGTGGTGTTTGACCTGTGTTCAGTTGTTGGTGTTAACCTTATGATGTATGGATTAACTCCCTTGTTGTGTAATGGAACTCTTGATGGAATGTGTAATGTGTTCCCGCTTTTACCTGGAGTTAATCCCTTAATTTGGTGTCATGTGACTGAATCTCTTTGTCAGTCCATGTAAGTTTTTGGAGAAGAAGGTTGAAAACCATTGCTTCCAACCTGAGAGTTGTATGAATATGTATCATAGTGGAATTTAGGTTTGATACTATTCTTGTTTATATTATATTCTGATGTCTGATATTTTTGTATATTCATAGGGGCTTGTATCTTAAATGAGCTGTACTTTATTTGTAATGATTAATACTAAGGAATGTGTAAAGGGAATTGTCTTCTTTGAATTCAAGATGGCTGTCATGTTGTTGTGGTAATTAATAGAATGGTGATTGGTATAATTATTAATCAGGTGACTACTTCTATATTCTAACAATGTTCTTAACCCTTTACAGTTAATAACCAGGCACAGTGAGAAAGTAGATCGAGAAGACAGAAGAGTTATAGTATTGTTGATGAAGTCTGATCCACAATCGGTATGTAATTGAATGTGTGATTATATGTTGTACATGTATCTTTGTTTGTTTGTCATTGTTTGTCTTGTTTGTATATCATGTATTTTATAAGCAGTTAATGACTATCAGATATTCTATGTTAAAGGCCGACGATCACTATAGATAAGATATGTAAATGAATGTATTGTAATGTATTTGAATCTGTATAATTGAACCTTGAGATGTAGCATTATACTTAATGCTCCTTATTGTTTATTTCAGGGCTTGATTGTATCAACCATTATATATATTCTTCGTCGTTATATCTACGTCCTATAAACATCAGGAGACGAATTATAGTTACTTGAACATTATACACGTTGTTTGGTTTTACTGAACCCTTAGTCACCCTTAGACATACTACATATACAGAAAGTCTACAGCCGGCTACAAATGAGGGCTTGATTGTATCAACCATTATATATATTCTTCGTCGTTATATCTACGTCCTATAAACATCAGGAGACGAATTATAGTTACTTGAACATTATACACGTTGTTTGGTTTTACTGAACCCTTAGTCACCCTTAGACATACTACATATACAGAAAGTCTACAGCCGGCTACAAATGGCGCCCAACGAATTTGACAAGTGAGACCGACAACGCTGTGGACAACTTCAGGGAAACTACGATCGATTTGATATATTTGGAATCGGACGAGACAAGTTTGGAGATTTGGAGTGTAATTTGGAGTTTTGGAGCTTTACCGAGACTTTTGACATTGGATTAATCATCGTTGGAATTTTATTATTACTGGATACCATGAACATTGTGTGTGTATCTGTGACATTTTAGGACAGTTGTGTATTTATTCTATGTGATCGGAAGGCCTAGCTGTCAACTGTATAGTGAGTACATATTTTAGAGCTAAAATTTCATATTCTGCAGTTATATTGTAATTCATTTAGGTAATATTTATAGAAGTCTGTTGTGGCACTTGGTACCATAGTGTCATTGTTGTTCATTGTAGAAATAACTGCAGGTCTGAAATTTTTCAGAGAGATATTGTAGATTGAGAGTGTAGCACTCTGCATGTTTTAATTAATATATAAGTAATATTCCCAAATTCCTGGTATTGGTTCTTTACTAATTGTCATAGTAATTAACATAAGCATCCATTTCTATTGGTTAAGTGCAGAAAAACAACATGCAGCTATCCTGAATACTATTATCATGAATCAGTGACAAAGTTGTCATAAATTTACTGTTCACAGTTTTGTTTACAAGAAAGGTGTGGCTCAAGTGCAAGTGACCTACTTTCGTTTTCAATTCTTGCTTTGGTTTAGCATATTTACCACGTGTTTGAAGCTTTATCTTGTGTATTTGACCATATTTAGTCAATCTCTTTCCATATTCAGTGTATTTATTCTTTAATATTGCCCAAGAATCTGGTAGACCCAAGGAACAGATTCGTACACAGTTCGTCTGTATTACACATCTATAGTCAGCTGATCTAGAAATCAGGTGGTTTTATTATTGTATTCATACGGGCACTTGCTAGTTGTTTCCGGTGATTTCATTGGTTGCCACGGGTGTCCATTTTGTTTCGGTTGATTTCATTGGTCTATTTAGAAGGTGTGTTTATTGATTACACAGCAGACCACATGACTTACTGTGACCTTGACATCAAGACAGCATGGTTCCGGTGTAAATAATAGGAAAATTTAGACTGTCATATATATCAATTTAGAAGTTAGGAGTATAGCATAGCAATTAATTATTGATATTGAAATAAATTGTAGTATGATATATAGTTAGTATTTATATATAGTAGATTACTAGAGATAGTTTGATACATAAATTGCACATATTGGGGTTTAATTGATACAGAATTTCAGGTATAATTGGTGATTGGATTTTTTTGTAAACATTTACAGGTAAATAAATTAAAATCAGTTTTGAGGTTTGTGCAAGATAGTATTTATAAATTATTTTTATACACACGGGTTTGAAACCAGCACTTATGGGTGTTGCAGATAAATAATACTGTAAATAGTTAAACATTTATTACCAGAGAAAAGAACACTTTTGTTTACAGGAAACTTCCGTTTTAATTGTATATTGCAATTGAATGGTTTATTAGTTGTTGAATTATTTATTTAATTCATTACTGAGAATTGAAATGTACTGTTAATTCCGAACAATTGAGAATTGTATTGGAATCGAATCAGAAAAATACTGATAGTTCATAATTACATTATAGTAATTATAGTTATTAAACTTATTAAATTGCATTCATACTTTGTGAGTAGCAATACCACAGACATATTGCCAGTGGAGCACCCAGCCAGTTGCTTATCAGCATTAAGTATTATAAATGATATTGAAACTTCAGTGTTTTGATTGAAAGCTTTTCAATTATTAAGTATAAAACACTTCTCAAGTATTACTTGGTGTTACACGTAGTGTGACGTTAGCATTTATTCAGCCCAGCCAGTGGCTTATAAGCCCTTAATATTGTATTGAAAGTTGAATGTTGTTATTATAAATTTTTCAGGGATTAATTTATTCATTACTGATTAGACAAATATTACTAGTGTGACATTGACATTTGTTTACACAGCCAGTGGCTTATCAGCACTTACAAATTAATTGAAATACAACCATATTTCATTGTTGTGATTGAATTTGATTCATTTAGTATTTAATACTGATTTATTAGTAAAGTATTACTGATTGTGAACTTGTGTGTTCAGCAGCCCAGCCAGAGGCTTATAAGCAATAATAGCATATTTTCAAAATATTTTAAAAGTAATTATATTGAATTAAGTAATTATATTAAGTGTATTTGCAAGCTAAATAATTTATCATACATTGGAAGGTTCAGTTGAACTTTATAATATTAGCACACATTGAACTGCTGTGAAATAGTACTTTTATTGATTCTGTTGATAAATTAGATTGACGTTTTCAGGTTTAGTTTGCATTATTGTCATCAACTTGTTTAGAAATATTGTTGTATATGCTATGTGAAGTGGAGTTGTGACATTAAGTGAAGTGACCTTTACTATATGGAGTTGTGAATTAATACTCGGATGAGTTTGGAAGTGAAATATAGTAGTGTTACAGGATATTGGAAGTGATATATATTAAAGTTTATAATAGTGTTGAACTTATGTGGTGTTTTGTGATTGTGAGTACATGAAAGTGATAATTAACTCACCAGTGTTTTTATTATAAATAGTTTGTAAGTGACATTAATTGAGATTTTGTGCCTTTACGGGATACAGTGACACTGAGATATTGAAAAAAGTATGGTAGAATATTTATACAGTGAATGATAGAGAATTATAGTGATTCAGGGTAATAGTGACAATAATTGAGAATTTGTGCCTTTAGTTTATAAGTGACACTTAATACAAGTATAAGATTTATATATTGAGGAAGTTGAAGTGAGCTACTGATATTGTGTATTGAACAGTGTCAATAGTGATATTGTGTACAGATGTTGAACACTGATATTGTGTATTGAACAGTGATATTGTGTACGGATATTGAACACTGATATTGTGTATTGAACAGTGATATTGTGTACGGATATTGAACACTGATATTGTGTATTCAACAGTGATATTGGGTACGGATATTGAACACTGATATTGTGTAGGAACATTGAACATTGATATTGTGTTGGAGTAAGTGTTTTCGAGATATAGTGTAGATTCTACTTTGATTCTTCATTGAACACGGATATTGTGTAGATTCCACTTGGAATTACCTTTGATCACTGATCTTGTGTTGATTTATCTTAGAGTTATCATTTGACACTGATACATACAGAACTTTGATATATTTGATTGTACAGCTTCTGTTGGTTTACTGTACATTATTATTATACTAAACTTGGAGATTCTTAGTGTGGAAACATCATGGCTACTAAAGAAGAAGCAAAATCGACATTATCAGAGGAGGAGGAGGCCTGGATTAAAGCTTTATGGGAATTTAAATTAAATCCGGGGGTAGGGGGGCCTGAGGAACTTAATACATTTCTGAAGACATTCAACCAGAGAGAAGAAGAAAAACTTAAAGAGGCGAAAACAATAACAAGTATCAAGACAGAGAGCACCACACCACCACTACATACACCGCCAACAGCAAGTGCACCTGCAAGTCTGCCAACAACAACACCTAGTGGAAGTTCACATCATTTCCCTAAAATTTCAGTGTTTTCAGGAGAGCAGAATAAAGGAGAAGTGTCATGGGAAGGATTTAAGTATGAAATAGAGTCATTACTGAAAGAACACACATTCACAGAAGAACAACTATTACTAGGAATTCGAAGAGCATTGAAGGGCACAGCTAGCGACATAGTCAGAAGATTAGGAACAGGCATAACTGTGAAGGACATAGTCACCAAATTGAACAGTACCTATGGAAGTATAGAGAGCGCCCAAACTATTATGCAGAAATTTTACTCATGTGCACAGGGGACAGATGCAGTTCAACTCTACGCCATTAAAGTAGAAGACCTGTACTCACAAGCAATTGAATTAGGAGCTATCAACAGAAATGATAAACTATTAAAGCAAATCTTGTACCAGGGATTAAGGATAGAACTAAAGCTGGTGGCGCAGTACAAATACGACACAATAGAAGATTATGATAGATTCAAGGTGGAACTTAGAAAATTGGAAGCTGAGATTAAGCAGTCAGAGACTAAGCCAAAGACATGCCATGCAGCACAAAAGGTGGAAGACAGTGATATGGGCCAGATAAAGGATACATTGAAGGTGTTACAAGAAAAGATAGAGAAGCTGGAAGCAGAAAAAGAGCACCCTACAGTACAACAACAGCCTTTTGTCTATGGGGGTAGGCGTGCTAGGCGAGCAGGATTTAGAGGGAATTACCGAGGCCAAGGGAGAAGTAGAGGACAATTCCGGCCGACAGGAACCAATACATTTGGAAGGGGGACATGCCATCGTTGTGGAGACAGAGGTCATTTTGCGAGGGATTGCGACAAGGAGGGAAATGAATACCAGATAACCTGTTACAGATGCAACGGCCCAGGTCATTACGCCCGGGATTGCCAAGCTGATATAATGAAGGAAGATCCTTTAAACATGTAGGTGCTCTCATCGATGGACCAGAGGGGGGCACACCATTGACTAAACAAGGTCCCAAATTAGTTGGCGAAGCCAACATAGCCATCATTAATGTAAACGGTGTTAAAACGAATGCATTACTGGACACTGGGAGTTCAGTGAGTATTATGTCACAGTCATTTTATGAGGATAATTTTTCCGACATTGAACTTCGACCAGTTACAGAGATACTCTACATTGAATGTGCAGGAGGGGAAAGCTTACCATATAAGGGTTATATAGAGGTAGAAGTTGATACACAGGATGGAGTACCGAATGCACCTAAACAGCCAGCTTTATTATTAATAACACCAGATACAAAATTTTCTTCAGGAACTCCAGTTATTATTGGAACGAACATCTTGAATGAATTACACATTAACTGCAAGAACAACTTTGGAGATAGATTTTTACAAGTTGCTAAACTAACGTATCCTTGGTATGCATGTTTTAGAACACTGGTAATAAGAAATAGGACATTGAAACATAATAACAACAGACTGGGAGTAATCAAGTGTGCACTACCATATAAAGTGACAATTAGACCAAACGAAACCATAGAGGTGAAAGGATTCATAGATAAGAAGATAGATCATCAACCCACTGCTGCCATTATTCAAGAATCCAAAGATGCATCTATACCAGACTTTCTAGATGTTACACCTAGTGTTGTACATTACAACTTCAATGATACAAGAGAAGTTACTGTCACCTTGTCCAACTTATCAACAAATACAGCAACTATTTCACCGAAGACCATCATATGTGAAATGCAACCAGTGACAATTACCGAAGAAGTTATGAAGAAGTTAGAAGAAGAAGAATTAGACAGAAGGAGGATTGAGATCGTGTCAGAAATAGAGATAGATAATGATGACAGTTTGACAGAAGATCAGAAAAGGAAGTTGAATGACCTGCTTATGAAACATAGAGACATCTTTAGCACTAGCGACACCGATATTGGACAATGTAACATTATAAAACACAGAATTGACTTAATGGATCCCACCCCATTTAAACAACGACATCGGAGAATACCCCCAGCCATGATAGAGGAAGTAAGGGCACATTTGGAGCAATTGTTAGCTTGCGGAATTATCCGAAAATCGAGATCTCCATTTGCATCACCAATCGTGTTAGTGAGAAAGAAGACGGGGAAATTGCGGATGTGCATTGACTACCGAATGCTAAACCAGAAAACCGTCAAAGACTCCTACGCTCTCCCCAGAATAGAAGAAGTTTTAGATTCCTTACACGGAGCAAAATATTTCACGACTATCGACATGAAATCAGGGTACCATCAAGTAGAGGTTGAGGAGGAGCATAAGGAAAGAACCGGATTCACAGTTGGACCTTTAGGATTTTTCGAATTTAACAAAATGCCTTTCGGATTGGGTAACAGTCCAGCAACATATCAACGTTTAATGGAAGAATGTTTGGGCCATTTGAATCTAAAAATTTGCATAATTTATTTAGATGACTTGATAATATATAGCAACACATTTGAAGAACATATAGAAAGATTAGACCAAGTGCTTACCAGACTAAGAGAATGTAACTTGAAACTAGCAGCTGAGAAATGTCACTTTTTTAAAGAAAGAGTCCAATTTTTAGGACACGTTGTGAGTCAAGATGGAATAGAGACCGACCCTGAAAAGATAGACAAAGTGAGAAACTGGCCAACACCGAACACACCAGAAGAACTCCATAGCTTTTTAGCCTTTGCTGGATATTACCGGAGGTTTATAAAAGATTTTGCCAAAATAACAAGGCCACTTTCGGAGATGATTCCACATCCAACATCAAAGAAAGGATCCAAACAGAAGAAGCAAGATCAGAAATCATGGAGATGGACAGAAAAGGAACAGGAATTATTTGATGACTTAAAAGTGACACTGTGCTCTCCACCCATACTAGCTTACCCGGATTTTGAGAAGCCTTTTGAAGTGCATACCGATGCCTCAAATTTAGGCCTAGGAGCAGTATTATACCAACAAGATGGCGACAAGAAGAGGGTCATAGCTTATGCTAGTAGATCGCTGTCCAAATCCGAAAATAATTATTCGACATACAAACTGGAATATTTGGCGCTAAAATGGGCAGTAACTGAAAAATTTTCGGATTATTTAACTGGAACCCATTTCAAGATATATACGGACAACAACCCACTTACTCATATATTAACTGCACCCAAATTAGATGCCACGGGACAACGTTGGGCAGCAGCATTAGCAGGATATAATTTTGAGATACTGTATCGGCCAGGGCTAAAGAATGGTGACGCAGATGCCCTTAGTAGATACCCGCAGTATACTAGAATCAAAGAGGAATCAGTAAGAGCAATATGCTGTAACCTAACAACCGCACCATTCATTGAATGTCTTCCAACCATGAGTACAAATATAGTAGAGATAACAGAGGAGTCTGGAAGTCCTATGGCACAAGTAGAGATGAGAGAAATAAGACAAGCCCAAATGAAGGATGCCGTAATTGGAAAATGGAGAGTAGCCGTTATAGATAGAAAGATTTTAGACAAGAAAGCAGTACAACAGGATTTGACAATGAAGAGGAACTTTAGAAACTTTATCATTAAGAGAGGAATTTTATTCAGAGAAGTAGAAGTCCATGAAGAGAAGATCGAACAGCTAGTAGTGCCCGAATGCTACAAACGAGATATTCTAAGAGGTTTACATTCGGATATAGGCCATCCTGGAATTGAACGAACAACAAGACTGATAAGAGAACGATTTTTCTGGCCAGGATTAGCTGCGGATGTAGAGAAATGGGTGAAAGGATGTGAGAGATGTCTCAGGAGGAAAACAGCTACCAATGAAAGGGCTCCACTGGTAAGTATTAGCACTACGTATCCACTGGAGCTAGTATGTTTTGATTTCCTTACACTAGAAACTTCCAAAGGAGGATACTCCAACATCTTAGTGATTACGGATCATTTCACGAAATTTGCAATGGCAATACCTACAAGGAATCAGACAGCCAAAACTACTGCAGAAGCATTCTTCAATCATTTTATAGTTTATTATGGAATTCCAACACGTCTACATTCTGATCAAGGGGCAAATTTTGAAAGCGAAATCATCAGGGAACTTTGTCAGCTAACTAATATGAAGAAATCGCATACTACTCCATATCACCCTCAAGGAAATGCTGGACCAGAAAGGTTCAACCGGACACTTATCAGTATGCTAGGGACTTTAGAAAATGATCAGAAGCAAGATTGGAAGAAATATTTAAACCCTCTTGTATTTGCCTATAACAGCATCCCGCATGAATCTACACAATACTCTCCCTATGAACTCATGTTTGGTAGGAAACCCAAACTTCCAATTGACGCCATGTTCCAGGAGGCAAGGGAAGAAAATAACGTAAGTAGAACAACTCAAGAATATATAGAGGACCTACGTGAAAGGATAAAGACCACCAGACAGATAGTGGAATCATGTGTAGAAAAAGCAAAGAGGAAACAGAAACACTTCTATGACAAGAAGATAAAAGGGACAAAACTTGAAGAAGGAGATCAAGTGTTGGTCAGGATACTAGCTCGGGGAGAAGGAAAGCACAAGATAGCAGACAAATACGAGCAAGAACTGTATACAGTCACAGATCAACCAAAAGATGACATACCTGTTTTCGTCGTTAAGGGAAATGAATCAAGCAAAACCAGGACACTGCATCGAAATCATTTATTCCCATTGAATTATAGGGTACACATAGAAGATAAGGTTGCAGTGGAAGCAGAAGTCGAAGAGGAAGACGGAGAAGAGGAGGATGCATCCAGTATGGACGGTAGTGAAAGCGGTGACGTCACCGAGGATAGCTCCAATGATGAGTCAGGGATTACTTTTGTACCACAGGCAAATGAACATGGGGACGCCTATGTACCTGAAGAGCATCATGTGGATGAAGAGGATATAGTGAGTAATGAGAGTTTAGTGAGTAATGAGACTTCAGAGAAGAGTGAGGAACAACTAGATTCAGACGATTCTACATCAGTTGAATCGGTCGAGGAAACAGAGCATGTCACAGAAGCCAGTGAGTTAGAGGCGGAACCAGGGACTGTTACAGAACAGGATGAAAGTGTAGAACACGGAGAAATTTCTGAAGACAACCAGAGAACAGAAATGGAAGAAGACACTACAGGGACTGAGGAAAATGTAGACCATACTACGGAGGAGTCATTAGAAGAACAAGTAGAAATCAGACCTAATGTCAAGAAGAAGCCCCGGAAACTTCCTACACAACCAACTAGAAGATCTGGTAGGGAACGCAAGATACCAGAGAAGTATGGTGAATATGTGATGTATGCTATGGATGCACAACATACAGACCCAAGACTTCAGACATTAGCTGCGGTGTTACATTCGGGAGCTTTAGACCGATTGGACCTTGATAGTGCCCGAAAGGTGATTCGGAAGATATTGGATTAAGACACCATATTATATAGCATACAGATTTATTTGATTGTTAAGTTTTAGTGATTGTTATCCTAGGTAAGACTAAGAATTTCAAATGCCAGGATGCATTTACAGAAGGGGGAGAATGGAGGGAGAATTAACTGAGTAAATGTTAGTTCATGAGGTTTTATATTATTTTAAGATGCTTTGTGTGAAAGCTGTACTTGAAAATGAAGTTATAATTGTATGTGATATTATGATGCCCATATGCTATTAAAGGTGGTGACATAAGCTTAAAAGGGGGGAAGAAGGCAGTATATATACATAGTTGGAAGTACGGAAATTAGTACATAGGGTGAGACGTAAGGAGTAATACTCTGCATAGTAGTATTAGGTTTACGCGAGGTGACGGAATGAGTGCTTTACGGTTTTGCGCATCGCTTTACGGTTTTTTCGCACGCGACGTTTTGGTGGGAGGTTTATTTGGTGCTGGCAGAGTATTGTCAAATCAGTAGTCAGATGAAAACTGTAAAGATTAGCTCTAGTAGGAACTTGTATTAGATAGAGAAGTTTGATTAGTAGAGATTGGTAGTATATATATTGGCATTCTACGAGGAATTTTTTTCGACTTGTTACTAGACATGACGGGATAATGACGGGACGTCATTTCAAGATTGGGGGGAAGTGTGTAACCGGTTGATATTTTATGCCTTTTTAGTATTTCACTTTTAGTGGTGTTTGACCTGTGTTCAGTTGTTGGTGTTAACCTTATGATGTATGGATTAACTCCCTTGTTGTGTAATGGAACTCTTGATGGAATGTGTAATGTGTTCCCGCTTTTACCTGGAGTTAATCCCTTAATTTGGTGTCATGTGACTGAATCTCTTTGTCAGTCCATGTAAGTTTTTGGAGAAGAAGGTTGAAAACCATTGCTTCCAACCTGAGAGTTGTATGAATATGTATCATAGTGGAATTTAGGTTTGATACTATTCTTGTTTATATTATATTCTGATGTCTGATATTTTTGTATATTCATAGGGGCTTGTATCTTAAATGAGCTGTACTTTATTTGTAATGATTAATACTAAGGAATGTGTAAAGGGAATTGTCTTCTTTGAATTCAAGATGGCTGTCATGTTGTTGTGGTAATTAATAGAATGGTGATTGGTATAATTATTAATCAGGTGACTACTTCTATATTCTAACAATGTTCTTAACCCTTTACAGTTAATAACCAGGCACAGTGAGAAAGTAGATCGAGAAGACAGAAGAGTTATAGTATTGTTGATGAAGTCTGATCCACAATCGGTATGTAATTGAATGTGTGATTATATGTTGTACATGTATCTTTGTTTGTTTGTCATTGTTTGTCTTGTTTGTATATCATGTATTTTATAAGCAGTTAATGACTATCAGATATTCTATGTTAAAGGCCGACGATCACTATAGATAAGATATGTAAATGAATGTATTGTAATGTATTTGAATCTGTATAATTGAACCTTGAGATGTAGCATTATACTTAATGCTCCTTATTGTTTATTTCAGGGCTTGATTGTATCAACCATTATATATATTCTTCGTCGTTATATCTACGTCCTATAAACATCAGGAGACGAATTATAGTTACTTGAACATTATACACGTTGTTTGGTTTTACTGAACCCTTAGTCACCCTTAGACATACTACATATACAGAAAGTCTACAGCCGGCTACAAATGAGGGCTTGATTGTATCAACCATTATATATATTCTTCGTCGTTATATCTACGTCCTATAAACATCAGGAGACGAATTATAGTTACTTGAACATTATACACGTTGTTTGGTTTTACTGAACCCTTAGTCACCCTTAGACATACTACATATACAGAAAGTCTACAGCCGGCTACAAATGAGGGCTTGATTGTATCAACCATTATATATATTCTTCGTCGTTATATCTACGTCCTATAAACATCAGGAGACGAATTATAGTTACTTGAACATTATACACGTTGTTTGGTTTTACTGAACCCTTAGTCACCCTTAGACATACTACATATACAGAAAGTCTACAGCCGGCTACATATACATGCCTAAAAACCTTTTTTTTAACTTCGACGGCCTTCGACTGCATTAGACTGCATTCGACTGCTTTTAGTAGCACCGTAGCCGCGTGTGCTATTATAATTGTATTCATTTTATTTTGTTCAATAGATCACACACAAGATTGCATATATTTTATTTTGTTCAATAGATCACACACAGGATTGTATATATTTTATTTTGTCCAATAGATCACACACAAGGTTGCATATATTTTATTTTGTCCAATAGATCACACACAAGATTGTATATATTTTATTTTATTCAATAGATCACACACAGGATTGTATATATTTTATTTTATTCAATAGATCACACACAAGATTGTTTATATTTCATTTTATTCAATAGATCACACACATGATTGTATGTATTTTATTTTGTCCAATAGATCACACACATGATTGTATATATTTTATTTTATTCAATAGATCACACACAGGATTGTATATATTTCATTTTATTCAATATATCACACACAGGATTGTATATATTTTATTTTGTCCAATAGATCACACACAGGATTGTATATATTTCATTTTGTCAAATAGATCACACACAAATAATTTTGGATTTAGTTTGAGAATGGTGTCTGGATATGTATATCGATCTGTATCAGGAGTTAGAATCAGATACTTATAGAACAGCTTCTGACATGTATATACTATCATCACTAAAACCTACAGTAGTACAATTGAGGATGATCGCTCTTTTCCAATAATTTCTCAATTATTATTAAAACCCTTGTTTTTCCACGTGCATGTAGACAATTTTGTAAAGGGAGACCACTGCACACAAAAATGTAGATAGATTACAACGATATTTAATTACGTAGTCGTCGTTTTAAAAGTACTTCCGGTTAACTGCCAGGCCGATTTTCGTGATCAGAAATCTGAACAAGTTTTTTAACGTTTTCAGCTCCAGTTGGACATTTATTTAATTTTTAAGCTAGTCACACACAAACCAAGGTAAATATAAAATGATTTATGACAGTAAGAGTGCGTTGAGAACCACATTTACTGCGTTATTCGACTTTTCTTGAGTGTAGGAATAGTCGGATGTTGGGTTATAATTTAAATGATTTAAAAACATTATTTAGACAATGAGTCATCAGAGAAGGCGATTTGTTTCACAGGTCATTTATGAGTATATTCACGATATGCATATAAATTCAACACAACTCTGTCCAGATCGTTTGAACGTATAAAATATATTGTAGTGGGATGTCTGACAGTGAATGAGGGATGACAGACCAGTGACTGTGTCAGCTGATTGTGCAATGTCTGAATAAATTTGCATTATCCATTCACCATATCAACATTTAACTTTATACAGCATGCCCTGTCACGCAGAATCCTGCTTTTTTTGGGCAGAAAACATGATAACCGCGCAATTTTTTCTCCGACTCCGTACGCATTTTGTTGTGGCTGACCAATACACAATCTCGTCAAAACTTTTGGCAATCGGCGACCTTAAACCCGATAAACGCTTTTGAATTGAAAATCGTTAAACGACCTGCTTCAAACATCCAGACGATCTAGACTCATTCGTATACGTCCCAAGTGCCGAGGCACTATTTCTACTAATCAATCAAGTGAACGATGTGGTCATTTAGTCATAACAGCATGTTACTACGAGTGCGACGGTAAACTGAAACAATACTGGTTTCTTATCATTAATTTATGATAAAACATTTTGGAAAGTTCGCGCAAAATGGCAGCCATTATTTTAAGAATTTTAAAAACCCATACCCGGATCAAAATACGTTCACAAATCAGATACGATTTACCTACCTTTCCACATACGAAAATAACAGTACCCACGTTTTGGGGCGTGTATCCACTTATTCCAAAACTTGTGGGTACATATACCCACTTTTTAAATTTCCTGTGGGCATGCTGTTTATAGATAAAACCAATATTCTGGGATTAGTCCGATTACAGAATTAATTGAGTAACAATATAAAGCAAGATATTCTGAATCTGAATATAATTCAGGGGCCGGGTGGCTACATACTGGCTGGCGAGTACTGTTACTGTACATGTAGTAAAAAATGGTAAATATTTAGTCAAAAGTATCTAAATGATTCTTCAGAACCTAGTGGAACCGGGCCTGGGTCTGTCTCCACAGTCACTACACACTACAGGGAGTACAGTATAGTAGTAGTGTCACTAGAATAAAGTCAGTTATGGGGATTAAACCCTAATACTAGGTGTTACTGTATCTTAATCTTATTCTAACTATCTATCTGCCTTTAATTGCAAACCCTTACAAAATGTAGCTGGGGTGTAGAAATAGTTGGTCAGTATTCTCAATATCGACGTTATAGGATAAAACCCATTTTCTAGAATTTTACAGTGAGTCAGGGGGCCATAATCCAATAGGCTGAATATAGTGGGAGTGTATAAATTAATTCTAATTATTTTTTTTTCAACGTTTTTTACAATTTACATTGTAACATGAAAGTTATACTGGGGTCTTGGGGTGATGAGTTAGAGTACCACTTTAGGTACACTTCCTCTTTTATTGACTGTATGCTGTGTCCATCACTGTGTCAGACTGTCTTTTGATTGTGCAGTTCCTGAATTTACATACTGAGTAACAAAATTTGTCGAATATTGGGATTGGTCACCCAGAAGTCATCACATTGAAGCAGAAATTGTAAAGCCTATTTGTTGTTTGTAGTCTGTGGTGGTCTTTTATTAGAACAACTTCAAGGACAGTCAGCTGGTTAGCTCAGTCTTGATTAGAGCTCATCAGTGATTTTTCTTGAACAAAATAATTTTTATTAAACAGCCGGTGCCTTTAAAATTTGGAAATTTAGCTCATTTTGGGAATTATTAAAAAAGATTGTTTTGTGTTCATAAATTGCTATTTTCTACTGATAATACTCTAGTCATATGTGACAATGACTCTTGCAAGTTTGAATATCCATTGTTATGACTTTAAAACAGCTATACTGTAGTTGCTTTGAAACCAGCGAGCACAAAAGGGGGAAAATATGCATACTTTTTGGGGAAAAAATATGATTTTTTGGGAAAAATGGAGGTTATTTTGCTAGTGTCAAATAAAATCACTGCTCATACTTGGGTATAGGGTTCGAAAATTAAATTCAGGATAAAACAAAACCAGTGATCCACTTACGTTCTTTACATGTTTGTTCAACCTCAGTGTATGCACCAAAAGATCTTCTCTATTGTTGCTAGTTGTCATGGTGACACTGACTGAGTGTGTTAGTAATGCTTTGTACAAAAATCATCATTCACGTATCATTGTATTTTTATAGATTAATCATGGCAAGAGGGCATCAAAAAATTCAATCTCAGCAGAAAAATAAGGAACGACAGGAAAAAGCAAAGAAAGCTCAGGGCCATGATCAAAAGAAAGCCGCTCAGGCAGCACTGAAGTTTGTTTGTGTAGCATGCAAGGTAAGCTATAGGGCCATGGTGATGGGGTCGTGCGACTTGTTTCCTTCTTCTTAACCAGTGATTTTTCTTGAACAAAATTCTACAGCCTGTGCCTTTAAAATTGGGAAATTTAGCGCAATTTGGGAATTATTAAAAAATGTGGTTTTGTTTAAAATTGTTCATAAATTGCTATTTTCTACTGATAATACTCTAGTCATATGTGACGACTATTGAAAATCCATTGTTTTGAATATAAAACAGCTAGACTGTAGTTGTTTTGAAACCAGCGAGCACAAAAGGGGAAAAAATATGCATCTTTTTGGGAAAAAATTAAGATTTTTTGGGAAAAATGGAGGTTATTTTGCTAGGGGAAGGGGCCTGTATTCGGCCCCAAAAATAGCCAAAAAAAATCACTGTTAACTTACCTATAATATCACTTATATTTTTATGACTAAAAACTGTAGTTTGATAAATGTCATATTGTAAATTGTATTAGTCTATTCATGTCTGTCTATTATAATAATATCTATTTACTTCCTTCTGCCTCTCACTCTGTATATAATAAATTTTATTCTATGTATATATAATTTTTTCCATGCTACGTCTGTATTCCAGATTTATATATTCTCATTCCTGAAAGCTATGATTTCTGACCAAAATAAAAGTTATTGGATGAGAATATATCTTAAAAGATGGCAAAGTTATGGTCACTTTAATGATCTGCTCTGAAGGAATTTGCTCAATTAAAACTGAGTTAAATATGGAAACAATGTCGTTAAAAATGTATGGCAAAATTGGTCTGCAGCATATGAATTTCAGGATTTTGAATTTGGCTTTGTTGTTTCCTCTGGAATTTACTCCAAAGCAACTCTCATCATTTAAGTATTTACTTATCCATATAGACTATATGGTGTCAAACTATAGATAGGTATTGGAAATTTTATTGATTATATTATTGCACATGGTGCATGTAATGTAAAATCTAAAATCAAGTAAACAGACATCTTACAATAATCCAGAAATCCAGATTAATCGTCCCTTTGGCGCAACAAGGTTGTATCTCTCTATATACTATATAGTAAGATACAACCTTGTTGCACCAAAGGGACGATTTGCTGCTCTAGAAAGACTGAACTTTTCTGCAGAAAATAAAAATATCTGATGAAAAAATGCCAAGTATTGCCTGAGAAATAGTCATTTGTAAATTCAAAAACTCAGCGTCAATGAAAAGTCATTGCCCTATTGACTCTTATATTTTAAAATTCATGTTACACTGTTTTAAAAGCCGAACACGACTATGTTTTGACCTTACTGTGTAGTCACAGCTATCCTTTTTAACAATAATCAAATGCACACACTGTAAAACTTTTGTACCAATAGGTCATATGGTACATGTATACAAAATACAGAGGTATATATATATAAGTGGTAAATTTTCAGTGACACCCAGTATATGTTAAAAAGTATGCTAAATTTTAATAATATAGTTGTTTTTTGTAGAGATTCAGATGTGCTAGAGGCACATGAAACAGACTTGTGTATTAATATTATTTTCAGGATTTGGCATTACGCCTCAGTATAGGATCCCTTATAATCATAAAGCACCATTTAATAGTTTTATGTTTTAATTACCTTGAACAGCATATGTAATAGTTGGATACATACAATGTATTGTACTAGTTTATCACATAACCTGCGGTCAAGGAGTGCCGTAAATATCGTTCAGCACTCCCAGACTGTGCAATAAATATTTAAATGAGTTTGACGTGACGTTAGCCAATCCATGCATTGATCCGTCAATGACGTCAGAATAATATCAACGTCGCCATGATATGGCACTCATTGTACCTCTGAATTTTGGCAGAAACATATGCAGCGTACATCATCCTTTTGAACAATTATGAGCGTTTTCTAAGGTTATGTGATAAACAGAATCTTACATTCGTGCTCATTACATACGGGTTTTATTAAATTAACGACAAAAACAATATCATTTTGTCCACTCGTTTAATAAAACTCATATGTAATGAGCACTCATGCAAGATCCTCTATTTTCCGTCAAAATTTTAGTGTCTACTTACAAGGGTTATTGTACAGTATATGCGAAGCCATAGTTTCCGTCTAATTGACTGTTTATTTTCTGAGTAAATGTTTTGTACAAACAGTTTTCTTAAAGCTCACAAAAGTGTCCGCTTACGAAAATAATGTACACTTTTTGAATGGAATCAGTGGGCGTGCCGGAGTATAAGGTTTAAAAATATATTAATTTTATATTTTTAGTCTCAGATGCCAGATCCCAAAACATACAAACAACATTTTGAGAACAAACATCCCAAGTTAGATTTACCAGATGAGCTTAAAGAAATATAATAATGTAAGTACATTTGTATCATTAGCATTTGTGAGTATTATGAAAACTTTATGGTTATCAAACTAGGTACCACTCGGTCCGTGGGCAATTAGACATCAACAATTTTAGCGCGCCTCAGACCCATGCTCAAGGTTTGCTTTTACAGGCCTGGTATTTTTCAGGCCCATGCCTGATTTCAGGTTTTTGAATCCTGAATTATCCTTCTTTGTGTATATTGGAATAGAATTTCAGGCTTTGAAACTAGGATTTTCAGGGCTGAGAATAATTGCTAATTATCAGGCCTATTTTAGGATGGTTGGATGGCTGAATTCCGTCATCTGTCAGCATATTTACATCTACAGTACAGTAGTAGGGGAGACATATTGATTTTGTGCTGGACATTTGGATGTATCTCACAAAGTTTGTTTGTGCTTGTTCTCCTTCCCCATTGGTCGGTTTTCGATGAAACTTCACATGAATGCTTGCTACCTTGCCTAGTTGTGCATAATGTCTAGAATTTTAGGTAGGTTAATTTTTGCGAGAGTTATGGCGTTTTGTAGGAGGCATACGTTCTTGTGTCAAAATCCTTCTAGTCTTTATAAAAAATGACATCACCTGGTCTGTGACGAAACTGTACAGGAATCTAACCCTCTCAGAAAGGAAGTACAGATCGCTGCTAGTCCATTGCATATCATTATAGTACTATGATGGTCACAGGGTAAAAAACTAGACTTGAAGAGCATAAAATCTTGAAATGACATCACCTACTTAACGAATGAATGAATTATGACATTTATATATTACTCTTTTGGAATGGTCCAGTTAGGCAGTTGTCTTCAAATGATAGCAATAGTTTCTTGTCCACTGTATTATTTATAGGAGTACAGGTAAAAATTTAGATTTTAAGAATGTAAACTCTAATAATGGCATCTCATTCTATACCATGAGTCGCAGTTACATGATTGTAGTGTGCTGTACTTGAACTTTGGGCAATCCAAATTTGAATTCTTGACAAACCCTTATAGAAATTTTACAAAGAATGTCAAATTTGCTCCAAATGTGAAGAAGTTGTCTGATCCACGTGGTAGGATAGAGTCCTGCTGTACATGAGAACTGGTTAGTTATCAGTGTTTGTTGCCATAAAAATAAAACTGAAATAGTTGAAAATGCTGTAAAGCCAAATAAAACAACAAATCCTAAACCACCCAACACATTTTAACCAAAAAACTAAATGAATTATGCCTGGATGGTCCTCGTTTTGTAAATACTCTAAACCAATTTACTTCGGGAGTACTTACTTTTGTGTTTGGCCGATCGTCAGCATAATAGTGACTACAAAGTTTTAAGTTTCCATATAATGTCCATATAAATGTTTTTAGCACTTCTGCGGTGATTTAATTTCTCAAAATTTGGCCACTCACAAACTCTGCGGAATAATTTCTTGGTTTACAGTAGTTACATGTTAGGTCTACAGCACATTTCGGTCTCTCAAGAGCAATAGTAATAAATAGTGTCAATTTGATTGTAAATAAATTAAATTTTCAAAAATGGAAAATATCAAGGACCCTCTGTTTAGAATATCCAAAGGAAAACTCTTGAGTCTTGTGATGGCTGAAGTCTTTGCTGACTAACACAGATTATGATGGCGTTGCAATATTTTCTATTTTCAGTTTGTTAATTGAAACATCACATCTGTGGGAACCATGATCTTTCATCTGTCACAACAGAAAGGCAACAGCAGATTTCATCAAATCTTGTCACACCTCGTTAATTAATATGTTCTTTTATCTGTGTACATTACGTCAGTCATCGAAATAAAATATGTTCAAATGTGACCGTCTTTGTATTAGATTAAGTATGTATTGGTTCTAAGTTTAAAGTCACTGAACCGCCTAAGTCTGGGTTCACGTAATCATGCTGAATTTTCAGGGTTTTTCGATCATTCAGGGCTGGTTATATGTTGGCCGCTACCATAGACAGTACTGTACTGTTCGCTAGGTAATTTTTACCATTTAAAAGCCCAAACTTATATAGCATAAAAGAATGAATGGCCAGGGCCATTCTTTCAGAATCATTAAGGTCAAAATGAGTTGGTTAAGACATTGCAAGGGTCAAGCAATCAACTCCAGTGAAATGGAACTGTTTAGAATATTTCATCAAATTGAGGGAGGGAGCCATTGCATGTTTGTACACAGTGGGGATTGCACCAATAATTTGTTTCTTGCAATCACTTACAGGTGAATTATATCAAGATATATGAGGACATTCCATTAGGTCACTGATGTGCTTACCTGTTGTATTCTAAGAATTAAATTACTATCGGTTGACAACTTCTTCATAGCCTGTGTCACTGAAAAACGTAGGCTGCAGGTTTGCTCCAGTGGTTAGTGCCCTGGATCTGGATAGGTAACCCAGCAATCTTGGTTAGATTCCAAGTCATGGCATGTCATACCCTCAATGAAAATTAGCCAACAATGTTTCTTTTCCTGCGCATGTTTAGAAATTGCTGGTTCCTTGTGGGAAGGTTTGTACTGGTTAGGATACTGTTTTAAAGTCCAGGAAAACTGGTTGGGTGCAATGACCACCATATACAACTGAAAAATTATTGAGAAACAGCTTCAAACTCAAATAAACAGAAGAACTTAGCATGTCCATCCTAACAAAATTGTCCTATACTTTACAATGTATCGGTACTAATATTGGTCTTTAGTCCTAAGCTAATGCTTTTAAAATTGAAAGTAATCGATTTAGCCGATTGATATGTTGACCTCATTTCATCAGCATGTTTTCACGTTTCAAACATATTTCTCAATTATTCTCGAAAAGGGTTGACAGTAGATGTTTTAAAAATGATTATACATGTAGCAAAAATACACCTCATAGATTTTGTCATTCAGGTAAAAAAGAGTTATGATAATATTACCTTATTGTTTTGATTTGAATTTTGTGTCATAATTTTGTACATGTATGGTAGAATCAACCATTTTAACCATTTCAGAACATTTTTTCCATTTCTGATATGTTGAAGTTTTTGAACTCAGAACTAGTATATGTTAGCATGTACAGGGTTTTAAAAAAGTCCTTTCTCTATGTTTAAGCTTCAATAGTTAATTTATCTGATGTCTAAAGAATGTAAAATTTTCAGGTTAAATTCCAGAGGATTCTACCATTGTTCTAATCTTTCGAGCATTAAATGAAGCTATAAAAAGTGTAAGAAATTAAAATTGGTGAAAAACTCTGGTGATCGAGAATGCGTTTACATAGTTTAGATTAAATTTATAATAAATTTAAAATTTGAGAACAGACTTTTTTAACACCCTGTATATTGATGGAATAGAATGAGTGAATAAAACAAGTCATTCCAACATCGAAATATTTGTGACAGATTTCACAATCTCATTACTGCATTCCCATTTTGTTTGTAGAGTAGCGAGTACATGTTCAGTAAAACCTCATTAATAAGACCACCTTTGAGATCCCATTGAGAACTGGCCAAAATTTCACGAAAAAACTCAAGTTATTGCTGAGCTGAGTCTTCTATTTTGATTTTATCATATGACTACAATTATAGTCTTGTGATGTAGATTGATACCAGAAACTGTGTATTTATTGCTAAATAATAATATAGAAGGTGAAGTTGTATGAAATGTTCATGGAAATCCAACAATAATGAATTTTGTACTTGAGCCTGTTATAACAGACTTAAGTTTTTACTTTAGATTTTAAAACATTATTTTCTATAAAAATGGGACTTATTATGTATTACTCCGTGTAGCCTCTTTAGCTCAGTGGTTAGCGCGCTTGCCGTCTAATCTGGCGACCGGGGTTCAAATCCGGGTGAAGGCACACATATGCCTGCCATATTTCAGCAGAAAGCTGACTGGCAAATAAAGGCTATGCTCGGCATTTAATTTAAGACTCCCATTAAATTGGCATCTCACTGAGAGGAAACAATATATACAAGTATACATTTGAATCATTTAATCAACAAAATATGCTTGTAAAATAGCAGACTCATCTGAGCAATAACTGAACTTTTTTCGTGGAATGGAGATCAGGCCCAGATCTCTTGTAGAATCTTATCTCTAATTGAAATCTTGCTCAAATCAGAGTTTGTGTTTTGAGACAAAATTTCCGGTTCGGTTTAGCGCACAATTTAAATATTTAATGAGCTCCGGGGTCATAACATAAATTCAATTTTTATATTAATTGTATTTTAACAATGTCATCACTTCTGGATGAAAGCATAGCGTCAACGTCCAAATAGTAATGCATTTTAATAAATGCAAAATATAGTTTTTGGCCTACTTTATGGTGATTTTTAACACTAATACACCTTTAAGTTGGAGCACTTAATTTTACTCTTATAATCTCAGAATACTGTTTTTGTTTTGGGATATCAATTTTGAGTTCAGCCTCCTATGGAAATTAACTCAAAGACATACATGTGGCAATATTTGAGATGAGATTTAGCTCAAATTGAGATACTTAGTGAGATCAGGGGGCCTGGTCGCATCTAGAAGTTGGGAAAGTATAACCTAGCATGAGTATAACTTTAGAATTTTGGGACTATCTAAAAAAATGTAAATTGACAATTTGTCAGGATTTATTTTTATATAATGTTTACCATTGACTCGGATTAATAATGTACTTGAAATGTGAGATCTTCTTTTTGAGGTGGTTAGGACTTATTGAGGTGGTCTTTAGATGAGGTTTTACTGTATTCACAGTTTAGAACTGTATTATATAAATTTTATTGTCTATATAATTATATGTTATTGTATGAATGACTTGTTTAACTTTATGTATCAGCAGTTGCTGTAGGTCTATTGTTGGTAAGTTTTTTACCAGGATTTTGCATTACTGTCCACCAGCGTATTGTTTTGACATTGACACCTGAATCATCTGTCTAGGAACTTGACTAAAATATTATCAGGCCTTTGTCTGATTTCAGGTTTTTTTAATCCACATTTTTCCTCCTTTGTTTAGATTGAAAACTAAAGTTTCAGGCTTTGAAACTGGGATTTTCAGACCTGTGAACTATTGCAAATTACCAGGCCTGTATTATAAGCATGTTATTGTCCTGAATCTGTACACAAGTCAAGATTTATGTATAGCAGAGTTATAGATCGTGTTTGAAAGCCTAGTTTTCGTGGACTTTCCTTTTTTGTATATATACCTGGTAAAACTTGTCGGGGATGGTGGGCGCGGTGTATGAAAGGCATGTTAGTGTTACGGCTGCTCTATCTGACTATAATGTAGTTGTAATAAAAGTATAAGATAGACCTGATTTGTTATCATTTCTTAAAATGTATAGAATCTACAAAACATTTTAAAGCTTGTCTGTCATAGCCAACGTGTAAAGAAATCCAGTAAAGAGGTTGGTCTGTATTATATTACTGTAATGTGTAATGAACACATCATCCAATGGTGATCATAATTGTCAAACACATGTTGGTATAATACCTAGTACTAGTTATACGTGCAGTTTAAACTAAACCTTCCCTACTTTCCACCTTATACTATACTAGTCTAGTGTATGAAAATGCCCTCCAGCGGTATTTGTGTTTACCTCACCTTATGTAGGCCTCTATTCATTTGCATGTTCGAATATATGAAGGTTATTTTGTGATAATGTTATAAGTAAGAAATCATTTATTTGTTTACCATATTGATAATAATTAATGTATTTTCATTTGATAAATCGTGACCCACCCTAATATCACAGTGGATTTAGCATTTGCTTATCCCCAGGGTGATTCAGGTTTGTTACAGGATTGGGCAGGTTTTGCTCTCCTTTGATATTAGCTGTAATGTATACAGTACAACCCCAATAGAGCGGCTCTGTAGAGCAACAACCTATGTGTAACAACTACTTCAAAATTTCCCTAAGTCACTATTTGCTATAAGTTTAACCTCTGTATAACAACAACCTCTAAACAATGACCAATATTTGCAGCTGACAAAGAGTGTTGGTCTACAGAGGTTGTACTGTAATTGTATATGTTCATGGCTACCTGTATGTGTACAGTCTGTGATATCTTCCACATGTGGAGTAGTTTGTACAGTCTGTGATATCTTCCACATGGGGAGTAGTTTGTACAGTCTGTGATATCTTCCACATGGGGAGTAGTTTGTACAGTCTGTGATATCTTCCACATGTGGAGTAGTTTGTACAGTCTGTGATATCTTCCACACGTGGAGTAGTTTGTACAGTCTGTGATATCTTCCACATGTGGAGTAGTTTGTACAGTCTGTGATATCTTCCACACGTGGAGTAGTTTGTACGGTCTGTGATATCTTCCACATGTGGAGTAGTTTGTACAGTCTGTGATATCTTCCACACGTGGAGTAGTTTGTACGGTCTGTGATATCTTCCACATGTGGAGTAGTTTGTACAGTCTGTGATATCTTCCACAAGTGGAGTAGTTTGTACAGTCTGTGATATCTTCCACATGTGGAGTAGTTTGTACAGTCAGTGATATCTTCCACATGTGGAGTAGTTTGTACAGTCTGTGATATCTTCCACATGGGGAGAAGTTTGTACAGTCTGTGATATCTTCCACATGTAGAGTAGTTTGTATGGTCTTGTGTCATCTTCCACATGTGGAGTAGTTTGTACAGTCAGTGATATCTTCCACATGTGGAGTAGTTTGTCAGTTGTTTGCGGAGGAGTAAGTTAGTACTGGTTGGTAACCACTGGCCTTTTATCAGGGTAGAAACAATTTAATTTGCTTAAATTGGCGCTAAATCTTGAAGTTTTAAAATAGCTGACTTGAAGTACTAGTTCTTGCTTTATGCTGTGAAGAGAAAACATTTCTATGTTGAAGTCATATTCATTTTGTATAAATAAGCAATTCATTAGTTAGGTCAATCAGGTTTTAATTGTCTTTCTTACCTGTCAAACTTAAGGCCAATACTAATATTTTTAAGTACACATGTACATTTGTTGCTAACAGGGAATGATTAAAAAACTTGGGCACTATGTACAGCCTTAGATAAATTCCATTTATTTACAGTTGGCCTCGGTTGTCAAGATGTGATATATTGGTTGATCTAGCTTACATATATCACTTCACTAATGTTATTGTTCACCGGCTGGGTTTTGAAATTGTATGATTGAAAACAGCAAATGTATATATGGATGTGACTGTCATCATTTATCATCTTATCTTAAATGTGCAGGCCATTATTTATAAATTAAGTGCTAGGTCATCATTCAAATATTTCTAAAAAGGCAATAGGGAAGGGTTTCATTGTTGATTTTCAAGCATAGTGTGTGGATTATTCATTTCATTGCTTTCTATTGAAAGTAAGAAACATTCTAATAAGGTCAAAACAAATTAATTATGTGGTTCTAGTAACCCAACCAACCGTATTTTTAGCTCACCTGTCACAAAGTGACAGAGTGAGCTTTTGTGATCACTCTTCGTCCGTCGTCCGTCCGTCCGTCAACAATTGGCTTGTGTAGACACTAGAGGTCACAATTTTAGCATAATCTTTATGAAACTTGGTCACAATGATCATCTCAACAAAATCTAGGCCACGTTCTATATTGGGTCATCTGGGGTCAAAAACTAGGTCACTAGGTCAAATCAAAGAAAAACCTTGTGTAGTCACTAGATGTCACAATTTTGACTTAATCTTTATGAAACTTGGTCACAATGATCATCCTAACAAAATCTAGGTCAAGTTCGATATTGGGTAATCTGGGGTAAAAAACTAGGTCACAAGGTCAAATCATAGAAAAACCTTGTGTAGTCACTAGAGGTCAAAATTTTGACTTAATCTTTATGAAACTTGGTCACAATGATCATCTCAGCAAAATCTAGGTCAAGTTCGATATTGGGTAATCCGGGGTCAAAAACTAGGTCACAAGGTCAAATCAAAGACAAACCTTGTGTAGACACTAGAGGTCAAAATTTTGACTTAATCTTTATGAAACTTGGTCACAATGATCATCTCAGCAACATCTAGGTCAAGTTCGATATTGGGTAATCCGGGGTCAAATACTAGGTCACAAGGTCAAATCATAGACAAACCTTGTGTAGTCACTAGAGGTCACAATTTTGGTCTAATCTTTATGAAACTCGGTCACAATGATCATCTCAATAAAATCTAGATCAAGTTCGATAATGGGTCATCTGGGGTCAAAAACTAGGTCACAAGGTCAAATCATAGAAAAACCTTGTGTAGTCACTAGAGGTCACAATTTTAGCATAATCTTTATGAAACTTGGTCACAATGATCAACACAACAAAATCTAGGTCAAGTTCGATATTGGGTCATCCGGGGTCAAAAACTAGGTCACAAGGTCAAATCATAGACAAACCTTGTGTAGTCACTAGAGGTCACAATTTGGTCTAATCTTCATGAAACTTGGTCACAATGATCATCTCAATAAAATCCAGGTCAAGTTCGATAATGGGTCATCCGGGGTCAAAAACTAGGTCAAAAGGTCAAATCATAGAAAAACCTTGTGTAGTCACTAGAGGTCACAGTTTTAGCATTATCTTTACGAAACTTGGTCACAATGATCAACACAACAAAATCTAGGTCAAGTTGATATTGGGTCATCCGGGTCAAAAACTAGGTCACAAGGTCAAATCATAGAAAAACCCTGTGTAGTCACTAGAGGTCACAGATTTGGCCTGATCTTTACGCAACTTAGTCACAATGATCATAACAACAAAATCAAGGTCAAGTTTGATTTTGGGTCAAAAACTAGGTCACAAGGTCAAATAATAGAAAAACATTGCGTAGTGGCTAGAGGTCACAATTTTGGTCTAATCTTTATGAAATTCGGTCACAATGATCATCTTAACAAAATCTCGATCAAGTTCGATATTGGGTCATCCGGGGTCAAAAACTAGGTCATTAGGTCAAATCATATAAAAACCTTGTGTAGTCACTAGAGGTCACAATTTGGACCTAATCGGTACACAACTTGGTCACAATGATCATCTCAACAAAATCTAGGTCAAGTTCGACAGGTGAGCGACCTAGGGCCCTCTTGTTTACCCAACCCAAAACATTGTATTGCTTTATATTTTGATATTGAGATGAAAATCCTTTTTTGCATTTTTGTGCCTTTCGGCTACTTCAGTTGAGTCCTTTCTTCCTTGTCTGGTTTGTAATTATCTTTTTAGATCTTCACCAATGGTTAGTGATTTGTGGCGTAATATTGTTATAAAAGGATAGATAAAATAATTTTAAAAATAAAATGTTTTTCCTACCTACCCTAATTTTTTTCACCATGATATAAGAACCACATAATTAATTTGTTTTGGTATAACTGTCCATCATGCGTAGATCCAGTGAGGGTGGACTTGGTAGATCCAGTGAGGGGGAACTTGGTAGATCTAGTGAGGGGGAACTTGGTAGATCCAGTGAGGGGGCACTTGGTAGATCCAGTGAGGGGGGACTTGGTAGATCCAGTGAGGGGGAACTTGGTAGATCCAGTGAGGGGGAACTTGGTAGATCCAGTGAGGGGTAACTTGGTGTTCATACCCCCGGGACTATTAGCAACCCTTAGGAAAATTGAAGGCAGTTAAAATGCAGCTATTCTGCATTACTTTTCTGGACATTCAACATCAAGACCATTACAATATGGAAGTGACTATTCTTACGGGCCCGTAAGAATAGCCTAAGAATAGCGATACCGCCCGCGAATGACTATTCTTACGGCTATTTTATGTTTAAGCGGACACAGTAAATTTAGAATTGGTCCCTGTGTTTTTGTATTTCAAACAACTATGTAAAATATTCTTCAAAGTAAATATGTATGGAACCGAGTCCTTGCTGTCTAAGTATGACTATTGTCGATGTGCGCAGTACATTCATCAGAACAATGTGTCCAACCTTCTTTACGTTTGGTACATAGTCAGTGACACCGGGTTAACCAAGAATTGGGCCCTTCTATAAGTCTAAGTCCAAAATTAGGTCAATTTGGGGGTCGAAATGAGGATAGGTGTGTTGAGAGTGTTCAAATACAAAATCTATGCAAATATGAAAGCTTTGTAGCAAGTCATATCAATGTTTGACGAAACGGTAAATTTTGGTTAACTAGGTACGGACGAACAGACGAACGAGCAGACGGACGGACAGGTCAATCACTATATGCCTCCCGATCTATCAATACAAATTCTTGCTCATTTTCGTAAATTCCCAAAATTGGGGCATGTGTGGCTTCGGGCTTCAGGTGTTTTTATATGCTGAGCATCAAGTCACAAGAAGCTCTACCAGTTCCAATACTAATCATGGGCGGATCCAGCAGTTTTTCTCAAAGGGGTCAAACCAACAACACCACTGGTTCTGTGCATAACAAATGTTACCAAGTACCAAATTGCTCGTGTATATCAGTCCGGAATAATCATCCCAACAGGGACACACTTTACTGCTTCTGTATTTTTTTAATTTTCTATTAAATTGTTGCAAACTATGTTACAATAAAAACAGAAACCTGCCACTTTGAGTGACGTACAGATTTTAGTTCCCATGAACTCAAAAATGATGTATGCAAATCACGATATGCAAACTGTGATAAAATGACTAACAACACTTATGTATCTAATTAGTTTTATTGATCATAGGACATGAGAACATTAATTTAATATGTTATATACAGGGTGTTAAAAAGTTCGTTCTCAATGTTTTACGGTTTTAATATTTTATTTTTTTGACCTCAGAAGAATGTAAAATTTTCAGATTGAAATCCAGAGGATATTACCATTGTTCTTATTCCTTTGTCATTGAATGAAGCTATTAGAGTATGAAAATAGCATTGTCTACTGCGTTCATAGCTCAAATAAAACAATCATCGTGACGAAGTTAAATTTTGAGAACGAACTTTTTTAACACCCTGTATATATATTGCTCAAAACTATATACATGGACTCATTAATCTTTACCAACATGTAGAACATGGAAAGATCTCAACTTGCTTATTAATGCATGATGATAAATCAGTAAAATAACCCAAGTACAAGAGTTATTTCCCTCCGAAATCAAGAAAGAGAACTCTAGTACACGAGTAACTTCCCTTTATTAAACATCAAGAGAACTCGTTTACTCTAGTAAAATAGTACCTTTCCTTTGACATCAAGAATGTCAACTCTAGTACAAGTGTTACTTCCCTTTGACATCAAGAATGTCAACTCTAGTAAAATAGTAACTTCCCTTTGACATCAAGAATGTTAACTCTAGTATAAGTGCTACTTCCCTTTGACATATAGAAAGAGTAATCTAGGGCGTGTTCGTAATGACATAACGCTGTTCTACACATTCCGGACAATGGAACACACTTACGAACAACCGGACCACTGTTCGGAACATGTTCTCACTGTACTGTGCCCGCTAAAGAAGTGGTGCAACCAGATCAGACACGTGATTACAACAGCATCAATGGCCGCTTGTGCCATAAAATAAAATACTTTTATTTTCAATTATAGACCATTGTTGGCAAACAATCACATTTAAATATGTTCATAAGATCGAGGCTGACTTCTATGTTCTAGGTTCTACACGTAATTAGAATAGAGAAAGATACCGGATATTCTTATATTTACGCGCCAAGAGAAATGGGTTGAAGTACCAACTTTGAAGTCAACACCGGGCTTTCACTGCGTTCATAAATAAGATCTAGTTCTATTTGGCTGTTTATTGTTTATTACCAATGAACGCAGTCTGAAACATACAAATGACAAACGATTACTTATATGAATAAACACCACATGGTATGGTATTCCTCTAATAAGCAAATTTCTTCTTCCAATAATACGGCTGCATCTACAATGTTGGTCATCCTAAACGTTTTACTTCCTGTTCCGTTTTGTTCGTAAGGTGTTCGGAGCAGAACATTCGGCGCACTGTCCAGGACAGTTCCGTTTTGTTCGTAAGTTGTTCGGAGTGGAACATCCTCACACTGCGATACAGACGTTACGAACACCCTTAGAAATCAAGAAAGAGAACTCTCGTATAAGAGTAACTTCTATATGACAGCAAGGGTAACTTCCCTTTGAAAGTACTAATGCTTGATGTAATGCTGTTTTAAATTATGTTTTCGAGTGAACGCAGCTTGACAGATTTTACACACAAATGGTTTTTCTCCGGTGTGAATCCTCATATGTACCTTGAGATGTGAAGGTGAAGGACACACCTGACTACATACAGGACAAACAGCGTCTTTTAAACGGTCCGCCTTCACTTTGCTGGAAGTGGGCGCGTCGGAAATATACATATAATGATCTAAAATTATTCTATGTAAACGCTATAGTGTGCCTAGGATAATATGATTTTAAATATAAACCTATATCGGTTTGGTCAACATTTGCAAACTTGGTTTTACAAACTACTTAAGTAAACCGATATGGTCAGTTTTGTACTAAAACATCCTGCTTTGAGACGCCAGCACCCAACCCTTGCAAACTGTCCAAAAATAGGTGAAACCATTTTCTAAATAAACAAGAGGGCCATTGGTCCTATAGCGCTCACCTGATGACTTGCTATTTAGGCAGAATCAGTGACCTGGTGACCTAGCTTTTGACCCAGTTGCGAACTGGACCTAGATTTCATAAAGCTACACATGACCCAGTTACGAACTTGACCTAGATTTGATAGCGACTAACATTGTGACCAAGTGTCATAAAGATTATGTCAAAAATGTGACCTCTAGAGTGTTAACAAGGTTTTTCTTTGATGTGACTTAGTGACCTAGTTTTTTACCCCAGATGACCCAATTACGAACTTGACCTAGATTTCATAGAGACATACATTGTGACCAAGTTTCATTAAGATTATGTAAAAATGTGACCTCTAGAGTGTTAACAAGGTTTTTCTTTGATGTGACCCGGTGACCTAGTTTTTGACCACAGATGACCTAATTACGAACTTGACCTAGATTTCATAGAGACATACACTGTGACCAAGTTTCATTAAGATTATGCAAAAAATATGACCTCTAGAATGTTAACATGGTTTTTCTTTGATGTGACCTGGTGACCTAGTTTTTCACCTCATATGACCCAGTTACGAACTTGACCTAGATTTCATAGAGACAAACATTGTGATCAAGTTCCATATAGATTAGGTAAAAATGTGACCTCTAGAGTGTTAACAAGGTTCATCTTTGATTTGACCTGGTGACCTAGTTTTTGACCCCAGATGACCCAATTACATACTTGACCTAGATTTCATAGAGATATTCATTGTGACCAAGTTTCATTAAGATTATGTCAAAATTGTGACCTCTAAAGTGTTAACTAGGTTTTTCTTTGATTTGACCTAGCCTAGTTTTTGACCCCAGATGACCCAGTTACGAACTTGACCTAGATTTCATAGAGAAAAACATTGTCACCAAGTTTCATAAAGATTAAGTCAAAACTATGACCTCTAGAGTGTTAACAGTCAAATTGTTGACGGTGGACGGCGCACGACGGACAAAAGGGTGATCACAAAAGCTCACATAAAAAGGCGACCGTTTGCAAATCTAATGACCATAAACGAGACACGGGTTTATTTTGTCATCCATAAACAAATATCGGCCAGCAAACGATAAAACAAAGTTTGTTATGCAAAACGCACCATGGGCGACAGTAGTAATACACACCTTTTCTATATACAAAAATGTACATGAAATTATATGAACCAAATTTCTACCATTCAATTTACTGGGGGCGTCCACTGTAATCATGTAGCGAGGTCGTTCACTTAGGCATGTAGCATAATGACTAAGACTCAAATACACCGTTTAAGTTATACAGTTTTATTGAGTGTTGCAGTGATACATACACGTCACATAACTCCAATCATAACTCAGAGCTCCAATCTTGACTCATCTTAACACAAATTGACTTGGCTTATATAGTGTATAGCTAGACATGTATTATATATAGGACCAGTGTAACAAATGTTCAAGCTTAACTGGTATTATGAATTTCATTCCCCACACCACATTAACTGTGTCAAAATATCATACTCAACTGTCAAACCTACAGAGACCCATATGAACTGTCAACATTGAGTACAATGTTATACGCCTATCTCGACTCGTTGTGGCTGGGTCATTCAACCTAAGACATTTTACTTACTGAAACTAGGTCATCTGGCGTTGGGCTTTCAGTTTGTTTATTGCTGAAACTAGGCCATTCAGCTGAAACCATGTCATTCAGCGTTTTAATACTGTTATTTAACTTTTTAGGACTTCAGACAGCTAAAACTATGTACATTTTTTGTATTTCAGCAGTTTTACTGTTGTAACTAGGTCATTCAGCATGGGCATTCCGCCTTTTGTTTGCTGAAACTTTGCTATTCAGCTTTTTGACAGCTGTGACTAGGGTAGTCCAAGGCCTTTGACGATGATCATTCCATTTCAGGACTAGGGCGGTTCATTTTCTTGTTCGGATGTGTGTTAGGCATTGCTTTATTTTAGGAATTTCTGAGAGATAAAACTAGGCATTGAAGTCGTTTTACTGTGGGAACTGGGTCATTCAGCCACTTTTAAACCTCATTTCCATCGAGATTGGACACGTTATAGTTCACTTGTTGTACATATTATAACAGGTCGAGGGCTCGGTGCAAAACTATGGTAACTATACATCAATTTATACAGGCCTGTACCATAGTTTAGCACTGAGCCCTCGAGGTATAATATAAGAATCTAATTGACTTTGATTGGACCTACAACAAATGTTACCAAGTACCAAATTACTATTGTATATGAGTCCGGAATAAACAAATTTCTAAATTACTGGTATGATCCCCGCAGGCCCACACTCAATATTCTTTAATGATTCTGTTTTTTTTCTGTTGAATTGGTGCAAACACTACTTAGTACTAGTGTAACAGAAGGACACAATAAAGACAGAAACCAAATCCCGATCTCCCGAAACATCTCAATCTGAGTTAAATCTCATCTCATATGTTGTCATTGGGCTGTACGTTGATTTCCATGGGGAGATGGACTCTCAAAATTGGCATAACAAAACAGAAACGTTATTCTGAGTTTATAACAGTACTAGTATACTTAACATTTCTAGCGTTCGGACTTTATCTCCAATTCAGACTCAGATCTGAACAAAACAACAATTTGAACTGAGATTTCTACTCGATATGCTTCGGGAGATCGGGACCAGATGCCAAATGAGTGATGTGTGGTCTTGAGCTCAAAATTGATGTATGCAAATCATGAGGTGCAAACTTTGATAAAATGACTAAAACAATATGTAGCTAGTTAATTTTATTGATCATAGGAAAAGAGAACATTAATTTTATTATGTAATATATATTGTACAAAACTATATACATGAGCTCGTTAATCTTTATCAACATGGAGAACATGAACAGATCTTGCTCATTCATCATGATTTAATATCTGTAATATATAAAAGCTAGTACATGAGCTATTTCTCTACGAAATCAAGACAGAGAACTCTAGTACAAGAGTAACGTCCAGAAAGAGAACTATAGTATAAGAGTTACTTCCCTTTTGAAATCAAGAAAGAGAACACTAGTATTAATAAGAGTAACCTTCCTTTGAAAGAAAGAGAACACTAGAATAAGAGTAACTTCCCTTTGAAAGAAAGAGAACACTAGAATAAGAGTAACTTCCCTTTGAAATCAAGAAAGAGAACGCTAACACAGGAATTACTTCCCCTTTGAAAGCACCTAATTAATTGGATAGTGCTTGATGTAATGTTGTTTTAAACTGTGCTTTCGAGTGAACGCAGCTTGACATATTGTACACACAAATGGTTTTTCTCCGGTGTGAATCCTCATATGTACCTTGAAATGTGAAGGTGAAGGACAAACCTGACTACATATAGGGCACACGTTGTCTTTTAAACGATCCGTCTTCGCCTTGCTGGAAGTGGACGGATCTGATTCACTGGTGCCTGAAATATAATACAGCAATCTACAATTATTTAATGTTAGTGTTGGTGCTACCAGCAACCAAATTAACCAATGGCTATTGTATATACATGTCATGTTTCGCAGGCCCCATTGCCCGAGATTGGTGATGGAAATGCAGGAGATTTCATTAAAATGATAGCTTTTCCTTGCTCAAACTTAAATTATGGAAGTTTATATTGAGTTTTCACTTATTTTACTTTAATTACAATAGCATGCATGCTTCAAGAAGCAATTTAAATTAATATTTGTGACCATTTTCATTATGTTACAAAAATATCAGGTTCCAGTATATCCAAGAAATGCGCGAGATTTGACCAAATGGCCTCTGATCATGCGTGAGTAGTGTCTCAAAGGCGTGACACTCACGCATGATGCTGGCGAGCTATTGAAACTTCCGAATTTCTTTCTTTAGTGTCTTTTTGCGCTGAAGAACTGTTGTATTAGCTGCTCTTTTTAAAAACTAAAAAATATACCTGCTGATGAACTATCAGTTTGTTTCCTTCACTCTGAATGTGCTATTATTTAATATTTCTGATGTGTACCCGGTGCTCTGACTGTGAGTGAATCACATGACTTATTTTGGTATTTAGAATTACATCACATAAAATATGTTAACACAATTTAAAAGTACATGTAGATCTTACATCTATTGATATTTGTGTGAACGGACACCTAACTAAACGGGCGTGTTTTATCATTACGCAATTCCAGTGATAAAATATAAAATATGACTGTATCTACCTTAGTTTTTCTGATTTTCAGTTTGTCCTGTGCATAGGCAGTCATTATGTAGCCTTTTATACCTTTTCAACACTCCTCCCAGCATATTCTAAGCGTTTTATGTCCAAAAATGCTACATACTGACTGCCTGTGGTCCAGGAAATCGACAAATATATATACTGCTCATCAATCAATCAAGCAGGCATGTTTCTTCCAAGAATGAGAGGGTAGATTGTATCTGATTCACAGTGATGTCACTTGTATTTTGTTTTGTTTGAGTTTTAAAATCTTCAGTCCTATACAACACCAGTTATCCCTGGCTGTATCTTAACCAGTACTAACTTAATTACCCTTCCACAATGAACCAGCAACCATTCTTCACATGTGGAGGACAATCAACAGGGTTGTAAAATGATCATAGAAGGGTATGACCTGCTGCAACCAGGAATCTAACCCAGGATACTGTTTTATCAAAGCACTTCCGGGAATCGTATTTAAATTCTTTATACTTTTTTACAATCGTTAAGTGTGGGAAATGGAGCAGCGATACTAATTAAGATTCAGTAAATGAAAACCAAGAAACCATATTTGTACCTTATTTTCAGTTTTTAAAGAATTATAAACAATTTAAACTTGAACATAAATTTACGATATTCGTAAGTGGTTTGATAAAACAGTACACTGGTCTCGGGGTAACACATCCAGTACACTAACCATTGCTGCAGCTATAAGATCGTAGAGAGCAGGGTGGGTGGTATACACCCTGGTCTCGGGGTAACACAGCCAGCACACTAACCATTGCTGCAGCTATAAGATCGTAGAGATCAGGTGTGGGTGGTATACACCCTGGTCTCGGGGTAACACATCCAGTACACTAACCATTGCTGTAGCTATAAGATCGTAGAGATCAGGTGTGGGTGGTATACACCCTGGTCTCGGGGTAACACATCCAGCACACTAACCATTGCTGCAGCTATAAGATCGTAGAGAGCAGGGTGGGTGGTATACACCCTGGTCTCGGGGTAACACATCCAGCACACTAACCATTGCTGCAGCTATAAGATCGAAGAGAGCAGGGGTGGGTTGTAAACACCCTGGTCTCGGGGTAACACATCCTGCACACTAACCATTGCTGTAGCTATAAGATCGTAGAGAGCAGGTGTGGGTGGTATACACCCTGGTCTCGGGGTAACACATCCTGCACATTAACCATTGATGTAGCTATAAGATCGTAGAGAGCAGGTGTGGGTGGTATACACCCTAGTCTCGGGGTAACACATCCTGCACACTAACCATTGCTGCAGCTATTAGGTCGTAGAGAGCAGGGTGGGTGGTATACACCCTAGTCTTGGGGTAACACATCCTGTACACTAACCATTGCTGCAGCTATAAGGTCGTAGAGAGCAGGGTGGGTGGTATACACCCTGGTCACGGGGTAACACATCCAGTACACTTACCATTGCTGCAGCTATAAGATCGTAGAGAGCAGGGGTGGGTGGTATACACCCTGGTCTCGGGGTAACACATCCAGTACACTAACCATTGCTGTAGCTATAATATCGTAGAGAGCAGGGGTGGGTGGTATACACCCTGGTCTCGGGGTAACATATCCAGTACACTAACCATCGCTGTAGCTATAAGATCGTATAATCAGGGGTGGGTGGTAAACACCCTGGTCTCGGGGTAACACATCCAGGACACTAACCATTGCTGCAGCTATAAGATCGTAGAGAGCAGGGGTGGGTGGTATACACCCTAGTCTCGGGGTAACACATCCAGCACACTAACCATTTCTGCAGCTAGAAGATCGTAGAGAGAAGGGGTGGGTGGTATACACCCTGGTCTCGGGGTAACACATCCTGCACACTTTAATACCATTGCTGCAGCTATAAGATCGTAGAGAGCAGGGGTGGGGGTATACACCCTGGTCTCTGGGTAACATATCCAGCACACTTACCATTGCTGTAGCTATAAGGTCGTAGAGAGCAGGGGTGGATGGTATACACCCTGGTCTCGGAGTAACACATCCAGTACACTAACCATTGCTGTAGCTATCAGATCGTAGAGAGCAGGTGTGGGTGGTATACACCCTGGTCTCGGACACACTAACCAATGCTGTAGCTATAAGATCGTAGACAGCAGGGGTGGGTGGTATGTACCCTGGTATCGGGGAAACACATCCAGAACACTAAACATTTCTTCAGCTATAAGATCGTAGAGAGCAGGGGTGTGTGATATACACCATGGTCTCGGACACACTAACCATTGCTGTAGCTATAAGATCGTAGAGAGCAGGGGTGGGTGGTATGTACCCTGGTCTCGGGGTAACACATCCAGCACACTAACCATTGCTGCAGCTATAAGATCGTAGAGAGAAGGAGTGGTTCGTATTTACCCTGGTCTCGGGGTAACACATCCAGCACACTAACAATTACTGCAGCTATAAGATCGTAGAGAGCAGGGGTGGGTGGTATGTACCCTGGTCTCGGGGTAACATATCTAGCACACTAACCATTGCAGCAGCTATAAGATCGTAGAGAGCAGGTGTGGGTGGTATACACCCTGGTCTCGGGGTAACACCTCCAGTACACTAACCATTGCTGCAGCTATAAGATCGTAGAGAGCAGTGTGGGTGGTATACACCCTGGTCTCGGGGTAACAGATCCAGTACACTAACCATTGCTGTAGCTATAAGATCGTAGAGAGCAGGGGTGGGTGGTATACACCATAGTCTCGGGGTAACACATCCAGTACACTAACCATTGCTGTAGCTATAAGATCGTAGATAGCAGGTGTGGGTGGTATACACACTGGTCTCGGGGTAACACATCCAGCACACTAACCATAGCTGCAGCTATAAGATCGTAGAGAGCAGGTGTGGGTGGTATACACCCTGGTCTCGGACACACTAACCATTGCTGTAGCTATAAGATCGTAGACAGCAGGGGTGGGTGGTATGTACCCTGGTATCGGGGAAACACATCCAGAACACTAAACATTTCTTCAGCTATAAGATCGTAGAGAGCAGGGGTGTGTGATATACACCATGGTCTCGGACACACTAACCATTGCTGTAGCTATAAGATCGTAGAGAGCAGGGGTGGGTGGTATGTACCCTGGTCTCGGGGTAACACATCCAGCACACTAACCATTGCTGCAGCTATAAGATCGTAGAGAGAAGGAGTGGTTCGTATGTACCCTGGTCTCGGGATAACACATCCAGCACACTAACAATTACTGCAGCTATAAGATCGTAGAGAGCAGGGGTGGGTGGTATGTACCCTGGTCTCGGGGTAACACATCCAGCACACTAACCATTGCTGTAGCTATAAGATCGTAGAGAGCAGGTGTGAGTGGTATACACCCAGGTCTCGGGGTAACATATCCAGCACACTAACCATTGCTGCAGCTATAAGATCGTAAAGAGCAGGGTGGGTGGTATACACCCTAGTCTCGGGGTAACATATCTAGCACACTAACCATTAAAGCAGCTATAAGATCGTAGAGAGCAGGTGTGGGTGGTATACACCCTGGTCTCGGGGTAACACCTCCAGTACACTAACCATTGCTGCAGCTATAAGATCGTAGAGAGCAGTGTGGGTGGTATACACCCTGGTCTCGGGGTAACAGATCCAGTACACTAACCATTGCTGTAGCTATAAGATCGTAGAGATCAGGGGTGGATGGAATACACCCTGGTCTCGGGGTAACACATCCAGTACACTAACCATTGATGTAGCTATAAGATCGTAGAGATCAGCGGTGGGGGTATACACCCTGGCCTCGGGGTAACACATCCAGTACACTAACCATTGCTGCAGCTATAAGATCGTAGAGAGCAGGTGTGGGTGGTATACACCCTGGTCTCTGGGTAACACATCCAGTACACTAACCATTGTTGTAGCTATAAGATCGTAGAGAGCAGGGGTGCGTGGTATACACCATAGTCTCGGGGTAACACATCCAGCACACTAACCATTGCTGTTGCTATAAGATCGTAGAGATCAGGTGTGGGTGGTATACACCCTGGTCTCGGGGTAACATATCCAGTACACTAACCATTGCTGCAGCTATAAGATCGTAGAGAGCAGGTGTGGGTGGTATACACCCTGGTCTCGGGGTAACACATCCAGCACACTAACCATTGCTGCAGCTATAAGATGGTAGAGATCAGGTGTGGGTGGTATACACCCTGGTCTCGGGGTAACACATCCAGTACACTAACCATTGCTGTAGCTATAAGATCGTAGAGATCAGGTGTGGGTGGTATACACCCTGGTCACGGGGTAACACATCCAGCACACTAACCATTGCTGCAGCTATAAGATCGTAGAGAGATCAGGAGTGGGTGGTATACACCCTGGTCACGAGGTTACACACCCAGTACACTAACCATTGCTGTAGCTATATGATCGTAGAGATCAGGGGTGGGTGGTATACACCCTGGTCTCGGGGTAACACATCCAGTACACTAACCATTGCTGTAGCTATAAGATCGTAGAGAGCAGGTGTGGGTGGTATACACCCTGGTCTCGGGGTAACATATCCAGCACACTAACCATTGCTGTAGCTATAAGATCGTAGAGAGCAGGTGTGGGTGGTATACACCCTGGTCTCGGGGTAACACATCCAGCACACTAACCATTGCTGTAGCTATAAGATCGTAGAGAGCAGGGGTGGGTGGTATACACCCTGGTCTCGGGGTAACACATCATGCACACTAACCATTGCTGTAGCTATAAGATCGTAGAGAGCAGGGGTGGGTGGTATACACAAAGCATCTTTGTAGAAAGTTTTTTTTAAGTGTATCAACTATACAAGAAAATCGACATCATTAAGTTTTATAAACCGTAGTGCTTATAAATAGATTGCCTCCAATACATGAAGAGTTAAACAGATACAATATACATTTTCACATACAGACATGCACTACAAAACAACCCTACCCTTACGAAATATCCCATAACAAGAGGGCCCAAAGGGCCCCATGTCGCTCACCTGTCGAACTTGACCTAGATTTTGTTGAGATGATCATTGTGACCAAGTTTCTTACAGATTAGGCTAATAGTGTGACCTCTAGTGACTACTCAATGTTTTTATATGATTTCACCTAATTACCTAGTTTTTGACCCGGATGACCCAATATCGAACTTGACCTAGATTTTGTTGTGATGATCATTGTGACTTAGTTTCGTAAAGATCAGGCCAAAACTGTGACTTCTAGTGATTACACAAGTTTTTTTATTATTTTCCCTTGTGACCTAGTTTTTGACCCAGGATGACCCAATATCGAACTTGACCTAGATTTCGTTAAGATGTTCATTGTGACCTAGTTTGATAACGATTAGACCAAAATTATGACCTCTAGTGACTACACAAGGTTTTTCTATGATTTGACCTTGTCACCTAGTTTTTGACCCCGGATGACCCAATATCGAACTTGGCCTAGATTTTGTTGAGATGATCACTGTGACCAAGTTTCATAAAGATTAAGTCAAAATTGTGACATCTAGTGACTACACAAGGTTTTTCTATGATTTGACCTTGTGACCTAGTTTTTGACCCTGGATGACCTAATATTGAACTTGACCTAGATTTTGTTGACCATGTTTCATAAAGATAAGGTTGAAATTGTGACCTCTAGTGACTACACAAGGTTTTTCTATGATTTGACCTTATGACCTAGTTTTTGACCCCGGATGACCTAATATCGTACTTGACCTAGATTTTGTTGAGATGATCAATGTGACCATGTTTCATAAAGATAAGGTTGAAACTGTGACCTCTAGTGACTACACAAGGTTTTTCTATGATTTGACCTTGTGTCCTAGTTTTTGACTCCGGATGACCCATTATCGAACTTGACCTAGATTTTGTTAAGATGATCATTGTGACCAAGTTTCATAAAGATAAGGTTGAAACTGTGACCTCTAGTGACTACACAAGGTTTTTCTATGATTTGACCATGTGACCTAGTTTTTGACCCTGGATGGCCCAATATTGAACTTGACTTAGATTTTGTTGAGATGATCATTGTGACCAAGTGTCATAAAGATTAAGTCAAAATTATGACATCTAGTGACTACACAAGGTTTTTCTATGATTTGACCTAGTGACCTAGTTTTTGACCCCAGATACCCAATATCGAACTAGGCCTAGATTTTGTTGAGATGATCATTGTGACCAATTTTCAAAAGATAAGGTTGAAATTGTGACCTCTAGTGTCTACACAAGCCTATTGTTGACGGATGGACGGACGACGGACGGATGAAGAGTGATCACAAAAGCTCACTCTGTCACTTTGTGACTTGGCTATTTTCGTCAAAACTATCACTCTTCTGGGCTGTCATTGACCTAATAAGTAACGTTTATACAAAAATACTGAACCACCTACAGTATCGTAGCTACATTTATGAGTTTTTATTTTGCCCTCCCCTGCAGACTTTTTGCTCAAGGAAGTCCGAGTAACAAAATATTAAAACTCTGGCCTAAATGGGCATGCTATTGTTTGCAAACAAAAGCATTAGAAAGGCCACCAGAAAGTGGGCGGGATAAACTATAAGCCGGTTGTACATCACATATTAGAATTATAAACTTCGCTCCCTTGCACTTACATTTGTGTATTTGTTTATAATTCTAATATATGATGTATAACCTATACTTAAAATACTAAGTTTTCCACTTAGATATGCTTTGTGAATGTGGAGGAAAATCAACATTGTTGTAAAATGTGTCCAGAGTTATTTGTGTTGATAGTTTCATTAATCATTGAAATAAAGTTGCTGCAATCATACAAGGCGGTACACTAAGGCCAGAGTTCTTTGAATTTTCATTACTCATACCCTCCTGCCAAATTGTTTGTCATTTTCAAAATAAAATTGAAAAACAAAAATGTTATAAAACATATTAATGTTTTGGTGTAAATGTACCCGCCTAGTTTTATTATTTCATGATTTTGTTAATGATAAGCTGGTTTTATAAGTGCTTCAGTGCAGTATACAATAATACTGCAGCGCACAGACAATCCAAAGCCACACAGAAGCGACGGCAGGGCCTAGCCATCTACGCAGGAGTCAGACATAGAACGAACCATCCATCCACATTCCAAAAATGGAAATTTCAAGCCAAGCCATAAAGGGAGGTAATTAAAATGATAATTACACTGAAGTGAAGTACGGGGAGACTTTTTACAGCTGCCACACAGCACTTAACACCTGCTGTAGTGATAAGTTAATACTGTAGCGCACAGACAATCCAAAGCCATACAGAAACGACGGCAGTGCCTAGCCATCCACACAGGAGTCAGAACGTCTTTAAGATAAATTAGTTGTTTTCTTGAAAACTTACACTGTTCTTTATTGCTTTAAATCAGAGCGTCATTGACTAGTCCACCACCAACAGCTAGCGTGGTAGCTATATTTTGGGAGAAATTCATTTTCCCTCCTTCTGCGGACATTTCATTAACCGAAGTCTTTGAGTAACAAAAAAATTAAAAACTCTGGCCTAAAACAAAGACCTAGTAGCTTTGTTTAAACCACCATTGCTTCTGTTTAATATATAAAGATAAACATGTTTCATAATCAAATTTATTTATTTGGTTTTATTCAAATGAAATCAATCGATGACTATTGTATTCAGTTATATTGAAAGAACGCATATTAATTAGGTCTGTGTTCTAGAAGTGGTACACATTACTAGACCATGGCTGACTGTATGATCCATGGCGAGAAAAACACATGGCACAAAGGGCCCGAGGTCACTCCACTGTCGTAATAGTTCATGATGGCCTACATGGTGACGTAAGAAATCATTTACAACTTCAAAGAATCAAGTTAATGCAGCCTCAGTTGCATGTACAAAATGTACATGTACATTAGGTTATCATATTGTCCTAACAAGCGACCTTGTAATTTACATCAGATAACCCATATTGATAGAGTAGACAAACATTGTGACTTCTAGTGCCTATACAAAGTTTTTCTTTGATTTGACCTTGTGACCTATTTTCTACTCCAGTTGACTCAATATCGCACTTGACCTAGATTACATAGAGACAAACATTCTGACCAAGTTTCATGAAAATTGGGCCATAACTGTGGCCTCTAGTGTGTTCACAAGGTCTTTCTAAGATGTGACCTAGTTTTTGACCCCACATGACCCAGTTTCGAACTTGACCTATATTTCATTGAGACAAACATTCTGACCTAGTTTCATGAAGATTGGTATAAGATTTGACCTAGTGATCTAGTTTTTGACCCCACATGATCCAGTTTCTAACTTGACCTATATTGCATAGAGACAAACATTCTGAACAAGTTTCATGATGATTAATAATAATAATAATAATAACGTCTTTATTTTCTGTGGATAACATAATTGGCAAACCAATTTTCATTATGGTCCACGATTGGACCATAATTGTTTCCTCAAATGTGTTCACAAGCTTTTTCTAAGATTTGACATAGTGATCTAGTTTATGACCCCACATGATCCAGTTTCGCACCTGACCTAGATTTTATAGAGACAAACATTCTGACCAAGTTTCATGAAGATTGGACCATAATTGTTTCCTCTAATGTGTTCACAAGCTTTTTCTAAGATTTGACCTTGTGACCTTGTTTTTGATCCCACATGGCTCAGTTTCAAACTCACACACAATTATGGCACAAGTTTCATGAAGATTGGGTCATGAGTGTGACCTCTAGTGTGTTCACAAGCAATTGTGAACGGACGACGGAAGGATAGACGACGGACGAAAAGTGATCACACAAGCTCACCCTGTCATTAGTGACAGGTGAGCTAAAAACCACACTTAGAGACAAATCTCTTCTAAGGTCTATTTGTTTTTGGTAGTTCTTTTTTGCGAAAAGGCATGTTCGTATAAAGATTTGCACGGTGGCAAGTGCCTTGGGTGTGCTTCTGCATAGATTTGGGCCTGGCTACACACATGTCATGTATTTATGATAGTGTTTATTGTACACAATCTATTGAGCCATCAGTTCAGGATCCAAATCACAAAATATAAAGTCACCAGATCTGATATATAAACAGTGCTAGGCACTAGAGTCAGGCAGTGACAGTTCTTCTCTATGTACTATAAGCATATGTGATTTCATATGGTGTTTCTGTGTGAACCTCTGACCACATATTAAACATGAGAACGGTCGCTCCCCGGTATGACACATGTAATGTCGCTGTACACGTTGTTTAGTACTGAACTCTCTCCCACATTGCCCACATTTCCACATTTTGGTACCAGCAGCGGATAGAAACATTACTGAAAATAAGAAAACAGGATTAAAATTAATTTGAAGATCTATTCCTCAACTTCTATGCAATAATTTCCCTTTATCCCTTCTAATAAGACATGCATAGAAAAGTTATTTCCCTTTATATATGGTCATGTGTTTAGTTATCTCCCTTAGGCTATTCCTTCTATAGTAATTCAAACACACAGTGATCTCCCTTTATCCCTTCACTAAAACACACACATACAAGAGCTTTTCCCCTGTATATTATCATGTTTAAAGTTCTCTCCCTTTGTAAATTCCTTCGTGAGGATATGCAAACACCTACACAGTAACTTCCCTTTATCTCTTCTATAACACATGCATAGAAGAGTTATCCCCCTTTATACCTTCATGTTTAAAATTCTCTCCCTTCAGTCTATTCCTTTATAGGAAGGTCAAACACCTCAGCGTTTTTTACTTCCCTTGCAGTTAGTCTGCATAGCATGGGAGGTAACTGCGTAAGAGTTTGTAGAATATTAAATTTGTCTTTAATCCTCTCCCTTTCTCTATTCTTTCTATAAGGTATTAGATCGGTCTCAATTTTACTCTCTTTGTTTATTTCTTTTACTGTACATACATAGGGAGATTGTTTCAAGTTCTCTCCCTATATTCCTTCATTTCTTGATTTATCTCCCCTTGTTTATTCCTTCTATAGGATATTCATCTGGGGTTCTCTCCCTTTTTCCTTTTATAGATTTGTCTTCAGTTCTCTACGTTTAGCTAATCCACGGTGCAAGACGCAAAATCAAATTAATACAGATTGTATAAATTGTATATAACATAATAGACCTATACAGAAAAATCTTATCTTTTGTCTAGCACCTATGGTTTAACCCTTAAAAAATAATTAAAAGAGCTAAACAACAGGAAGTATAATACGCCAACGATTTTACTATAGCCTTATCTTGAAATATTAATTGACAACCAAAATGCATTTCCGGCGTGAAAGGCTCTCTTGTTGTATTTGTTGTTACAGTTACAGTCAGATCTCGATATAACAGCACTGTGTTCCCAAGCAAAATGTTGTTGCAACGAATATATCAGTACATTGTATACTGAATTGGTACAATTTTTAGTGTGTTTTGAAACATTTGTCTGTCAGTATGTCAAGCGTCGTTTTATCAATTTAAACCTGATTGTATATGACATATGATAAAACATACTAGGTTATATGTAATTTATTCTACTACACCTCATATACGTACATAACCTAACTACAATGTACAAACACAGGAGTCTGTAACAATAATCACCATTGACTTGTCTTATAAGCTTGTGATTAACCAGTCCAATACGGTGGCATTCAGTATTGTGTATGCATGCAGGAATTAAGTAAAAAAATTTCAGAATCCATTGCTGCTGAAATAAAGTGCACATAATTTTAAACACACATTGGATTTAAAAAAAATCACAAAATTTGCAGCCCACAGAAAATAACACCTCGATGGTAGTTTATAAGAGGGAGTATCCAAAATGATGTTGATTTTAGCTTTAAAAAGTTTATTTTAGGACAGATTGTACATAACGTTACTACCGGGTAATTTATATTAGGTCGATAATGTAACAAGTTCTTACAACTTATTTTAAACACTGCTGTCACCTCATTCTTGATGGATTCCATAGCCAAAAGGGTTTTTCAGACAGAAGCAAGCTGTCCCTTATATTCATACCCTGTCCCTTAAATTTATACCCTGTGTATTATCATTGTTACAGACCCCAATGACTACAAGTATCATATTTATGTATATGGAAACTCAAGAAAACTATTCACTCGCTTAGAATGAGAAGGTTGTAAGTACAAAATCGATATTTTGAGAAAACAAGAAAAAACTGTCTGAAAACTACTCTTTACTTATGGAAAAACAAGTTTTTCAAACTTCGGTTTGGTCAACATGACCAGTTATGATTTGCATGAAAACAGGTTCATAAGAAGCACATTGTGATGTAAATTTCAAATACGTATGGGTCTTATATGGTTGTTAGTAGCACTTACGACCTTCTTATTCTAAGCCAGCAAATTATAGATGTTCTGAGAAATTGCTCTAGAATATACATGTATAACATGAAACTAGAATGATATTACAAACATATTGAAAGTATCTGGTAAAACGCCTATTTTTACGTATCACATATTTAATACAATATTAATAACATAATATAAAACAAATGATAGAATGATTAAGAAACATAGAATAAAATATTAATCATTACAATTACAATTATGCATAAATGGTATCAAGAATGAGTTTAAAACACAGTGACTGTAGGTTAGAAACCACCAAATAAATTTGCTCTTTGGTTCAATGTAAAGTTACAATAGTAGGCCCCAAATATTTACATCTTTTAAGTCTATGGCCAGCAGGAAGACATATATCATTTTAAAGAAGTACCTTTGAGCTTCAAAATAATACAATAAAATAGGGGGGTCATGTATCTTCTAAGAAAAATTTTGTCCATCAAACATGGTCTACCTATTTTTACACATGTCCGGACTGATTCAATCCGGGTTTTACCCTATTCTACTTTCACTTTGGTATCAATGTAAGAATACCAAGATATTCCAGATTTTCCAGTTTCACTACATAACATGCATATTTACAATGCATTTAAGCTCAATTTCATCACTCCAGTGCACACTTGTTAAGAAATATCCCCATTTACAGGCAAGCCAAAGTTGTTTTAAGGACTACTCGAGTGTATCACCATTTGGCCCGCGTAGGCATTTGGTGGTTCTTTACCTGTACATACATTGTAAAACAAACAATTAGCAACAACATTAAGAGACACAGTCATGTTCAATTTAAGAATTAAAATCACATTATGTTATTAAAATGCATAATTGGACCACACATAGCACTTACAATTAAATCCGTTCATTTAATTCCTGATTAAAACAGCAAATTCCATTAAAACAATTCATAGAAATCTCTACAGTAGTAGATTTTAAGCTTTTTTTTAAATAGAATCTACATCTAAAGTGTCTGAATTCTGTATATCGCTAGGCAATTCATTCCACAATCTCGGACCAACAGTACCAAAGCTATGGTTACTGAACGTTTTCCTTTTATTAAGTGGAACCACATAACACACTGTACCAGAGTCTGAAGATCGCATTCTTCTAGTAAGGACTTGTTTAGTAAGCAACTCTGTAAGATACGCTGCAGCTTGACCAATAAAACAGTTAAACATGACAGTGAGCATTTTGAATGAATTCTAGCTTTGGTAGGTAACCAATTCAGATCAAACAAAGCTTGTTTTGAGCTATCTTACTTTCTACGGTTTAAAACCATATCCTCAAACCTGCTATGCTATGTCATAAGAAAGATCAAGTACTTAAATCAGATTGAGAATATGATGTACTAGTATTTTAATACCAAAGGAAGCATTTACTTCAAAACAGGGAAATTATCAGGGGATCACAGACTTGCATAATTTTGTAATTAAGTATGTCCCTTAACACAAAAACTTACATAGCGACTCAATGATGAATTCTAAGAGTAACAAGGGCAGCTAACTCATAAATATAGGCCACAGGGTAACCACCCTTGTCAGTATGGACTCCCCTTATGATGGTGAATATCTATGTTGAGTTTCAAGTGGATACCAGTTTGATAAGTTAGAAAAGGGGAATAACTCTTATAAAATGCTTGATAGATTTGTTTCCGCTTGTCAGCAGATGCTGGTCATCACATTTCACAAGTGTGTTGATTTTCTTGTTGAAAGCTGTGCTAGTATTAGGAAAAATTCAGTTTATGCGTACAATTTGCCACTTAATAATTTCTATGTAGTTGAAAACAGGGCAGATAACTCCATAAATATAGGTCACATGGTTACTAGCCTTGTCAGTATGGACTCCCCTTGTGATAGTGAATAACTATGTAAACCTTTGAAAGTCTTGAGAAAATGACTCTGATAAAAACTTAACCAACACCCACGATCCAGCACGACAATAGCTTGACTTGTTTCTGCGAAAAGTCGAGTTAAAAATGTCTAGGGAATGTAGTTTAAGTAGTATAGTCTGTATGCACAAGACATGAACTCGCCACAAACTAACAAAGATTAGATGTACAGTATTGTGTACATAATTTGGTTGGTCCAACATAACATGTTACATCACAGGTCCACCCTAGCAGCACATAGAGTTCCAAGACAATACCTGGTAGTTCATACACTGGTAGATCAAACACGACACGAATGTTACACATTTAGGTCAAATCCTTCCTTACTGACGTGCAAACGAATGACATGTGCTTTCAGCGACTCTTTCTGGTTAAACTTTCTCCCACAGTAGGAGCACATGAAAGGTTTTTCACCCGTATGAATATACACATGTCTCTGTATCTTCTGTTTCGTACTGAAGATTTTACAACAATACTGACAGGCGAACATTTTCGTTCCGTCTCCATGAGTTATAAGATCTGAAAGCATAATGAATCCATTTAAAACAAGGTAAAATATCTAATAATGCATTTTACCACAGAAATAGGTTACACTCAGATAATTTGATACACATAGGGACAGGGTATACTCAGATAATTTGATACACATAGGGACAGGGTATACTCAGATAATTTGATACACATAGGGACAGGGTATACTCAGATAATTTGATACACATAGGGACAGGGTATACTCAGATAATTTGATACACATAGGGACAGGGTATACTCAGATAATTTGATACACATAGGGACAGGGTACACTCAGATAATTTGATACACATAGGGACAGGGTATACTCAGATAATTTGAAACCATGTTCCTATGCTATTATTAAGAAAGCATGCTAAACTGTCAGCAGCCATTTGTCAGTGAAAATCAGAGTTCCAATTGGGCTATTATTTGTATAAAATTGAAACACAAGTTATGCATCTATGTTGACAGTATGAAACAGAGTGCTAATGTAAACTCTCCAATACATGCAATCAACTGCATGTCAACCCCTTAATTTGCATTAATACTTTGCCATCATGGCCAAGGGCAGTAACTCTTTTATGATTTTATAATGAGTTATGCCCGTTTTAACTTAAATATTTCTTAGTTATTGGTGTGATATGACCTTGATATAACTATCATAGTTCTGTGTTGAAAAGTGGAATAACTCCAACAAAATCATGCAAATGATTGCCCTTGACCATGATCGTAAGCAAGTGATGTAATTTTTAGTGCAATGTCATGGATAGTAGGCAAGATGTAGCCTGCATGTAAAACTTTCAACCAGTTAGCAACAGGTTTAGTACTGTAAGGGAGACAACCACTGTGGGAAGTTTAGAACAAAGGAACCCCTACTTCAGAAATACTGTTTAATTTGGTTTATTGTAAGATACATTGCTAGAAATAAACTACATGTATAGTAAGCATACACACATACATGTATCACAAGGTTTAATAAACAGAATGATGAGGTCGAGATCAGTGATCTTAATTTATAACTAAAATATTAACAACATGAATTATTAAAATACTACTTGTACGATGAATGAACAAGACTGCGTTCACTAAACGCTTATGCCCCCTGTGGAAGTCTTGTCCATAAATAAGTCTAAGTCCAAAATTAGGTCAAGGTGAAGGTCAAAATGGGGTTAGGTGGTACAGGCGTGTGGAGAGTGTTCATACACAACATCCATGCAAGTATGAAAGCTTTGTAGCAAGCCATATTAATGCTAGAAGAAACGGTCAATTTGGGTTAACCAGGACGGACGGATGAACAGACGAACGGACGGACAGGTGAATCACTATATGCCTCCCCATCTATCGATAGGGGGGCATAAAAAGTCTAAATGAAATCCAAGAACTATATACATGTTCAGTACCACCTTTATAAAGCAACATCCATTGGGAAACACAAAGTGTGGTTTTGTGGTTCAGAGGTTGTTGCTTTGGAGAGGTAAAATAAACAGTAAATGATTACTTCTTTAAGTAAATTAATATGTTACTATAGAGATGTTGGTGCTCAAGAGAAGGCCACTCTAAAAAGGTTGCGCTGTATGATGAGAATTGATCTAAGCATAACATGTCATAGCTACGAACAACCAGACCGTAAAGTGAAATTTTATCAAATCTGACTGGTGGTTAAAGAGAACTAGCACAGAAAATATTCAAGGGGCAATGACTCTGTAAATACTGAACCTAGCATAATATGCCGTAAAATATTTAAAGGATAAATATTAACTCAGTAAAACTTGATCATGCATATTAAACTTGATGCTGATATACATAACTAAACTCATGTTTAGTTTCATTGAAATCTGATGTCAGTGGTTTACCGTTTCAGCAAAAAAAAAGAGAAATAAAATATTCGAAGGGCAAAAACTGATCCAAGCAGAATGTGATGCTGATATGTACAAATAGACATGGCACAATCGTCATATGGCTCTAGTGAACTTTTATTTGAACTTTTACTAATGGTTACAGAGAAATAGCAAGGACATATTATGCATGGCTCAAAATATAGCCCCATGTGCTTCTTATCTTGGGGAATTGTAGTACATACAATCACTACACAAAGATACAACAACAAACATGCAAATTATATACATAAGAGTATAGGCTTTGTGTAAGGTTACCAGTCTGAGTAAAACATGCATGATAGGCATTTGAAGAAGGCCTTCAAGGCAAGTCAATGTGAAGAAATATATCAACATATATACAGCCATAATTATTTGCTTGATTTCAACCAACTTATAATGTACAATAGTAAACATCCCAACTCGAATAAGCATAAATACTACAGTACAGTCTGACCAAATAATGCATGGATTTCCATATACAAATAAACCATGAGGCAGCCATTGAGAGCAAATTGTACGTATTTGTTTAAAGTTTTTAAAACATGTTTCACAGGTGATAACTAATGTAAATGACATCTTGGCATGCAATTCTTCTGATTTCCTTGTTGACATAGTGACTCCTCCCTCATATGTCAACGTGACTCCTCTTTCCTACGCCAAAGTGACTCCTCCCATATACGTCCAAGTGACTCCTCCCTCATATGTCAAAGTGACACCTCCCTCGAGGTCAAAGTGACTTCTTCCTCCTGCATCAAAATACTCCTCTACTATACATCAAAGTGACTCACAGACAAAATTATTCCACCTTCATACACCAAACATTTACATCATCTTTCTGAAATAAAGCAAGAATTTTATGAACATGTTTTTCCCATGTTCAACTAGAACGTATGCGAGGCATTTACGGCCAAGGCAATGATATGGTGATAACTATCTAAGTTTATATTACTTATAAGGGTGCATGGACACTCGGAAATTGTTTGAATTCTGTACATATCATCACACAACTGTTCACTGGGGCATTTTATAAAACAAATAATACAACAACTTTCGGTACATTGTATGACAAGTTGAATAAATTAGAGAATTGGAAATTCCAGAAATTTTGCAGACAATAATGGTAGTATTAGATGCACATAGTTTGTATCTTATATTGATCTACTATAGGTTTATGATTTTATGTTGCTTGACGACACAAGTCACTGGGGCACAGGAAATCCTGGAAACACCCCCTTGACACCAACCTGTGACTTTATGACAGATTTGTAGGAAAAATCAACCAAAATGATGCTGTTACGTGCTGTATTCATTGAGAACTGAAAGACTAGGGATTGATACAAAGATCATCAATTACAGTAAAACCTCTGTAGAGTAACACCTGCTGGGAGCTACAAAGATTGGCAATTGTTAAGAGACTGTTGCTCAACATAGATTAATTTTATAGTAAATATCGGCTTAAAAACATTTTGAAGGTGTAGTAATGGAGAGGTAGTTGCCCTACAGAATTTAAACTTAATAGTATATATCAGTTTTGGGAACAGAGGGCCGCTCTGGAGAGGTTCTACTTTGAATGTATGTAAAAAGTTATTTACCTGAACAAAATCTACGTTAATCAGCCATGCTCTATCTTCATTAATCATGGTAGTAGCATATCCTTGTTCGCATGCATTACCAGATGGCTTCGTAAATGTCCCTGTTGTGTGAAGGTCTTCGGACAATACTGACAACTATACGGTCGTTCCCCAGTATGTAACCGTTGATGTCGTGTCAGAATTTGTTTAGTAGCAAAATCCTTTCCACACACTTGGCATGGATGTCTTGTCCCTGTCCCTGACAATTCTGAAAAAGAAGATAACAAGCACAGTTATAAAATCCTAATAATATACAGCAGACGTCAATGAAACACAACAGAAGTATGAAACAACTCCGAAGTTCATTTCCACAGTTTAACTATTTATTCAACCAGAATATTGAACCCAATATATAGACCAATGCACACCCGAGTGGGTATTGTTTTATCAAATTTAAATTCGTTATAATTCTTCAACAAGTACATATTAGGAACATATACTAGTATTGTGACAGGTTTAAAGGAACACATTTTAGAACAGTATCATTAATATTACAGACCACCTTACCACAATTTGCAACTGTTAATGAACAACATGCATGTAGCGTTTAAATTTGGGCGTAACTTTCAGGGGTGTCAACAGAGCCAAATAAAAAATCCTGAAACTCATATGCGGCTGACCATTTTTGACAAACTAGAGGCCGTCAAGCATATATAACTCAGTTTTTTAAACTTTTTATTGAAGAAAATCCTTCAGAGCAGATATAATTGACCATAACTTTGTCATAGCATTTGTGAAAGCATAGCTCTTCAAGGAATACCGGAAAATTGACACCCCTGAACTTTAAGATTATCATATTACTAAGTATTTTGGTAAAACAGTACCCTGGTTCTGAAGTGTGGTCATAGATTATGGGAATGACAATTTGACATAAGGTATGTTAATATTATTTGACATGCATTTCTACACAAAACTCATTAGTCACTCATTTGTAAAACATGTTTTCATTGGTCAATCATTTGAAAAACAAGTTTTCATTGGTCAGTCATTTGTAATAAAACATGTTTTCATTGGTCAATCATTTGTAAAACATGTTTTCATTGGTCAGTCATTCGTAAAACATGTTTTCATTGGTCAATCATTTGTAAAACATGTTTTTATTGGTCAATCATTTGAAAAACAAGTTTTCATTGGTCAGTCATTTGTAAAACATGTTTTCATTGGTCAATCATTTGTAAAACATGTTTTCATTGGCTTACTACATGTCAAAACCTGTTTTCAACCATTTTCAAAGTATAAACATATAATGCTGTACAAATCCATCAGTTGGAGCATAGTCGTGTTTTGACATTTGATCATAATGCATAACAACCTACATTCAAAACAGAGGACCTAAAATCAATGTACATTTTACAAATCATCTTTTATTCAACAAACTACATGTACAACATAAAACCGTAAGTGTTTAACACATATACCAAACAATACACATGTAGTGCAAATAGAAACTGTAACAATCAAAGAATAGTTTAATAAAGAGCAAAATGAATAAACATGTACAAATAATTATATGGCACATGTATAGTCCGTTTAATCAGGTCTGTCACTTGTATACAAACATTGTAATATCATAACATTGTACGTTTATTGTTTTAAACATTTCAATTGGAGAAAAAGGCAGTGAAAACCAATACGTTATTCACTAAGCGAGGTACAAATACTGTGTATTAAAGTAATACATTATTAAGAGAAATTGCAATGTTTACATACACAATGTTATGTAAACAAGTGACTGACCTGTTTCATCGATTTATACCTTAAATCTTGATTAGTACTTTCCAGGCAGTCCCATTTATTATTATAGTATGCCCTAATGATTTGAAGCACTCTAATAACAGTCTCTGTTCCTATGCAGGAGCACATCAAATGATTTTGAACCCCTGATCTACAAACAGTTTGTTCCAATGCAAAGCGGAAGCACAAATGATTGTTAATACAATGTACACAAACACAGTCTAGGTTCCAACGCAATGCGTGGCACACATGAACACAGTCTCTATTCCAATGCAATGCAGGGGCATGAATGATTTGGAAAACTATACAAACAGTTCTATTTCAATGCAATGCAGGTACATTCATTGGAAAACTCAACAGTTTCCATTTCAATGCAATGCCTGGGCATGAATTATTTGGAAAACTTCAGTATCTTTTCCAATGCAATGCTGGCATGAATGATTTGGAAACTAAACAGTTTCCATTCCAATGCATTGTGGGAGCATAAAATCAAATATTGTGAACACATAAGCACAGTCTCTGTTCCAATGCAATGCCAGGGCACAAATGATTTGGAAAACTCTACAAACAGATTCTATTCCAATGCAGTGTGGGAGCATAAACTTAATTATTGTGAACACATTTACACAGTCTCTGTTCCAATGCAATTCCCAGGCACAATTGATTTGGAACATTCTATAAACTGTCTTTGTCTATATGCACCATCATGTGTGATTTCAAGTGACTCTTCTGATTAAATCGTTTCAAGCAAATTCGACATTCGAATGGCCTGTCTCCAGTATGAGACTGCATGTGCACTTTGAGGTTGAACTTGTTTGCGAAATCTTTCCCACAAACATGACATGGAACACGTTGCTGTTGGTTACCTCGTGGATAATCTGAAATATAGAACACAATAGAATCAAACACTATGACTAACACAAAAGTTGGACACAAGTTCCCTCCCTTTTTCGTACATATATGTACAGTGCAACCTCTCCAGAGCAACAACCCCTCTGTAAAAAACATTATAATTTTATTCCAGAGGTATCAGTTTTACCTCTCTGAAGCAATAACCTCTATAAAACAACTAAACTTTTGTTTCCCATAGGGTTTTTCTCTAGAGAGGTTGTACTGTATAGAGAGGTTGTACTGTATAGAGAGGTTGTACTGTATAGAGAGGTTGTACTGTATAGAGACGTTGTACTGTATAGAGACGTTGTACTGTATAGAGAGGTTGTACTGTATAGAGAGGTTGTACTGTATAGAGAGGTTGTACTGTATAGAGAGGTTGTACTGTATAGAGAGGTTGTACGGTATAGAGAGGTTGTACTGTATAGAGAGGTTGTACTGTATAGAGAGGTTGTACTGTATAGAGAGGTTGTACTGTTATAGAGAGGTTGTACTGTATAGAGAGGTTGTACTGTATAGAGAGGTTGTACTGTATAGAGAGGTTGTACTGTATAGAGAGGTTGTACTGTATAGAGAGGTTGTACTGTATAGAGAGGTTGTACTGTATAGAGAGGTTGTACTGTATAGAGAGGTTGTACTGTTATAGAGAGGTTGTACTGTATAGAGAGGTTGTACTGTATAGAGAGGTTGTACTGTATAGAGAGGTTGTACTGTATAGAGAGGTTGTACTGTATAGAGAGGTTGTACTGTTATAGAGAGGTTGTACTGTATAGAGAGGTTGTACTGTATAGAGAGGTTGTACTGTTATAGAGAGGTTGTACTGTATAGAGAGGTTGTACTGTATAGAGAGGTTGTACTGTATAGAGAGGTTGTACTGTATAGAGAGGTTGTACTGTATAGAGAGGTTGTACTGTATAGAGAGGTTGTACTGTATAGAGAGGTTGTACTGTATAGAGAGGTTGTACTGTTATAGAGAGGTTGTACTGTTATAGAGAGGTTGTACTGTTATAGAGAGGTTGTACTGTATAGAGAGGTTGTACTGTATAGAGAGGTTGTACTGTATAGAGAGGTTGTACTGTATAGAGAGGTTGTATTGTATAGAGAGGTTGTACTGTATAGAGAGGTTGTACTGTATAGAGAGGTTGTACTGTAGAGAGGTTGTACTGTAGAGAGGTTGTACTGTATAGAGAGGTTGTACTGTATAGAGAGGTTGTACTGTATAGAGAGGTTGTACTGTATAGAGAGGTTGTACTGTATAGAGAGGTTGTACTGTATAGAGAGGTTGTACTGTATAGAGAGGTTGTACTGTATAGAGAGGTTGTACTGTATAGAGAGGTTGTACTGTAGAGAGGTTGTACTGTATAGAGAGGTTGTACTGTAGAGAGGTTGTACTGTAGAGAGGTTGTACTGTATAGAGAGGTTGTACTGTATAGAGAGGTTGTACTGTATAGAGAGGTTGTACTGTATAGAGAGGTTGTACTGTATAGAGAGGTTGTACTGTATAGAGAGGTTGTACTGTATAGAGAGGTTGTACTGTAAACTGTAAAGGCAAGATAACTCATGATCCTACAACCAAGTCTAACTTGAGGCTTACAACTAGATCATATTTTATTATCTACACATATCAGGGGCTCTACTGAGGCCCAATGCCGAATCCTGGAAATATGACACAAGTCAAGCACCCTTAACACATATCCCTTCACTGAAACTGTTTCAAACATTGTTCTATTGTTAAAATTCTGCATATGAAATTTCAAATGACCATAACTCAGTCATGTTTTAGTATTTTCATCAAACAACTTTTTTTTGCAGAAAATATTTTACTGCATCAAATCCCCAATTTCTGGATTATTCTGGAATAGTAGGCCCCCTTACACATACAACATACATAATGTGGAATTCTATTATTACCAAGATCATCATTTCGTCCCTTTGGCGCAACAAGGTTGTATCTCTCTATACACTATATAGTGAGATACAACCTTGTTGCGCCAAAGGGACGCATTTTGAAGCATAGATAACATATGTAAGCTGTTTTGTGCTACTGACGTAATGCAGTGACAGGCGAGCTAAAACAATAATAATTTGGTTAAATGATGAGTATCTACATGAAGTGTTAGGTCCCTAGAAGTCTGAGGCCATTGAACAACTGATAATACACTTAATGACTGTCGAAGTCGATCACAAACCAACAATCTATATCAGGGAGGCAAATGTACATCATTCCTAAATATGCCATTTTAAAAAAGATTATATTAAGTCAGACAGGGAAGGCAGCACTTAAATTAACCAGCCGAGCACAGAAATCATTAAAAACACACAAAGCATAATGTCCAACTGAACCAACAGAGCACAGGAACATATAACACATACAAGGCACAAACCCACAAGTTAACGACCCAACAAACTGCTTATGTTATCAAAATTCCATTAACATTGTACCAACATGATATCAATGATTTAACAACATTCAGTCAAAAAAAACAAAATTGTTCGCTTCAAATTTTATTTAGAAAAAAACCTACAATGAACATACTTATAAACCAAGACTATCAACATGTATACAAATAGATGTACATTCTAACAAATAATGCAATTCACTTACACCTGGCACGACCAACAAATAATACACACAATCTCAATAATAAGTAAAGTTTGTGATGTTAAATTACTGTAATGTTTTTCAAATTTTTAGAAGCCGTTATGATCGATTTCCTTGTCCACAGAAAATATTACAGTTATCATTTTACTACTCATTCTTTCAACATTAACCACTATACATTTCCAGTAAATCCATCAATACAACATTGTGAATGTACAAGGGTTTTTGACATAAAATTGTAAGTCTTCCACAAATGGCCATAACTCCTGCAAAACTCATCCAGCCTTCAATTCCTGACAGAATGCATAATTCATATGAATTTTCTTTGAAATCCAACCAATGGTTAATGAGTTCTAGCTAGTACGGACAAACTTTGTGACACGCAATTTAATTAAGCATGAATAGGGAACCCTGTAATAATGCTTTGGCAACAGTACATGCAATGCACATGTAAACAGTTGAATGTTCATTAGAATTGAAGTACAATTTGCTGGTAAAGCATTATAATACAATATACATGTATAAAACATCAGATGGAAATAACTCACACACTTGCATCCAAACTAGTGACTCACAGTGCTTTATTCTACGAAAAACACAGGTACAATTCATTATTTTTTAAGTAACACATACATAATTTTACTTTTTTACATTTTATTGTTCTTAAATCTGAAACTGTGAATTTGTTCAGTTAAGTTGAACTTGCCTTTAATTAACATTGAGAAACCATGAAGCTGAGTGCAGATATATGAAGTCCATATCGTGAAATAGTAATGTTGATGATGTTGAATGTTGACATTGTGAATTAGTGAATATTAGGGATGTTTTATTGTGCATTCTAACACGATCTGTGGATAAAACCGTATACGCACAGAGCAAACCAGGGCATGTATTATACCCCGTATCACACGACATATTTATGAATAAATGAACGAAAACTTTACAGTAAAAACTTCAACGAGGCAAGTTGCACGAGTATCCAGTGTTACAGCTATGACGCAACTATTTTTAGAAACTCCAATATACTATCAAAACTAAGTTTCATAAAAACTTCTGATAATTCAATTCATTTATGTTTTTCATTTCATGACATAGATAGTATACCCTATAATTGTGTTATTAAAATTGTTTCAATGCTTAAAATGTGTTCTTTCCTTCAGAAAATTACGAACTTTCAAGGTCGTTTTCATTAATGAGGGAGGTAATTGTACCAGCTAATAAGCCACTTAATTTCAGCAAGGAATTATGTTCAATGTCAAATGGATGAAAATGGAATGCGCGCAGTTAAATAGTACAGGATATCATCGTATTTTCATCAAATAACTTGTATTTTCTGCAGAAATGTTAATTCTTTCAAATGCAATAAATCTGGATTTCCAAATTATTCCGAGAATAGTCAAAACCCAGTTGTATACAAACACACTAATCACAAAATCCTAGAATTGACTGACATGTCTAATCATATGTGTCTGCATGTTTCGCTTGGTATGAAATGCTTTCTGACAAACACTACACTGGAACGGTCGGTCTTCTTGATGTATACGCATATGTACAGATAAGTTGTATTTTTTGTTGAATATCTTTCCACAAACTTCACATGGAAATCTTGACCGACTAGAAATGCTGTCCACTTGGTTGTGAAATTCGCCATACATACCACCTGCAACAAGAGAACGATACGGGTAAATATAATTTACCAAAAAACTTACTAGAATCAAGCTTAGAAACAAAATTATATAGTACTGAGGCATCATAAATGGCCAATCCTGAAAATGAGTGGCCAGTCTGTATGGGATGCTATCAGTACACACCCATATACCAGAACTAAGGTCAAACATGTTTATAAAAGTGTTGTTAAAATACAGCTTATAAAATATGAAAAGACTATAACTTGGTCAATCCATTGATTTTTTCATCAAATAATGTTTATTTTCTGCAGAAAAGTTTATTTTTTCTCGTGCAGCAAATCCAGATTTCCGGAATAGAAGGACCCCTAATAATATCATAAATATTTTGGGGATTGACGTCTGTGACTAGGCCATTAAATCAAATCCACATATTTAAAGGATTTTCCAAAATACGTCAAAAAGGCATTATATTCCAAAAATCCACAAATTTAATTCTGGTAAACCCACAATAATCAATGATTTTACAGTAACAAATTGTATTGTGTATTATATATTATACTGTCAAAGCATTTCTATACAATACATGAAATAAAAAATCTGTGACTAAAAGTTTAAGCCTCTCGATTAGTTGGTTCACAACTGAAGCCCGAAATTGACCAATGACAAGGCTTCTTTCTGAGACATATATCACCAGACTTGACAATATAGTCTGTATGAAATAGAATACACTGAGGTTTTTATTTCAAAGATTTATTTCCTTTCAAATATGATGTTTATACAATGCACTTATAAATCAATTTTTCATTCATTTTTGCCAAAGTTTTTTATTTTTCAAGTTCCCAGGAAATGTTTTGAAAATTTTGCTATAATGTAAGTTACAGAGTAGGGAATAGAAAAATAACAAGAGGGCTGAAAGGGACCTAGGTCACTCACCTGCCATGTGGGAGCAACCTAGAGCCCCAAAAGGGACTCTTGCTATTTTTCCATTCCTTACTCAAGACAGCAAATGTTTATAAAAGAATTTGGTTAACCAAAAAAATGAAAAAAATTGGCATTAGATTTCATAAAGTTTTAAACTGTTTTTCAGTCTTACATAGCAAATAAGTGTAAACTAGTACTAACTTAATCTTTCAAAACTGGCTGACTAGTTGTCCAGAGTACAATAGTTTAAATGGACAATAGAGTGTGCTTTCAAATTGCTCTTGGTTCTGAAACGCTTGAAGCATGTTGGGCATTCATGTGGCTTCGCCCCTGTATGGACTCTCATATGTACATCCCGATTAAACTTTCGGTTGAAAGATCTTCCGCAGATTTCACAAGCAAATAACGATCCTGATTCAACTGCTGGTATTTCACCAGCAAATAACAACCCTGATTCCACTGATGGTTTGGCATCTACAAAGGTCACTGAAATTAGAAAGAAATTTGACTCATAAATCATTGCTAGATTTAGGTATATATTGTTAATTGTACTTTTGTTAACCATGAATATGCCAACAGTAAGAAACAGAAATATCTACCACAAACCAAATTGCCAAACAAGGGCATCAACTCCGCTAGATTTAGATTAACTTTATGTTTAAACAAAGGCCACAACTCTGCTTGATTTAGTATAACTATATGAATTAACAAGGAGCACAACTCTGCTCAATTTAAATTAACTACATGTATATGTATCAACACAAGGGCCACAACTCTGCTAGAGTTCTTTTATCTATATGATCATTAAAAACCAAGTAAAAGAGGAACAAAACTGAAAATTTAATTCTGTATTTTATTTGCACAATACATCTCAATTTTTACATTATTATTACATTCATTTACAAAGAATCATGAGAATTATAACTTACATAATTTTGTCACATCTGACATGTACAACCACATAGATTTAAGGCTGGAGTTTCAACCTTGCAACCCAAACCCAGTAACCAAAATCTAACACATTTTTATTTGGCCTTATGTAACAAAATGCAATATCAAAATTTATCACACACTTTTCTACAGTTCCATAAAAAGTTAAAAACATAATGCACAGTAATATTATGTACAGTGTGCATTAATTTTGTACAGTGCACATTAAATGTGCAAATGATAATTTTTGTTGATTATGATGACGTCTTGGATATTACGCAATGTATACATACTGCAATGCTGTACATAAGCCAAGTATGAATGGGTAAAACTATCGTTTTTGTTAGGTGCATGACAAATAGAATATAAAATTTATGCTGATTTATTAATGAATTTATGAAACTTGTGAATAAAACTAATACAATGATTGTCAAGGCTAGCTTCATATCATTTTATTCCACTTGTCGCATAAATTCAAACAATTATAAAAAATATTTTTTGGAGCCAATCAACACATAGATCTGGACTAAACTTAAGGAGGAATGAGCTACCCAGTATGTATGCGCCGAAAATCATCATTCAATATGTAGGTGATAAATAAGAAAACAACCATAAAATAAGGTTCCAATTAAACCATACACATGTAAATAGATGAAATTACGTAAATCATCATGAGAATGCGCAATTGTCATGACGTTCATATTTTTTCAGTTTTTAATTTTTGCATTGTAAGAGTATTTTCTACCAAATTAAATTGTTTGAGGCAAACTTTTATTGTTAGAAAAAAAGCGCTCATACCGCCTTAAAAGTTGCATACATTGCAAAAGCATGAAAGACAAATACATAAATCACAAAAAAAATGAATAAAGATAATATTATTGAACACATGAATATTTTACACATACAGACTAAAAATATTAATGAAAATATTCAACATGTGTAACTATGTACATTATTTACACAGAAGACTAATCAAATAATTGCCTCAGATTGGTTGTTACCAACTATTTAACCCTTTACTGCATGTCGACAAATTTGTACGCATCTAATGCATAACATACTGATGATATAGTTTACGGTAAAATCATTTTTTCAAGGGATTAAATTTTCATTAATTTCAAGGTTGAACTTCACAACAGAATTTGATCCCAAAGATCATTCAACCATCGAAATAGGAACAAGGGTTTCCTCTGAAACTATGACAACACGAAATTACCACAATTCACAAAATTTAATTTTTCCAAAAATCCATGAAATTCATGCCTGAACAAGACTGCGTTCAATAAACGCTTATGCCCCCTGTGGAAGCCTTGTCCATAAATAAGTCCAAAATTAGGTCAAGGTGAAGGTCAAAATGGGCTACGTGATACAGGCCTGTGGAGAGTGTTCATATACAACATCCATGCAAGTATGAAAGCTTTGTAGCAAACCATATTAATGCTAGAAGAAACGGTCAGTTTGGGTTAACCGGACGGACGAACGGACGAACGAACAAACCAACGAACGGACAGGTGAATCACTATATGCCTCCCGATCTATCGATACGGGGGCATAAAAATAGATTTTACAGTAATTCATACAACAATTATTTTCCAATTAGCTGTATGGAGTGTACATTTATTACATCAGTATACGTAGGTAACAGACTTATGGTGTCTTTAGAGTATTATGTGTGCCTACTGCTTGTAGCCAGGAACTGTAGGAATAGGTAATTGAGCAAAATATAAAATGTATATAGAAATAGCAGAAATCTAGATTATTCAAAGTGTTGAGATTTCTTATTAAAACACGTTTAAAACTGTCCAATTAGACGGCCTAATATATAAAGCATCCACCTGTCTCAAGCACAAATATAATACCTCCCACTATAAGGCAATTTATACAGAATAACCCAACTGCATGAATAAGTCACTTTTTTGCTGATCAAACTATTTTTAATGACATTTGATGCTCAAGTCAAATTGTTCCAAGTGAAAAAATGGATGCCCACTCACTAAATGTCTTCTTTAATTGTTCCTCTGAAGTAGTTTTTAAAACTAATTCGATGCTCAAGTCAAATACATATAGTTGAATAATTTGTTCAGAATTAAACAAACAAATGCACGCTCACCAAATGACTTCTTCAACTGTTCCACTCAAGACATTTTAAATGTCATTCTATACTCAAGTCAAATTGTTTAATACCTGGTAATTCGTTTAGAATCAAACATTAATGAATGCACGCTCAACAAATGTCTTCTTTAATTGTTCCACTCAAGTAATTTCAAATGTCATTTGATGCTCAAGTCAAATTGTTGAATAATTCGTTAAGAATTAAACGTATGCACGCTCACCAAATGTCTTCTATAATTGTTCCGCAGAGCGAATGCTTTACCACACATGTTACATTCCCATGGTTTTTCACCAGTATGAATGATTCGATGTTGTTTCACTCCTTGTTTATGTCTGAACTTCTTACCACATATATCACAACTGAACTCATATTTGTCTTCATTCTCTCGTCTATGTGCGCCCCAATTACCACCTTCAGAGTAAGTGCTGTCCTTCCATATGCCTGTAAATATTAAAACAGAATAATTATGCATTAAGATGTAAGAAAAAGAGCAAGCTTATGCTCCTAGAGAATAGGCCACACCTCCAAAATAGTGGATGACCAAACTTATTCTACCTAAATAGTGTAACCTGTAAGCCAAACCCTTAAAATAGTGTAGGCCACACCTCCAAAATAGTGGAGAAACAAACTCATGCTACCTAAATAGTGTAGGCCACACCCTCCAAATAGTGTAGGCCACACCTCCAAATAGTGTAGGCCATACCTCCAAATATTGTAGGCCATACCCTCCAAATATTGTAGGCCATACCTCCAAATATTGTAGGCCACACCTCCAAATATTGTAGGCCACACCTCCAAATATTGTAGGCCACACCCTCCAAATAGTGTAGGCCACACCTCCAAATAGTGTAGGCCATACCTCCAAATATTGTAGGCCATACCTCCCAATATTGTAGGCCATACCTCCAAATATTGTAGGCCATACCTCCAAATACTGTAGGCCACACCTCCAAGTAGTGTAGGCCACACCTCCAAATAGTGTAGGCCATACCTCCAAATAGTGGAGGAACAAACTCATGCTACCTAAATGCTACATAGTAGAGGCTACACCCTAAATAGTAGAGGATGAAGTTTATCCTCCAACATTATGATAGTGTAGGCCACATTCCACATATAGGAGGCCACAATCTTAGAACATAACAGCCATGACTGAAATGTATACCAAATGTTTATTTTTCTTCTTTATGGTAAATTGGGAGTTGTCGTACAAAATTAGTCAGGTCTTTTAGCCTATGTAGAATTCAAACTTTTCATTGCAGGAAAACAGACCACTGCGGTGGTATTCAATATTGATCTTAATTGACTTAGTATCAGGATAAGAACAACCAATCAGATCACACTATATTAAACTCTTGGCCAATAACTGGTTATCCTTATTCTCCAATTAAATAAGATCAATATTGAATACTACTCCAGAGAAAGAGGCATTTATTTTATCCAACATATATAAAGAGTTATATGATAAGTGCAAAAATGAACAAGAAATGTATAAATTAGTAGATAAGAGCACAAAACAAAAGCACAGCATGATGCTGATATGTACAAAGAAGTAAAATGCTGCCATACTACAGGTACTTTTGATTCTTCAGCATAAAAGGCTTCTCTTCTCTCATACCCTCGTGGCAATGAATAACATCAGGAATGAGGTGTTGAGGGTGATTAATATAAGTTTGAAAAATTTGTTTCACAATTGACCTTAAATAAATTACTATAAACTAATTGTCTAAAGGCCACTCATTGCCAACATGTAAAACATGCTTTTATTACTTAATCATGCTTCAATTGGCTGAATACATTTTGCTATTTTTACTTGGGGAACCCCAGTATTTGTATTACATACAACTCAGAAATCACTATCATTTTAACAATGTAATTACTCCACAACCAATTCATCCATGCAAGAAAGTAGTTCCAGCAATCCTCAACGAATGTCGTCATTTTCAACCATTTTTAAGAAAATTTGTTTATAACAATTGAATTAATTTTCATTTGTTTGTATTGTGTGAACTCTTTGAAAGTTTTTGTCGATGAGTTAATGTATTTGTGCGAAAATAAATTCCTATGCGCTGTAAAATAACTAATGATTTTTGAGGGGCGATAAAAATGTCACTGTTAAAAGTATCCCATTGAGCAGACAAACTTTACACAATTCATGGTTTAAACATCATATTACAATTTAAATTGAAACTCCTAACCTAATGTATATTTAGTTTTCACTATTTACAATATATTGCATTTGTTGATAGTATTGATCCATGTTTCATCCATTAGCTTATCAGAGATCTTCAGCTAAATGTTTTGAGTCTACCGTTAGAACAACCCTTTTCCAAGCGTTGTTACATAAATATTTCCCGCCAAAAGCCGAGACCATGAAAGTTATTTGTGTTTCATCCCAATCTTTTTCGTTCGCACTATTCTTACTCTATCCAGTTCGTATGCAGGTAGAGTTATGGAATAAGGACTCTCTTAGTTTTTAGTTGCTAGTTTTTTTCATTTTCTTGCGCCCATGTAAATAGTATTGATCGACGTTTGATCCATTAAGTTACCACAGATCATCAGCAAAATAGCTTGTGGACAACTCTTGTCCGAGCGCTGAGCTGTGTATACAATTTTCCCGCCGAAAGTCAAGACCTTATCGCGTATTTGTGTTTCGACCCCTGTTTATTAGTTTTCGCTAATCATGTATACTGTCCTGTCGTTTTATAATTTATATATGCAAGTGAAGAGTTGTGGAATTATTTCTTTTTGTAGTTTTTGACGGTGTTTTTTTTTCCAATTTCCTGTGCCCATTCATTCACTATCCCATTCCTTTGGTTTACTATTATCAAAATAATTTTCGAGGAAACTGTTAACAAAATTTAATGCTTTTTATTCTATTCATTACGCAAGTCTGACCTGCAATATGGTAAGTCTTGATGTCTGCGGGCAAATTTGATGCTTGATAATTCATTTAACGAGCATCTTATGAAGTAATGTGAGTAAAAAAAACGGAAAATACAGTGAATAGAACACACACTGTGACATATTACTTAGAACTATTACTTAGAACTACCTATTGCCTTCATGAGCTCTAGTATTGTGATGGATCGGTTGTGGTGTGATTTAAATGAGTCAGAACTTAGCTATTGTGTTTCAGAAACATTGTCACAATATCCAAATCTTTTTTCAAATCCATTACCATTAAAGGTGAAACTCTGCCAAGAAATGCGATTTCCCCCAGTAACAGTACTTCAGTACTTTGATTAAAACATGTTTCCATTGGTTGAATACATTTTCCTATTTTTAAATCATATGTTTCCATTGGTTGAATACATTTTCCTATTTTTGAATCATATGTTTCCATTGGTTGAATACATTTTCCTATTTTTGAATCATATGTTTCCATTGGTTGAATACATTTTCCTATTTTTAAATCATATGTTTCCATTGGTTGAATACATTTTCCTATTTTTAAATCATATATTTCCATTGGTTGAATACATTTTCCTATTTTTAAATCATGGGTTTCCATTGGTTGAATACATTTTCCTATTTTTAAATCATGGGTTTCCATTGGCCTAGCACATTTCCCAATTATTGTAAAACATCAAGTCTCGTTGAATATCTTGTTCACAAAGGTTCTCAAATAAATATATTATGATACCACAAATTATGTCCTTAATCAAAAAATTAATTTGACCAGCAAACATTATTAACCTCCAAATGAATATGAATGTCAGGGGTCAAACTGAAATCCTGAAAACGAGCCACAAGTGTGTTTCGGGTGACATTAGCACACAACCATACTCCAAAAGTTAGTTCCAACTTTGTTCTATTGTTTAAGTTCAGCTTATAAAATTTCCAATAACCTTAACTTTGTCAAATTACTTTGAATTTTTTCATCATATAACTTGTATTTCTATTGCAGCAAATCCGGAATATTCTGGAATAGTATAGGACCTCTGCACAGTTCAGCTTTACTTGTCACCATGTAGTTTATCACCAAGTTGTGATACAGAGAGGGTTTCCATGTTAGCGTGTGCTATCATATGTTTCTTCAGATTTCCTTTTAAACTAAACTTTCTTCCACAATAATCACATGACCACGGCTTGTGACCCATGTGTACCCGTAACTCGTGTTGTTTCAATCGACAAGCATGTTGGAAGCCTCTACCACACTGATGACAAACATGAAGCTTCCTCGATGATTCAAAATCCAGGAATGATTCCGATTGGCCTACAGTAAACATGGCTGTTCCTTCCAAGCCTGCAATTGCAAATTACATGTAATTAGAGAACTTAAAATTTCTGTCGGTTAGAAGCAATAATTAGACGTGTAAAAGACTCGAGCACAAAACTCTTTATGTCACAGGAGATTTGTTTTTAACAAATGTAATCTATACAATAAAATATTGCTGAGTCATCATTTACTTTTATATTGTTTTTATTAACTTTTATACAACAGAAAGGAACATAAAGTATAAACTGGACCATAAAACTAATACATACAGAAGTGAATAATTATGTACAAATATTTCACCATTTTTATAATTTTTTATGTACAATTAGTAATCGTCTTTCTAAGATTTATTCTATAGCGTGCAGAAATACATATTGGCAGGTCAATTAAGCTGCACTATACTGTCAACAGTCTAACCCCTAACCTCACTCCATAGACCTTCTATATAATACTTACACTGCCCACCAAAAATAAGTATACAGATGTTATTCGCCCACTTACTTGCCTACAATAATACCACAGGCCTAAGAAATTAGTAATGACGGCAAGATGGGGAATTTCAAAACTCTGTATTTTGTGATATTATTTCTTAGGCCTGTGATAATACTATATGCAGAACAGTGAAGCAACAATATATTTGAAGAAAATGAATATTTTTGTTTATTAAATGGAAAGGTCATACATTAATTGATACCCTAGGTGCAAGTCTACAGTATCTTAGTCCCTCTGCAATAGTGACTGTGTCACAAAAACATGGAAAATTCAGTCTTTTTGATCACACGGTTATTTTAGTTCTGAACATCTTCATCTTTATTTCTATCACTATTTTGACAGCGAGTGAGTCTGATTGAGTAACTGTAGTTTTGGAACTAGTATAATTGTGACCGTCTGACAAACAGATATTGAATAAATAAACCAAGTTTAATTTCGCAACAATTTGTTACTGTATACTTATTTTTGGTGGGCACTGTATAATACACCAGGCAAAAACAGAAACATCTACACAACCTTTTGGTCATGGACATAAATCAATGTCTAATTTGTCTTTGGGAATGACCGAAATTTTTGTTGTAAAAATTTTGATGATACACTTAAGTTTAAAAGCCCAGAAGCACCGCAAGAATATCAGCAAACACTTTAAATATTGGACATTGAAGGGGTGAAAAATAAATAAGACAAATTAATATTTTGTGATTCAGAGATATGAAATAGACACCATAAAAGTTGATTTAGTCATTAGTCACCTCAAAATATGGTCAATAAAGAGTTTAAGTTTGGTGAAGATTGAGGCTCAGACTGGTTTAATCCGGAATTGTTAGTCCACTGTTTTAAGGCATGTTTAAATGTGTAATTTCAGTTTGCAAGTCCACTGTTTTAAAGCATGTATATATGTGAAGGTCCACTGTTTTAAAGCATGTTAAAATGTTTAATGTGGAAGTGTAGGTCCACTTTTTCAAAGCATGTTTACATGCGAAGGTCCACTGTTTTAAAGCATGTTTATATGTGAAGGTCCACTGTTTTAAAGCATGTTTAAATGTGTAATGTGGAAGTGTAGGTCCACTGTTTCAAAGCATGTTTACATGCGAAGGTCCACTGTTTTAAAGCATGTTTATATGTGAAGGTCCACTGTTTTAAAGCATGTTTAAATTTGTAATGTGGAAGTGTAGGTCCACTGTTTTAAAGCATGTTTACATGCAAAGGTCCACTGTTTTAAAGCATGTTTATATGTGAAGGTCCACTGTTTTAAAGCATGTTTAAATGTGTAATGTGGAAGTGTTTTAAAGCATGTTTACATGCAAAGGTCTACTGTTTAAAAGCATGTTTAAATGTGTAATCTGGAAGTGTAGGTCCGCTGTTTTAAAGCATGTTTATATGCGAAGGTCCGCTGTTTTAAAGCATGTTTACATGCGAAGGTCCACTGTTTTAAAGCATGTTTATATGCGAAGGTCCGCTGTTTTAAAGCATGTTTACATGCGAAGGTCCACTGTTTTAAAGCATGTTTAAATGTGTAATCATGTGCCTCTTCCAGTTTCCTCTCAGATTGAAACATCTTCCACATGTTTTACACTCGAATGGTTTCTCCCCGGTATGAATAATCCTGTGTTGCCATAATCCAGCTCTCGAACGGAATCTTTTACCACATACTGTACAATCAAACATGTTTTCATCCTTCAACGACTCGGGGTTCATGACGGATTGCATCGGGAAGTCTCCAAAAACGTTGCCTGCAAAGTAAGAAATTGCAATGGTAAATCATGGTGAACAATTTTAACACGAGGGTGTTGCATGTATTTAATATTATGTGTAATTCAATGATATTTCAATGAAATTGTTCTTATCGGTGATTCTACAGGAATTCTTAAAGTAACCACTGGCAGAATATGATATTCCACTGGATGTTTGAATGCCACTGGAATATCATAATATATAAAATGCTATTCTACCAGGATATTTTACTGGGATCATAACCTCTAGAGCATGGTATGACGATGAAATTATTATGTAACAATTTCTTTTAAACTACTTTTTATTCTCGAGGAAAATTTTTTAGAAACCTGGCGTCTCGAGGATAAAAGAATTGCTGGTGTTCCGAGGACGAAAGAATTGCAGGTGTCTCCAGTCCCTAGATTTGCCACTAAGATCCCACAGTTTAGCACTTATTTCCACTAAAAAATGTAGGCAATAGCTGGAAAATGAAGAAATTCCACTCTTTATATGATTTTTTCCCACTAATTTAAAAATTGTTGTTTATTTGCTTTTATTTATCCTCGCCACCGGATAATCCATATGGGCGAGGCTCCCAGAAGAGGTTATTCACTTTAGTGTTTGGGGGATAGTGCATGATACAGAAGATGCTCCAGTTCCAGAAGCATCCCTGGTTCTTTTACATGCCGATGTAAAGCATCATACACGGGACCTCGCTTAACGTCTCGTCCAAAAGACTGTTAGTAAGTTTAGTTATGTTAGGTGGGAAACACTGAAAAGCATTTCTATTTTGACCGTCTTGAGTAGGGATCGAACCCACAACCTTCAGATCAGCAGTCAGTAGCCCATACCACTAGACCACTTGACCACCTATAGGATCATGTCAAATTCTCTGTGCTATATATATGTCCAACAAACGATGTCCTATAATAAGGGGAGGTAATCCTTGCATTGCTGAAGGTCAAGATAATATCTGCACTTTCATGCAAAGGTAGCAATTCAAACACTGTTCTTTTTTTGCCTTTCATGCTTCTGTTGAATGTTGGATTCTCAGACAGATTTGTTAATATAATATAGGTATAGTACGGAGATTATAACATGACTCTCGACCTTCTATTAGCATAATTTAACAGCTTATACAGTGCCCACCAAAAATAAGTATACAGTAAATAATTGTTGCAAAATTAAACTTGGTTAAATTATTCAATATCTGTTTATCAGACGGTCATAATTATACTAGTTTCTGAAACTACAGTTACTAAATGAGTCAAAATAGAGATAGAAATAAAGATGTTCGGAACTAAAATAACCATGTGATCAAAAAGGCTGAATTTTCCATCTTTTTGTGACAAAGTTACCATTCAAGAGGGACGAAGAAACTTTAGATTTTGCACCTAGGGTACCAATTAATGTATGGCCTTTCCATTCAATAAACAAAAATATTCAGTTTCTTCAAATATAGAGTTGCTTTACTGTTATGCAAATAGTATCATTCAAGGCAAGTAAGTGGCAAATAACATATGTATACTTATTTTTGGTGGGCACTGTATATTGTCTATATTTATAATCCTGGTTGTAAGCGGGAAGTATTACAAAGATGCTCGAGGTGTAATACCAACACAAATCTAAAGGACCGATATTGCACGATTTGCTCGCGAACATTTATATATCAAGGTTCATACACATTTCTCACACCCGTATTCAACAAGGACTCATATTCATGGCATTTTTCCAAACATTTACAGAGGTTAAATTGTACAAAAATGCCATTATGCGCTGCCATTTTATGTAATATTTCTAGTGACGTCATACACAAGAATACCCCATTTCACTCTCATTCATTACAGACAGAAAGGCACCCATACATTTATGTACTTTTAATTTTTAGAAAAAGAGTGTTTCACTTTTACACAGATGTCATGCGCCATTTTGACAACATACATACACTTTTATGGATATTTAAGGCTGTTTGCCGGAATTCAATGATTTTCAGTTAAATTCAAGTACCATTTTGGCATTTTTTCAAGGCAGCACTAAATTCGAGTACTTTTCAAGGTTGAAACCAATTTCAAGGACTTTTCAAGGCATGTGAGAACCTTGTATATTCAACGCAAGAACCTTGTAATAAATTCATGCATAAAGGTCAAATTTTCTGAGCTATAACTCAAACATAGATTCTTGCAAGAGAGAAAAAAGAAATTTATTTTATCCAACATATATACAGAGTAATATGACTTGTAGTGCAAAAATGAACAAGAAATATTAGATTAGAACATAGATTTGAGCACACGGTATGAATAATCCTGTGTTGCCATAATCCAGCTTTCGAACGCAATCTTTTACCACATACTGTACAAATAAATGTAAACGACTCGGGGTTCATGACTGATTGCATCGACTCGGGGTTCATGACTGATTGCATCGACTTGGGGTTCATGACTGATTGCATCGACTTGGGGTTCATGACTGATTGCATCGACTTGGGGTTCATGACTGATTGCATCGACTTGGGGTTCATGACTGATTGCATCGACTCGGGGTTCATGACTGATTGCTTGGGGAAGTCTCCAAAAACGTTGCCTACAAAGTAAGATATTGCAATGAAAAATCATGCTGAACAATTTTAACAAGACCGTAGAGCGTATTGATTTATATGTGCAATTCAGTGATATTTCAATGAATTTATTTTTATCGGAATATTTCAATGGAATTAGTTTTATCGGGATATTTCAATGGGTTTATTTTTATCGGAATATTTCAATGGGTTTATTTTTATCAGAATATTTCAATGGAATTAGTTTTATGGGGATATTTCAATGGAATTAGTTTTATCGGTGATATTCCATTGAATTTTTAATACAATGGGAAGTATGTGCTATTCCACCAGATTTTTGAATGCCACTGGAATACCATATTCCATTGGATTTTTAATACATTAAAACTGAAAAAATATGGATATTTTACTGGCATCACACTTCTTAGAGCACGGGGGGAAGAATGAATAATTATGTAACAATTTCTTTTAAAATACTTTTTTTATTTCTATTATTTAATATACAAGAATGATCAACCATTTATAAATGCAAAGTGCCCACCGGCAGTCTATTGGATAAAATTAAACAAACAATAAAAACCTGCCATTTACCAATAGCGAGCTGATGGGCATAAAATAATTTACATACAAATTCAACCTTATCTAAACATGATCTCTCCAATACATATAATGCTACTTATAATGCTGGAAAAAAAAAACTAATGCCCAGTGTCCTTGTTTCTATCATCAGTACAGTGTACCCCTAAACATTTCCAACAAACAAAACATCAATTCTCTGTTATTCTCAATAGGGCCCACTACGGGGCCTAACATTAATAAGGTGCATATTACGAACAAATTAAACGGTTGATACTATGAACATTTTAAATACATGGTATAGTACGGAGAATTTGACGTGACTGGCTGATCGAGTCTCGACCCTCTATTATCATAATTTAACAGCTGATATAATGTTTACTTTTATAATCCTGGTTGTATGTTTTCATAAGCCCAAAGTATCATGTAGACCTTCAATGTATAATACCAACACAAATCTAAAGGACCGATATTGCACAATTTGCTTGCTGAAATTTATATATTCAATGCAAGAAGGTTGTAATATATTAATGCATAGAGGTCAGGATGACGTCAAATTCTCTGTGCTATATACAAACCCTAAAAGTTGAGATGAGTAAACTAAAGAAAGAATTGCTGCTGCCCCGAGGATGAAAGCAATGATGGTGTCTCGAGGACGAAATAATTGCTGGTGTCCCGAGGACAAAAGAATTGTTGGTGTCCCGAGGATTGAAGACTTGCTTGTGTCTCGAGGACAAAAGAATTGCTGTGGTGTCCCGAGGACGAAAGGACTAGAACATTGCACATCATCAGGCTATTTTTAGTATTTTAACATAATGTATTTTATTTCCAGCAAGAATTTGAAGGAATTCATCATTTTCCAAGATACACTATAATGAGTTAACAGTTTTCAATGGATCATACTCATTATGTGTCACTAAATGTTTCTTTAAATTGCCTTTCAAGTTGAAGCCCTTCCCACAAAGGTCGCACACAAATGGTTTTTGTCCATGGCTTTTCTTATGTTGCCACAATCCCTTATATTGTTTGAATTCTTTACCACACACGGGACAAACGTGTCGTTTAGCGGGAACTAAATGATTGCTGTCTTCATGCGAGAAGAACTCTCCGAACATACCCAAATCTGAAAAGATAATGGTAGGAACTACAATATTCAGTATAACCTCTGTAGGCAGACAAAATTTGTTTTCTGTGCTGAGGTTTTTGCTCTGGAGAGGCAAAATGCACAGTAAATGGTTACCTCTGGAGCAAAATGATTATAGTATGTTAAATCACTCAATATATCGAGTTTTAGTGCTTCATATCTCATGAAAAAGACATAATAAGGTTGAAATATTGAGACACTGAGTGATTTAGCAACATTATTAATGTGATCCCCTTTTAGGAATTTTTTATAACAAGAAAATGATTATGTTTCTTAAGTTAAGAGAGGTTGTTACTCTATCATGGAGGGCAGTTCTGGAGAGGTTGCACTGTAATCAATTAGCCTAAAGATAAACAGGGCAATATGCATGGTAGGTTGTAACAAAATATAAAACTAAATAGTACCAATAATAGAGAAACAATACATTTATTTTCGAACTCAAAAATTATTTCCTAACATATTTTAGAGCAACAAAAACACTTTTCACAAACAACAAATTGAACAAATTAGCATGGTCTCTAACCTTCTAATAGCATAAAACACCTGATTTAGTGTCTGTGTTTTAATACCACTGAACTGCCTGAAGTTTCCGAAGGGGGAATATTATACATGTACTAGTACTAGTATGTACTACGTAAATATTTATCTAAATGACTGACTTTCTCACGAAAATTTATAATGTTTCTTGGAATATGCTTGTAATATATTCATGCATAAAATTCGAGGATCAGGGTAAAGGGTATAAATTGAAATGTATTAAAGCTGTGAAAGTCTTATCAACCAACAAAACATACATACATATACATACATGCCAGATCTCCTGCATCATGCGTGAGTCTCCTGCATTTGAGACTCTACTCCTGCATGATCAGAGGCCAATTTATCAAATCTCACACATTTCACGGACAAAGTGGAACCTGACTTTTTTTGTTTACATTATGAAAATGATGACAAATATTAGTTTAAATTGCTACATGAAGCATGCATGGTATTGTCATCAAAGGAAGGTAAGTGAAAACAGTATATAAACTTCAATACTTTAAGTCTAAACTTTCAGCAAGGAAAATCTCATGCATTTTAATGAAATCTCCTGCATTTCCATCACCAATCTCACGCAAAGGGGTCTGCGAAACACCAGGCATGTATGCATATAGCACGGTATGAATCCTGATACACTGCTTCTCAGTTCTGTGAGAGAATTGTTCTACTTTCATATGGCTCTGATGGAACTGAAAACCGATGTAACGCTCCGACGGCACTCAGATTTCATGAATTTTGAGTGTTACATTGGTTTTCAGTGTCCGTCAGAGCCATATGAAAACAGAACAATTCTCTCACAGAACTGAGAAGCAGTGTATCAGGCTTCATACCATGTATAGTGAGTCGAAAGTGTCCTAGTATTAAAGCTAACCCAGGAACACATTAAATGTGGCTAGTTAATGTAGAATGTGTGTTTAATACAAGTTTACAATATGATCAATATATCAAGTATCAGTAAACATGTCTACATGTACTAAAATTGATGACTCATCAGGAGTGTTCGAGAATCACCATACACCTCCTCTGTAGAGCAAAACCCTCTGGGAGCAGCAAATATTGGCCGCGTTTAAGAGGTTGTTGCTCTTCAGAGGTAAAGATTATAGTAAATATTGGCATAGGAAACAACGTTATAGCTGATACTATAGAGAGATAGTTGCTCTATGAAGAGGTTGTACTGTATTTAAATGAGTTGATAGTTTTCAATGGCTCATACTACTGTAAATGTGTCACTGAATGTTTGGTTAAATTTCCTTTCAAGTTGAAGGCTTTCCCACAAACTTGGCACACAAACGGTTTCTCTCCATGGCTCTTCTTATGTTGCCATAGTGCCTTAGCTAGCTTGAATTCTTTACCACAAACAGGGCAGATATATCGTCTAGCACGAGTTAAATTGTTTCCTTTGTGCGAGTAGAAATCTCCAAACATATCCAGATCTGAAAAGAACATCGTAGAGTATACAATAGATTTAATTAGCCATAGGTCAAAACATGGGTCCTACTGACGCATTATACTCAATCTTGAAAACGAGTCACAAGTCTGTTTTGTGTGCCATTAGCACACACCCCTCCTCCAAAACTCAGTTTCAACATTGCTCTATTGTTAGAATTGAGCATATGATATTTCAAATGGCCATAACTTTGGTAATCCTTTTTCACATCAAATAACCTTTATTTTTTGAAGAAATGTTCATTCTTTCTATTGCAGCATGCAGCAAGTCCAGATTATTCCGGAATAGTAGGACAACTCTCAATAGCAAGAGGGGGAACCAAACATTAGAGCCAAACATTTTGTCTTAATCCTCTGAGCCCAGTGTGTGATGCTTGATGTATTGAATGGCCCACCATCTTTAAATGGTTGTTCAATGTGACAACCATTTAATTTTTTTGCGACATCTATGCCCCCTGGGACAAAATATTGATAGGTGCTTAACAGTGGAAGTCTTGAATCTTAGCTTATGTCTTTATTTCCGACACTAGGGTAGTTTTCAGACACTAGGGCAGTTTGCAAACTAGTTCAAGTGATGGCAGTTAGCAAGGCAATGGGTAAAGTCAACAAGAGGGCCCAAAGGGCCATAGGTCGCTCACCTGTCCTAGTTGTTCATGAACCCCCAATGGTAGCCTCTATTGCATGTACAAGGTTTTCAAATCGTCTTATGCTTTATAATTTACATCACATTTAGACCAAATGACATATTGAAGTGATTTAACCTTGTGACCTAGTTTTTGACCCCGGATGACCCAATATCGAACTTGACCTAGATTTTATTGAGATGATCATTGTGACCAAGTTTCATAAAGATTAGACAAAAATTGTGACCTCTAATGCCTATACAAGGTTTTTCTATGATTTGACCTTGTGACCTAGTTTTTGACCCCGAATGACCCAATATCGAACTTGACCTAGATTTTGTTGAGGTGATCATTGTGACCAAGTTTCATAAAGATTAGGCCAAAATTGTGACCTCTAGTGTCTACACCAACAAATTGTGGACGGACGACGGACGGACGACGGACGAAGAGTGATCACAAAAGCTCACCCTGTCACTTTGTGACAGGTGAGCTAACAAAATATAAAACTTATTTAATAGAGAAACATTAAATTTATTTTATTTTCAAACTCAAAATATTTCATGACAAAAGCAACAAAATAATTCTCAAGAACAATTCCTACTATCTACCTCAGGCCAAAACAAATAACTACTGTGGTTTAACATTAAGAGATGTTTGTAAAACATGTATGCCTCCATGGCAGCCCAATAGTCAGAAATGACTTTTCACCTACTGACCTAAAAATCATTAGGGGTCATCTAATGCTGATGATCAACCTTTGTGTAAAGTTTGAAGATCCTAGGGCAAAGCATTCAAGTTATTGAACAGAAACCAGACTGACTGACTGACATGTGCTAAGCAATATACCCCCTCATCAAAATTGGGGGCGAGGGCATAAAAAATAAAGAAGATAGGTACGATATCTATTTGAGCCTTTCTCCAGGAAAACCGGGTTTATTGACATTTGATTGTAATTATGTAATGAGGTTTTGAAAAGTCTCTTTCGTGAGATTTAATTTTAATTACTTTCAATTGATAACATAGTACTATGTCTTAGATTTCTGAAAAGTACATATATTGAGAAAAACGAGGGGTTAGTGTTAACAAACATTCACAATTTCATGATGTTTTATAAAAATAAGAATATAATTCAAAATGTGAAATAATTTCGAAAGGTTTATGTCAAGAATTTTTCAAATACTGAATTTATGAAATTCTTGGTAAAGTTACACCAAATAACGTTTGAATGACGTTTTTGACGTCACACAAAAAGGAGGCGTGAGTGGTTTGTTTTAAATATCAGTAAATTTGTAATTTGTTTTTGTATTTAGCTCAAATTTTAGATACTGTTCATAAGAATCTTGTTTTTCTAACGCTATATTACTATGATTTTCATAACCATTTTCACTAAGAACGGTTTTCCTGGAGAACGGCTCATAAATAAGACAATGGTTATGACCACCTCATTTACAACACACCATAATATACTACATAGTTTTACATGAACATAGTATTTACAGAATAAAACATGATATCATATTCAGCTCACAGTCAATGTGTATTTCTCTCAATAATCATAGAAATGACAACATCGGCATATCAATTACGTTTTTTTACACCTTTCCATTTTTCAACAATATTAATACTGAAATCCTGCTTGGTAAGTGGACAACCCCTATGTGTATGTGTTACAATATCAGCGATACTTCAAACTTCATGGCGTGCAGGTTAGCACACTCAAGAGCTTGTCACCAGGAGATAGAATACCGGTAATGGATGGGGCAGATTATTTCACAATAAAAATCCAAATTTGAGTGCCGATTGCAATGCATGCATCTAATTTCACAACAAAAATCCAAAATTGAGTGTCGATAAAAAGTATTGTTAGAATCCTTGTCTCATGAGGACGTCACAATTATCACCATATTATTATATCACTGTAATGCAGGGTGATCCTCTTGATTTAGAAAATGAACAGCCATATGCTTCTTCAAATTCCCTTTCAAGTTAAAACGTTTGCCGCACAGTTTACAAACAAATGGCTTCTCTCCGGAGTGTATGACCATGTGCTGTTTGAGATTTCCAGACAGTTTAAAGCCTTTACCGCATATTTTACACACGTGACTAGCCTCGGTACTCGTCGAGCCTGCATCCAGGAAGGTCGAGCTTCCGTCTGGGAACACTGACTGAAACAGGTCAGAACCTGAAATAGTAGAGATAACAAATGAGGACACATTGATGACAAATGTTGTTATGGAAATGGTATGATAGTCAATAGTATCAATACCATTCCTGACAATAACTTCGTGACATTATCACCACAAACTACTCACCAAATATAGGCAATCGTATGCTCCAAACAGAAAACAATTAGCAGCCCATGCATAGGAATGGAATGCAATTGCCCAGGGAATAACACAAGACTTAACATCTTTATTTAACATTTATTTTTGATAGAAATCAATATACAACATAGGATCTACCACAAATTTTGTTTCTTAAATGAATCTAGAAAAACGGCTGGCAAGCATACATTTGTAACCCGTTGGAGAACTAGGTTCTTCGATTTGTTAGAGTGCACCCAGGATATGAGAAAGGGGGAAAATTTTGTATTTTCCACAAAGGTGGAATAATCAGATGTGCATGATTTATCAGTGATGTTTTGAGTACAATACTGATCTTATCTGTTTACTTCAATGATTTATAAAACCAATTTTGCAACAGTTGACCAAACCGATTCATGTTTGTAAATATCACATTATTCTTGGTGCACTATATCATATGGAAGAACAGGGTATTTATATCATAAAACAAGTTTTTACATCAAATCATAATTTAGACCTAAAAATATTCTGATTCCAGTAACATTAAGAATCTATATAAGGTTGGATGGTAGTTTGAGTTTTTGTATGGAATTATGTTAACTTATACATGTGTACGTACAACTACATCTTTTAATACTGGTTTTTGTACGTTTCTCAAAGAAAAGCAGTTTAAGCAATATTTCCAGTGTTTTTACAACAAAAATTAAATTCTAATATTGGTCCACTCAATTTTTTTATCTGCACATTTTAACATCTGCATTCAGCTTATAGTCGGGAAGAGGTAGATTCGTGCAACATGTAAGAGATATACTCAAAATGAAGCTTAAATATATCTTTACACACATAATATAATTATATACATCAATACAAAATATAACCTTGTTTTCAATCCTGAGATGAAGTCAATGTGTCACATTCACACAATTGGTAACATTCCACTTTAAAATTCGGGATTTCCATATTGCTCACTTCAAAAAGAGTATATTAAGTCAGACAGGGAAGGCAGCACTCAACTTAACCAGCCGAGCACAGAAAACATTAAAAACACACAAAGCACAATGCCCAACTAAACAAGCGCAGATCCGCCCAAGTCCAAGCTGTCGAAAAGTATAATAAATTATAACTAGCTGAATGACCCAGTAGAAAAGATACAGCTACCAAAAGGCGGAATGCCTACGCTGAATGACCTAGTATCAACAGTAAAACTGCTGAACTACATAGTTATAGCAGCCTTAAGTCTCAAAAGTTAAATAACAGTATTAAAACGTTGAAAGGCCCGTATAGTCGGATGACCTACTAACTAGCTGAATGACCCAGTTTCCACAGCAAAAGGACTATATTGCCCCGCTTTAGCTGTATTTACGTACCACGTCCTCATTCAGCTAATTGTTTATTCATAAATGAAAATAATAATATCAAATGATAACTATATAACTATCTACAGACATGTTGCCTTAAATTGTGGTTTTTTATTATGGTAACTAACTATTCCAATTGATTATCCCTTATTGTCCATGTTCTGATAAACATCCAAATGTATCGCCATGTGGGTTCTATAGTTCCCTTTCAGACCAAACCCCTTTCCGCATATGTGACACTTGAAGGGTCGTTCCCCCGTGTGACTGGTCATATGACGCTTCAGCCAGGATATGTGACCAAACACCTTCCCACACACATCACACCTATGCATCGTCACTGGAGTAATACTGTCGTCTAAAGGATTCTTAACTTCACCGATATGCTGCCGGATGACCTGACCAACATCTGAAATGTACAACATCAAATATACAGCATACCATATACAGTATCATAATAAGTAATCATGTTATGTAGGCACCTTTAACTGCTCTACTGAAACAAAATGCCCAATCCTAAACACGAGTCTCAACTTTATTTCAGGCGCCATTAGTACACACCCCTGCACAAAAACTCAGTTCCATTGTTTTATTGTTAAATTTTAGCTTTTGAAATTTCAAATATTCATAACTTATTTTGAATGTTTTCATTAAACAGCTTTTATGTTCTGCAGAAAAGTTCAATCTTTCTATTGCAGCTAATCCAGATTCCAAATTATTCTGAAAATGAAAGACCCCTGATTTTTGGTATTTAACTTCAATATGAAGACCAATCGATATCATTCTCAGAATCACTAGCTAATTATGACAGTAATCAGTCAGGATAGAAGAGAAACATTGATAAAATGATTTAAACTTTTTTATTTTCACAAATTATCTTTCATTAACAAAAACCAGTATAATTTACTGAAGTTTGGAAAGTATTTCTGATTTTAAAAAGCAAAAGAAATAATATTGCACAATACACTGGTGCCAACAACTGATTGAAAAATCCACAGGTACTGACGACTCCATCAGACTGAGGATGCAAATTTTGAACTGTTCAAACATAGGGTATGTGACTCCCCCCAACTTGGGAAGGTTTTCCCCGATTATTTTGGTATCAGGGGTTCTACTTCATGAAGCATAATGCTCAATCCTGATAATATGACGAAGTCCATTTCGAGTGCCACTAGCACACATCCCTTCACCAAAACTCTGTTTCAAACATTGAGCTATTGTTAAAATTCAACATAAGAAATTTCAAATGACCGTACAAATTTACTCAAGTCAATAATTGGTACTTTTCAGCAAATACCTTATTTTTCAACAGAAATCTTTTTCGTGCATCAAATCCTGATTTCCATATCATTCCGGAATAGTAAGACTCCTGTTTTATTGAAAATAATTATAACTATTGTCCAAATGAGAAATTGTATGACGTTTTAAGTTGGCCTTCTGATTAAACCTCTTATGACACACTTCACATTCGAATGGTAACTCCCCAGTATGAACGACCATATGTCGCCGTAGCAACGCTGGACAACGGAAGTCTTTGTCACATAACTCGCAAACACGTCTTTCTTTCCCACCCCTTGTTGACGTCTTAATCACTGAAATTAAACAAAAAGCAGTCAATATAAAAAATAGATCTTCAACATTGACAAAGTTGGCCTTAAACAGAAGTTTTTCTCGTTACTTTAGGAACGACCCTGAATTTTTCTTGACGCCAAATTTGTTTGGTTTTAAGCCAAAAGAAACTTATACAGGTCATTATAGAGATGCAAATATCCACTACATGTACATCAGTAACATAATTACAAAACAACAATAAAAGTTTTACTTTTTTATTTTTTTTGAAGACTTAATTTTGCAATTACAAACATTTTTACAACAGAATTTTATTTAAGATGTTAGATACACAAAAAACTTTTTCGTCTTATTGGATATACCTGTGATTCTCTCCATGCTACTGTGATATATTACTGAGTGAAATTATTTACATGGCGCCCACAATAACGCCATGCTAATCTATCATACTTTAATGTTTACGCTTTAAAACATCCTTAATAAGGTGCAATAACAGAAACACACAACCGTATAATATATCAACACCCACACTTAGTCCTAACTAACCAACGATAGGCAGATACACACATGTAAAACTACTACTGAGGCATAATACCTAATCTTGAGTTTTGAGCGTCATTAGCACACACCCGGACACCAAAACTCAGTTCGTCATTAGCACACACCCGGACACCAAAACTCAGTTCGTCATTAGCACACACCCGGACACCAAAACTCAGTTCAAACATGGTTCTAGTGTTAACATTCAGATGATGAAATTTCAAATGACTGTAACTAAATTGTCAATACTTTTGATTTTTTCACAAAATAACTATTAATTTCCGCAGAAAAGTTCATTCTTTTTAATGCAGCAAATCCGGATTACCGAATATTCCGGCATTGTAGGACCCCTGAAAACTAATAAAAAAGTTTCTAACGTTATTTGACAAACTTCTTATCAATAGATGTTTATTTTACCGACAGGAATTCATTAACCCATTGTTTCCAAAACAAGGCATTTTCATCAGTTGACAGAGAAAGGCGTAAAATCAGTAATATTTAAGTGAGTTATTTGATGTCTTTTCAAACTGGACTTCTGGTTAAATTTCTTTCCACAGATGCCACATTCAAACGGTACTTCTCCAGTATGTATGAGCATATGCCTCTGTAACCAGGAAGGACATCTGAAGTACTTGAAACAGTACATACACTGAAGATCACGCCGTTCTTTACCCTCGTCTAGTATAACGGCTTCCTGATCAGCTGAAATAAAACAACACTTAGATACAGAATAATTAACCAATCAATAAAACTTGTGCTTAAATTTGTAAACATCAATGTTAACTTTGTTAACATGAACTTATTTTCTATTGTCACATCCCATTTAAACTACATCACACTCCGAGTCTATGCTCGTTCATGTCTGATGAGTCTCACTTTAATGTCGTTGAGTACTTATAATACTGGACTATAGTTTGACAGGATTGGCTGGAGACATTAACATATATCTTGGCCTGCCTTCCTTAATCAAAAGCTAGTATTTAAAAAAAAATTCTGCCACATTATAACAACAAAGGATATTTATCCTTGCCAAAGTTTTATCAGTCAGGAGTCAATGCTTTCAAACTATACCAGGCCTTTTCCCCAGAAGTTTTTAAAGGCGCTGGGCTAGGATTTGTGCTGAGATCCGCATTTAGTGCGGCTAAATAGGTCTAGAAGAAAAATCTACATGGTTATCCACAGCTGACAGACTAATTTAAGCTCTTTTCCACACAATACAAGTCATAATCACTCAAATAACACAATACAGACACCAAAAAATATGAAGGCTCATACTGATTTAAAGACACCATACTAGGATTTAAGGCGCTGGGGGAAAGCTGATTTTGATTTTAAGGCCCTGGGGTACCACAGCGACTTCTGACCTTGGGGAAGGGCCGGTATTATACATATGCAATACCACTTAAACAGACCTTGCCCTTTAACAGACCAAGTTGGTATAAGAAAAACATTTTTGATAACATTTTTGTAGATGTTTTAGACCAAATTCCATCTTCTGGTCATTGTTCTAAGAGAAAAATGTGAACAATTTGGTGGTCTCACCAATTGATGGACTACACAAGCTCACTCAAATGGAATAAAAGCTTGGATGAAAAAAAGAGCACACTGATATTAAAATCTTTACGCTTTTTATTATTTAAGTAAAGCACAATAATTTTGTTCCATTTCTAACAACTGACCAATGATGAATAACAAGTATGTGCACATTTACAATTACAAACAGTATCCTCCATTTCAAGTTCATTGTTATTAACTTTGAATTTTGAATCGCAAGAATTCTGAATTTCCGTCATTGATATTGTCCAATTCCCGACCTTGTATTCCTGATTTTCGTGATAATAATGATTTCGTGTGTCAACATCCGCGCAAATATTAGCGCCAATAAAACCCTCACGAAAAAAGTGATTTACAGTATAGACCGACACTCACACAAAGTTACTTTGTTTCATGTATAACACCATAATATGCTTAATGTTCATCAGATGACATTGAAAAATTTGTAGCAAAAATATTAATGTGAGTAACTTGGTGTCGTTTTAAGCTTGACTTCTGGTTAAATTTCATTCCGCAGATTTCACATTCAAATGGAACTTCTCCGGTATGTACGAGTATGTGACGCTGCAGCTTGGAGGGAGTTCTAAACCGCTTCATACAATACATACATGGGTACCTTTGCTGTGCCCTGTCACCAATACAACCGTCTTGTAGAACAGCTTGTCCGACTGAAATATAAGGAACTTGTCTTACTCATCTCTAACAGAAACAAGACTACGTTCAATAAACGCTTATGCCCTGATAGAAGCCTTGTCCATAAAAACAAGCTAAGTCAATCAAGGGCCATAATTCTGTTGAAATGTTGGATAGTGTTACATGGCTTTGACAATGCAAGGTGTTTATGATGGTTAACAAGTATGCCAAGTTTGAAAGCAATGCCTTGATGGACTTCATAAATATTTGAGTTTCAACAACTTGAAAGTTTAGGTTAACAGTTTCGGACAGACAGAGGGACACACAAACAATCGGACGGACTGTCACTATATGCATCCTGCATTAGTAGATGCAGGTGCATTGTGCAGCCGAGGTAACACAGGCTTTATTGGACATGTCAGAAGACTTTGGATTAACAAAAGACGAACACAATCTAACACTTCATCATATTTATTTTAACTGAATTCAAATTGAATTCTTTGTTACGAAATGATAGTTCAATGACACGCATTTACAACCACGCCATAATCATTGATCTACTTTCAGTCACTGTGTATTAACATTAACAGGGGTCGTACTGAGATGTAATGACCAACCCAGAAAACAAGTCACCAGTCTTTGTCTCAGGTGCCTTCAGCACAAATCCCTACACCTTTAATCGGTTTCAAACACAGCTTTATTGTTAAAATTCAAATTATTGAATATCAAATGACTATTATAGCTTTGTCCATTCTATGAATTTTTTCATAAATAACTTTAATTTGTGCAGAAAACATAATTCTGTCTAATGCAGCAAATCGGGATTTCAGATTCCTTTTTGGAATTGTATGACCCCAGCATAGCCCAGTTTCCAATTTCCCGCAGAACGTTTATCTTCTTCAAGTTACTGTGCGTATTTACATACTAGACCAACCCTGACATAATGTTGTTTTTTCATGTATTACATCATAGATTTGCTTCATGTGAATCAAGATAACATAGGATTTTTTTTTGAGTCAATCATATTTAAATGTGTCAACTGGTGTCTTGTCTTGTTTGATTTCTGGTTAAATTTCTTCCCACAGATTTCACATTGAAATGGAAGTTCTCCGGTATGTATGAGCATGTGTCGTCGCAGCATGGATGAGGTTTCGAAATGCTTCATACAATACATACATGGGTACCTTTGCCATTCCTTGTCACCGATACGGCCGTCTTGCATAACTGCTTGTCTGACTGAAATGCAACAAATACCTCAGTCAGTAGTTTTCAATTTGTCCGACTGAAATGCAAACAAGTACCTCAGTAGTTTTCAATTTGTCGGACTGAAATGCAAACAAGTACCTCAGTCAGTAGTTTTCAATTTGTCCGACTGAAATGCAAACAAGTACCTCAGTAGTTTTCAATTTGTCGGACTGAAATGCAACAAGTACCTCAGTAGTTTTCAATTTGTCCGACTGAAATACAAACAAGCACCTCAGTAGTTTTCAATTTGTCCGACTGAAATGCAACAAGTACCTCAGTAGTTTTCAATTTGTCTGACTGAAATGCAACAAATACCTCAGTCAGTAGTTTTCAATTTGTCCGACTGAAATGCAAACAAGTACCTCAGTCAGTAGTTTTCAATTTGTCCGACTGAAATGCAACAAGTACCTCAGTCAGTAGTTTTCAATTTGTCCGACTGAAATGCAAACAAGTACCTCAGTAGTTTTCAATTTGTCTGACTGAAATGCAACAAATACCTCAGTCAGTAGTTTTCAATTTGTCCGACTGAAATGCAAACAAGTACCTCAGTCAGTAGTTTTCAATTTGTCCGACTGAAATGCAACAAGTACCTCAGTCAGTAGTTTTCAATTTGTCCGACTGAAATGCAAACAAGTACCTCAGTCAGTAGTTTTCAATTTGTCCGACTGAAATGCAACAAGTACCTCAGTAGTTTTCAATTTGTCTGACTGAAATGCGACTGAAATGCAAACAAGTACCTCAGTCAGTAGTTTTCAATTTGTCCGACTGAAATGCAACAAGTACCTCAGTAGTTTTCAATTTGTCCGACTGAAATGCAAACAAGTACCTCAGTAGTTTTCAATTTGTCTGACTGAAATGCGACTGAAATGCAAACAAGTACCTCAGTCAGTAGTTTTCAATTTGTCCGACTGAAATGCAACAAGTACCTCAGTAGTTTTCAATTTGTCTGACTGAAATGCGACTGAAATGCAAACAAGTACCTCAGTAGTTTTCAATTTGTCCGACTGAAATACAAACAAGTACCTCAGTAGTTTTCAATTTGTCAGACTGAAATACAAACAAGTACCTCAGTAGTTTTCAATTTGTCCGACTGAAATACAAACAAGTACCTCAGTAGTTTTCAATTTGTCCGACTGAAATGTTACATAGTAACAAGTCATTCATTAGTTTTTAATACTAATCTAGATTTGGATTATAAAATTGCCTTTAGGGAATGCGTGATGTCCACTAGTAGTTAATTGGCTGATTAAACAGTAACAAGAGCACTGCCTAGAGGGTGCAAACACTTTTCACATCATATTTTGTCCCAGACAAAAAGAAACATGTCATAACCATTGTTTAAACACAAAGTTTAACCATCAAATCTCATTTTCCAAGTCCAAACAAGTAATAATTAAGAATTGCAAGCAATACAGAAGTCCCCTACAGGTTTTAAGCCATTTCCAATGTTTCTGTTGCCATAGCAACCACAATTTTGGTCGGAATCAAAATATTTTTGGACGTGCATTATCCCCTTTTATAAACCGAGCTTGGAAACTGTGAGTTATGTCAGGATCCAGGTTTTTTGATGGAATGACAGACGGACAGCCTGATGGCAAACCTATAGTCCCCTCCGGTCAAAAACCGGTAGGGGACTAACAAGGCCATAACTCTTGCGACATGTTATGTGTTTGGCTTACTGTCAGGTACTGATAATGATCAAGTGTTTCAAGTTTTAAAACAAGAGCTTCATCAAGGAGAAAAGTTGCCATATTAAACTTAATGACTTATTGTTCAAGTCAAGAAGAAATAATTCTTCCAAACGAGCAGAATGGGGTTATGTGTCTTGCTTTACAGGGTCAGATTATAATTGATGGTAAACAAACATGGCAAGTTTCACAGTAATAGCTTTGAGAGTTTAGGAGAAAAGTCGATCTAAATATAAAACTTAATTAAGATATTTTATTTTTCAAAGTAAAAAAGGGGCAGTCTTGCAAAATGCAGCAAAGATTTTATGGGTATTGTTTAACAGTCATAGTAAATAATAGGTGGCATCGAAGGTATACTGATGGACCATGTCAGAATAGACTGTGGATTAACAAAGACTAGGAAATTCAAAACCACTTTTTCATATATATTTTTAACTGAATTCCAATAGTATCTATAAGTAGCGAAAGAACCCTCAGCCAGTGGGTAGGATTCAAACCCATGACTACAATGTGTATAGTGCGGATATATTGACTTAATCCTAACCTTTATGCATGAATATTTTACAAGGTTCTTGCATTGAATATATATCAATTTTCGCAAACAAAGTGAAATATTGGTCCTTTAGATTTAAGTTTGTATAACACATCAAACGTTTTAGGATACTCCCGCTCATGAAAACATACAACCGGGGTAATAAATATAGACAAGATATCAGCTGTTAAATTATGCTAACATAAGGTCGAGGATCGAGTTAAAATCTCCATACCACAGCAGCATGATATAACCGACAAGGAGTCACAAATTCTGTCATAGTTCAGTTTCCAGCTACAAATTCTTGTATGTTAACACTATAGACCGGCACTGATTGATATAATGTTACTTGGTCTCATCACTGTCATGTATTACATCCTGAAATGTTACAAGTCATATTTATACAATAGACCGACACTGATTGATACAATGTTACTTTGTTTCATCACTTTCATGTATTACACCATGAAATGCTACATGTCCATCAGATGATAGAGCTATGTTCGAATCAAGTATATTTATATGTGTCACTTGGTGTCGTTTTAAGCTTGACTTCTGGTTAAATTTCTTTCCGCAGATATCACATTCAAATGGAACTTCTCCCGTATGTACAAGCATATGTCGTTGTAATGCGGATGGAGTCCTGAATCGCTTCATACAGTACGTACATGGGTACTTATACCAATCCCTGCTCCCATCTGGCACAATGGCTCGTCCAACTGAAATACAACAAGTATCTTTATAGTTTTTTACCCTTTTCTAGATTTGTGTTATATTAAATGTTAGCTGAAACTTTTTGTACAGTATTCAACCTACAGTAGTGTCTTTGAGAGTCTTTTGACCTAGTTTTTTTACCAATACTATTTTATTGAAACATTGCATTGCATGCCTCGACAAATATTTTTAAAAGCATGTCTTGTCCAGCAATATAGACATAGAAGAAAACACCAAAATCTCACTTGTTTTGCAATAATATATTAATTAAGAAGGAAAAAATTTGCAGGGTGAAGATTGATTGAGGCTGCATTGTGTAGATGTTTTGGGTACCAAGAAGTCTTAAGACATTCAATAGACAATACTGGGTGATGATGACAAACAGATCAGCTCTAAGGAACATGTCAGAAAACTATAGATTAACAAAGTTACCCATTTTTTCATATCTATTTTTATCTGAATTCTTATGTACAAGATGTGAACAAATATTAAACAAGAGGGCCCAAAGGGCCCTAGGTCGCTCACCTATTGTAGCAGTGCATGCAAGCCCTGTGATTTGACTACACAAGGTTTTTCTATGATTTGACCTTGTGACCTAGTTTTTGACCTCGCATGACCCAATATCGAACTTGACCTAGATATTGTTGAAATGATCATTGTGACCAAGTTTCATAAAGATTAGGTAAAAATTGTGACCTCTAGTGACTACACAAGGTTTTTCTATGATTTGACCTTGTGACCTAGTTATTGACCCCGGATGACCCAATATCAAACTTGACCTAGATTTTGTCGAGATGATCATTGTGACCAAGTTTCATAAATATTAGGCAAAAATTGTGACCTCTAGTGTCTACACAAGCAAATTGTTGACGGACGGACGACAGACGAAGAGTGATCACAAAAGCTCACTCTGTCACTTTGTGACAGGTGAGCTAAAAATACACACCTAATATAGATTAACTACAATAAAAAAAATACACTGTACTTCAGCATAAACAAATCCACATACTTCAGCATAAAACAAATCCACATACTTCAGCATAAACAAATCCACATAATTCAACATAAACAAATCCACATACTTCAGCATAAACAAATCCACATACTTCAGCATAAACAAATCCACATACTTCAGCATAAACAAATCCACATACTTCAGCATAAACAAATCCACATACTTCAACATAAACAAATCCACATACTTCAGCATAATACAAATCCACATACTTCAGCATAAACAAATCCACATACTTCAGCATAATACAAATCCACATACTTCAGCATAAACAAATCCACATACTTCAGCATAATACAAATCCACATACTTCAGCATAAACAAATCCACATACTTCAGCATAAACAAATCCACATACTTCAGCATAATACAAATCCACATACTTCAGCATAATACAAATCCACATACTTCAGCATAAAACAAATCCACATGCATGTACTTCAGCATAATACAAATACAATGTACTCAAGTATAAACAAATATCCTATGAAAAAAAAATACAACAAATGTCTATCCAGACAGGCAATTTTTTGTAGTATTTTCGATATCCTTTCCGCTACCATAGCGTACTTATGCAGACTCGCCGAGATGACCATTTCGGCCTTCCGTAGTTTTCGACCTAAATGCCCAAATTCGGGAATTTTGCTGTCATGGGTACACAGGCATCCCAGACTACTGGATATTACGGGCCCAGGGTCGTGCACAGGTTTTTGGGCCCGCTAGACCCCTTTAAAGAGGGCTTTAAACGTAGATTTTACAAAACTGAAATTACTGGTCCTACCCGCCATTGCGGTACGATTCCCTGTGGAATTGCATTAACATTTAGCGCCAAAACGTTTTTATTTTTTTTCTATAGCAGGAATATAAGGCTAGACAAAGGGGTCAAGAACAATGCCCTAAAGGGGCCAAAAAGTAGGCCTGTCAAGCTAAAAAAAAGAAAAAAAAAAAAAGAAAAGAAGTTTTTCGCGCAAGGGTCACCGTCACATCATCATTTCCAGTGACCTTTAGTCGAAATATTGACATTTTTTTCTACTTTCGGTTTAGGGTAGGTGTGTAGCATCCGGATGTATCGAGTTTTTATCAGTGCCGCAAGTCAATAGTGTCTCAGGGACGGGGTATAGGGACCATATGAATTTCTCATAACCCCCCAAAAAATCGAGGTAGCGGAAAGGATATATATCAATATTTAAACTCCAGAGCTGTTTTCTGCAGTACCGAAAGCATTCACTTAACCAGCCTACATCATGTTTTCCAGACACAGTGCCTGTGGAGAATACTATGTATCTTCTGGATAAACCCCATTTCTGACAAGAATATATACTAAACACCATTTCTGACAAGAATATATACTAAACACCATTTCTGACAAGAATATATACTAAACACCATTTCTGACAAGAATATATACTAAACCCCATTTCTGACAAGAATATATACTAAACACCATTTCTGACAAGAATATATACTAAAGGACTTAAAACACTATTGACTTACACTAATCCAGTCTTAAAAGAAATAAGAAAAGGAGATTTATAGTCCACGGGTTGCCATGAAATGGACAACAGGGTAAATTTCATGAATGCTGTGGTATCATTTTTTGAAATGTACGACCATATGTGATTTTAAGTTCCCTTTTGTTCTGAAATCACGACCACACATATTACACTTGAACGGTTTTTCTCCTGTATGCGTCCTCATATGAGTCTGTAATTTCCAATTTGAGCAACAAATTTTGTTGCAAACTTGACACGTATATTGAACAAATGATTTGTTCACTACCATGCTGTCTGCAGCAACAAAGGAAGGGAACCCAGATTCACCCAGATTCAGGGGAGACAACTGTGAGGCAACATTCGTCTCACTAATAAATGTGTTGCTATCCAAACCTGAAAAGATAAACATGCAATTAATCCAATATTTAGTTGATTACGTCCAGCATAATGTCCTCACAATCTGAAACCGCTCGCAGGTGGGCAAATTTGCATATGAGTACCCAACATGACCTCTTTAAGTCGGTACCGACTTTGACCTATTGATCTCGGCATTGTATAATATGTTTTAAACCCAAGCTTGCTAACACAGGGCAAAATAATTGGTGGCCCAAGCACGCTCCATAAAAAAGATCTGAAAAATCTAACCCACTTCAAATTTCATATTTATTTTTAGCTGAATTTAAATCTACAAGAAGTGAACATGACTGAATGTATATTAAAACAAATACGAAATATAAAGGAAAAACAACTACATAATAATTAATTTATGTACAATGCATCAAAATTGCACAGCTTCGCACTCGTGATTGAATTTTTCCGCATCCTAGAGTTTTATTACCCGATAAAATACAACAACAGATTTTTATTTCTTAAATAATTATATACATAAATATTATACAAAACCACTGTACAAGGTTCGCACAAACACTTTTTAAGTACTCAACAAATTCTTTTAACTACTGTAATATCCGTCCAGACTGACAAATGGTTTGCAGTAATTTCTCACTGGATTTATATCTCCGAACATCAAAATGTTGAGTATTATCTTATCTATCCTGCTGTGCAGAAACGTCAAGGTAAGCAACTCACCAACAGCCTACTTGTTTTCAAGTTTTCAAGACACAGTGCCCAGGGGTGTGGAAATACCCAAATTTTTCACTTGCCAATAGGCAAGTTGGACTGAAAAATTCACTTGCCAGAAAACTAAATCTACTAGCCCAGGAAAACACAAAAAAGCAACAAAACTTCAGTTTCATTCAATTATTTATCATGTACAGGATTTGAGTACTAGATATAATTCAAAGTTTGTTGAATAAATCATTTTTGTTCAGTTACTTAGGGATTAATCATTGGTAAGGTATAATAAGGCACTTAATATTACTGTGCTCGTGATAATTTTGCACTTGCCCAAGTGCAAGCTCGATGGAGAACTCTACTTGCCTGCAGGCAAAAAAGCCCATGTCGGGCAAGTCGGACATAGGAATTCCACACCTCTGGTGCCTCGCTCAGGAGTATTTACAATACTTTGCATTTTCCACCAAATCACTGTTTCCAACAAAGTCCAATCAACTCATAATTCGCAAACTTTGCTCTGGTAATTTACAACTTTTATGACAGGACTTAAACAGTACTCAGAACAGAAGACAGATATGTAACAGTATATCAGATGCATCCTGATTCCATCCCACAGCTTGCCATGAGAATTGAGGGGTGTCAACAGAGCCAAATGAAAATTCCTGAAAATGAAATGTGGTCATTGTTTTTGCCAAACAAGGGGCCTTCAACCACATTGCCATATACTGGTATAACTCAGTTTTTGTTTAATAAAACTCTTCAGAGCAGATTAAATTGACCATTTCTTGAGATATTTTCATCAAATAACTTTTATTTTGGTCAGAAATCATAGCTCTTCCATGATAGATAAAACCGGAATTCTGGATTAATCAGGAATACTGACACCCCTGCATGAGATGGACACCAGCAGGAAAAAGGAACAGGTCATGCAGATTTGGCTGACTCCACAGTATTAAGTTTTTGAATGTACAGCCATGTGGGATTTTAGGTTTCCTTTCACACTGAAGTATCGACCACATACGTCACATTTGAATGGTTTTTCTCCTGTATGCGTCCTCATATGTGTCTGTAATTTCCATTTAGAGCAACAGACTTTATAACAAACTTGACACGTATATTGAACAAATGAGTTGCTCACTACCATGCTGTCTGCAGCAACAAAGGGAGGAAACTTTGTAGATTCACCCAAATTCAAGGGAGGCAACTGTGAGGTAACACTCTTCACACTACTAAATTTGTTGCTATCAGAACCTGAAAAGATAAATGTCTTTAATTAATCTCAACATTTAGTTGTTTATGACCTGATTAATGTCCTCATCGACAGCTTTTATTCTCTAGATAGTCTGGCAGTTGTGAAAATCTGAAACTGACAAAAAAGTACTAGAGTGTAAGAACATGACTAGCAAAAATACACAAAGGCTTTCACTCAAAGCAAACAGTGGACTCGTGACTCAACGATCAGAGGCGGCAGGCAGGCAGGGGGGGGGGGAATGATTGGATACATGTCCTAACAGTAGACTGTAAATTTGTAGTACAATAATGCATCCATACCCCTACTAATATTGTAAAGAAAACAAATTTCATATTTACATTACAATGCATTTTGGCTTAATTCGAAAGTCCCATACATTATTCTCATTTTGTCATTCAAAGCAGCCTAAAAAGCACAAAGATCAAATTTATTAAATATGTGATAAATAACGAAAATTTCGAACAGGAATAAGTTGTGAATTTCAAATGCCGCTGTAAAACTTGTTGAAAATATCTTGTAAGTCTCCTGTTGATATGTTGTCTGTAAATCTCTATAGCTCCTGAAGTCCTTGTGAATATGTTCCCAACCCGCATACAGGTTTAAATATCCCTTGCGTTCACAAAAAGTTGAAACATATGATAGTGAAATGGTTTTACAATGGCATGCAAGGGTAGGTATATCCCTGCTCCAGTTATTGTACATGTGATACTTCTCACAGAATGTTCCACAATTCCAAAAGAAAACAACACCTTGTAAACAAATACATGTAACAATGTCAGGTACAACAAAATCTCAGATCAGGGGTTCTACCCAGACATAAAGCCTAATCCTGAAAATTTCCCATTAGTCTGTTTCGAGGGCCATTAGCACTCACCCCTCCACCAAAACATTGTTATATTGTCAAAAATCAGGGTATGAAATTTCAAATGACCGAAACGCAGTCAATACCTTGTATTTTTTCATCAAATACGTTTTACTTTCTGCAGAAAAGTTCATTTTTACTATTGCAGCAAATCCGGATTTCTGGGTTATTCCGGAACTGTAGGATCCCAGTCAGATTTTTCACCCACCATTTTCAAAAAACTTGTAGTAATATCACATGTTCTTCTATAAGCCCTTCACAAACACCAGTATCAGAGGTTCTACCGAGGCATGATACCCAAACCGCAAAATGAGTCTGTTTTGTGTGTCATTAGCACACATCCTCACACATAAAATCAGTTAGTACATTGTTCTAGTGTTAATATTCAGCTGATGGAATTTCAAATCGCCGTAACTTTGTCAATTCTTTTGAATATTTTCACAAAATAACTTTCATTTTCTGCAGAAATGTTCATTCTTTCAAGTGCAGCAAATTTCCGGATTATTCCAGAATATTAGGACTGCTGTTGATGTATGTTCTAATCTAAGGATCCTGTGACACTTCCTGATAAATTTCAGAAGTCCAAATCTACTACTCTATTTTGGTTTTAAAATAAGTACTTTTTTTTCATTGAAATCAAGTATTACCCAGACCTTCCAAGCAACAAAAAGCTCAGGTCCTAAATGTCCCCTAGACCTGAAACTTTTATCCAGGACATTCATTGGGTGTCCAGGAAATCCCAGTCAAATGGCTTTCATTGTCAATTTGTGATATTAACATTTTTAGTACTAAATGGCATAACAACATTTCATCTTCCTACCAAACAACAAATGTTATATAATAGTCATAATACACACTATACCATATGTAACAACATGTTACTGAGGAACAAATTCAACAAATGATGTCAACAAAGTCATGTACCTAGAGTCAACAGCATTTTCGATGGCATATATACAGCATAAACAAAATTCCCATCCTAATTCCCATTCACAATTAAACTATAGCAAATATATATATATATACAGTCACAAACACATTGTTATACAACTTTCAAGTGACACCATCGTCCTGAACAGGCAAAGGTTAAATAAATATACCAGATTCTTTAATAAGCCCGGTGTATACATGTAGCACCGATACACAGCTTCCTGGCACCTTTACCCAGATACTTTGAATTACACATGGTCAGATATAGGGGGAAATATTATCAATATTTCAGAAATGTCAAGTTCTGATGCTGGGGATTGAACCCACAACCTCTGGATTGACAGTCCAGTGCGTTACCACTGAGCTAAATCCGCTTATACATGTAAACGTTCATAATGTAAAATACGCAATCAGGGACAACTGATTCATCAAGCACCTGAATGTTAATGTTGTATATTATAGGTTTATAATGCTGATGTGTTTCACCTACTGACCTTAATAATGCGTTTACTATAAAATCACATATTTTCGTGGGTGAAAAATGTTGTGGATTTTGATAAAAAAGCATTTTCGTGGGTTTGAAAATTGGTGGATTACAAAACATGGAAGAGTTCAGATTGAGATGCTTCGGGAGATCGGGGCCTTGTCACACATAACACAAACACGTAAGCTACCTAAGGTGGTCGGAGGTGTGGCCTAATACAATAGAAATCTCAAGAAATCATTCTGTGACCACTTACTTCCTTTGTCCTTTAAGTGGTCATTCCTTTGATCTTAAACAATGGAAAGACCACCTAAGGTAGGCTAAGCATACTTGTGGGAGTCTGAATATCACCCGACGTCAACTTGCGAGTAAGGACTTCAGCAGAATTTGTTTTCATTAGCATAATCAGTACATTGTAGATCATTGGTGGTGTTCATACTGATCAGCATTTGTGAGTGTTTGTGACCGTTGCAATTAGTTTTATCCTAACAGTTTCAGTCAGAAATGACAAAATTACTCCATTCGTCAAGCTTCGTTCAATAGATTTGTTATGTATGACAGGCCTTTTACAGTTTAGGAGGGCCGAGATGGCACAGCACAGGGTTGCTCACCTGAGTCATCATCACAAGTTGGAACATAAGATTGTCGATACTGCAATATTAGTAACTCTACCCTAGTACATGGTAAGTAGAGTAAACAAGGTTATTGTATGATTTGACCTACATGTAGTGACCTAGTTATTGACTCAAGATGACCCTATTTTGAAATAGGCCTACATATTATTATTAAGTTAAAAGTGTGACCTTTGAATAATTAACAGACCAAATGTCTTGAACTTGACCTAGATTTTGTGAGACAGTCATTGTGACCAAGTTTCAAAAAGATTGGATATGCTAAAATTGCAACCTCTAGGGTCTAAACATGGATTTTCAATGATATGACCTAGTGACCTAGTGTTTGACCTCAGATGACCCAGTATCGAATTTGGCCTAGATTTTGTTAAGATGCTCATTGTAGCCTAGTTTCAAAAAGAAAAGGCCCAAATTGTGACCTCTAGTGACAACACAAGGTTATTCTATGATTTGTCAAAGTGACCTATAGTTTGCCCCCAGATGACCCAATAGCAAACTTGACACAGTTTGTTAAGATGCTCATTGTGTCCAAGTTACATAAAGAGTAGGTCTAAGTTGTGATCTTTAGAGTCTACACAATCCAATTGTGGAGGGACAAAGAGTGATCACAACAGCATGCATTGTCACTTTGAGGCAGTTGATTAAAAACACCTGCTTGCACTTGTTTATCCAAGTAATTGTTTTGCTTGATAAAGAACTCCCCTAAGTGTACCATAAAAGCCTTGGGATACAAGCAAACTCCCACTTGGACAAAATCTACGGATATCAAACAATGTTGAAAGTTGCAAGTTCAATAAGGTGGACAATAACATATTTTTATGGAGTTTACAAAATATCCACAGGAAAGTTGAACAATCATGTATAGTCTACATGCATATCATTATCATACATTTATATGTTTCAGTAAGCAAGGGAAAAAACTGAGAAGGAAAATAACTGTACCTTTTGAACAGGAAATCCACTATACTGCTCAAATTGTTTCATCTCTTCAAAATACCATATGGTGTCTACTACATTTTGCAACAGCATACAACTCATGTTCTTATTCAATACAATTACAAACTCTGAATCTTGGGGCTTGTTAATTGCAAGGTCAACATATGGATATACAAATACATATTAACATGTTGGACTAGAATTCAACCATTATGTGGTACCAACTGATACAAAGTCAGTGGGTCAAAGTCATTTTTTAGTTTCAATACGATTTTCGAGAGTTTTGGCCTTTTCAATTCTATAAGGTACATATATATACATCATTACTCATTTTTTCACAGTATACATGTATGGTATATATATAAAGTTTTAAACTATTTATCACAATGAATTTCTTTCAATATGCTGACATGATAATTATTTCACACACAAAGTAATAATGCATATTCAAACTCTCAGCAAAGTATGTTTCTTTTAGACCCCACTAATCGTTAAATTCTTATGTGAAAAGTCACCAAATAATTACAGAAATTCTAGGCCCCTAATGTCTGTAACCATAGCAACATCTAGATAAATCTCTGCTTAGTTACTGTCAGCATGTAGAGCATGCTAAATATCTTCTAAAGAAACAAAATATTCATAATCATGTTTCTTTTCTATTAGATTTCATTACTTTTTTTAATTTCATTATTTATTTATTCTTATTGCTTTTAATCAACAAATAAATCAATTTACATATTTTGTGAGAGTATGAAGCCACAACGTAAAAGGGTGTGTTTTTATCGTCTCCTGATCATACTAGTATGACTTGTGATAGGCACGCAGTTATTTTGAAGGCAAACATCTTTTTTTAACGATGGCCCTTTTTCAAACCATTTAATTCAAATTACACATACGCCAGACATAGTCACATATCCACAAATTCCCAAATGTATATCTTTAAAATTATCGAAAAATAGTTTATTTTAACTACAGAAATTTGTTCCCATCCTGTAGAATTATTGCCTGAAGACCAAACACTTAATGTTAAGCCTTTGAGTGAAACGTTTTACATAATTTATGCAGATAGGTAAGGAGACAAAAACAGACACAGAATATTTCTCATTTTGGCTGAAATAACAGATCTAGCAAGGTCAATAGTATTATAAAAGTTGCTTTACACAAATTTATGACTTTTTACCAAAAATATAAAATCAAAATATGTAGTCAAATACAAGTAATTAAGAATTGCAAGCAATACAGAAGTCCCCTACCGGTTTGAGGCCATTTTCACAATTTTTGTCAGAATCAAAATATTTTTAGACGTGCATAATTTCCTTATTGCCCCCTATCTACATATCAAGTTTCATAAACCTAGCTTGGAAACTGTTTGAGTTATGTCAGGATCCAGATTGTTTGACGGACGGACTGACTGACGGACTGACTGACGGACGGACTGACGGACGGAGGGCAAACCTATAGTCCCCTCCGGTCAAAAACCAGTAGGGGACTAATAAGTAAAGTGTCCAAGTGCTTTCAAGATTATATTTTCAGACAAGTCATAACTTCTAGTCTAGATTCTACTGAACATTCTACAACAAAGAGACAGACAAATCAGGGGTTCCATTTGACTCGGAAGTAGGGGTTTTGACCCATGAAATTTCCAAAAAGCCACATTTTGACACCCAAGATTTTGGTTTTAAGGGTTAATTTCTATTAAAATCATGGGTATTTTGCTTATAAAATGTTAAAATTTAGTCAAATAGTATCAAAATGTCCCTTTAGATTCAGAAGCTAGTGGAACCCATGCAAATTCAATTGATCATTATTCATGTATCTATTAATTCTCGAAAATAAAAATTGTTTGGGTCATCAACGGTTGATGGTAAAGCAACTTTCATAAATTCACTGGCCTCACCAAAAGTGTCATATATATATATACAACAGCAAATTGACTGCAACCAAGGTCGTTGTAATGAAATGTGATCAAAATTTAGAAATATATAAAGCATGTACCGGTAATCAATTTAATTATATAAAGCAAGATTTTGTCATGGGAACACAAATGTTGACACACAATGAGGCAGATCATCTCCAATACTAGTTCTATTTTATGAGTCACTCATAGATCCAATAATGCAATACAAAAAGTTCGGACAGACAAACCCAACAAGCAGCCCTGTTGAATACATTTCTCTGAAACAGGGGCATAGTAAATAAACCATTATATTTTAACCCTATCAATTGCAATAAGAAATCTATGCAACATGGGTATTCTTTGTTCATATTTAAGACAACAACTGGGGGAACTAGAGAAACTAGCCTTATCAATTGGAATTTTGATTATTTTAGCATTTTGTTCTGCTCAAATAATTTAGAATGATCTGAATGGTACAAAGATATTAGTTGCAATCGACTGACTGTTTCCAAAAGCGCATTACTATGGATACATTATTATCTGACATGAAGTCAAAAATATTTTTTATTTATTTAAAATTATGCAGTTATTCCCATTGGTTTTTTTCGGGGGGGGGGGGGGGGGGGGGGGGGGGGGGGGGATTTAAAGCCCTATCTCATCAATTTTTCAGTGATACATGGTGACCAATTCACCTAACCAGTTTTCCTGGACTGTGTTCTAACCAGTACTAACTTACCCTTCCACCAGGAACCAGCAACTTCTCATGGTGTCAAATGTTCATGGAATGCTATGACTTGCCGTAACTGTGAATCAAACCTGAATCAGCGGGTTATAAAGTGCATTAACCATTGGACCACAGCAACATGATATTTCCGAATCAAACCTGGATCAGGGGTTATAAAGTGCACCACTGGACCATAGCGACATGATATTTCCGAATCAACCATAAAAAAATGATTTCTAAATCAAGGCAAGAGATTTAATACCACCCAACATTGCTCATCACCGGAAACACTGACATTATGAATTAATTAAATACTTTTCATTCCTGTGACCTCCATTACAGTGCAGATGACCTGAACTGAGAGTCTGATGATGCGACTTTGAGAAAGGACCGGGTAGGGCTCATTCATGTATAGTTTAGACAATCTCTATTCTGTGATTTCACACTTGAAACCGATCATTGACCCTTTGACATAAAATGCAGTGGACAGAAACCGTTTATACTAAATACTAAGAATTATTCCTGTAAAATTTGTCAAATTCCACTTGGTAGTTTAAGAGATTTAAAGATTGGAAGAAAATGTCTCATCATCCTAAAAGTTCACCTTGAGCTTAAAAAGCCTAATAGGAATTTTGAAAGACCATAATATCAGGGGTTCTACTGAGGCATAACGCCCAATCCTGAAAATATGATGCAAGTCTTGTTTCAAGTGCCATAGTACACATCCCTACATCAAACATTGTTCTTTTAAGTGCAGCAAATTCAGATTTCCAGATAGGACCCCAGTTATATACCATGTTCAACAGTTACTCTGAACTGTAATTCAACTTGAAATGAAAACAATCTTGTCTCAACAATTGCCTTTTGGAAACAGCCAGTTTTGTGTGGTAATAAGAAAGGACACTTACTGTAGCCTTGTTGTGAGGACATGTCGGCAGAACTTCCCATAGCACCAATAGAAGAAGTATCAAAACCCATCGCCGTGGAAACATTTTGGCCCCAATTATCCTGAGGCAATGGTTGAGGTGGAACACCAGGTTCCACTCCAGTTATTTCAAGTTCAAACTCAGTTTCACTAATTGCTTCAACTTTCACAGCAGCAGGGTCGCCTTCAGCGTCATCACCCGACCTATCTTCAGCTGATTCGGCGGGATTAGAAGAGTTAGTGTTCTCATCGTCTCTATTAATATTATCATTTCCTACACCACTGGTATCATCCATTGGTTCAGATTTAACAATTGCAAAGTTTGCACCGTCCGTTTGAGGACTCTGAGATAGTTGGCTGAGGCTTGAAGCACTAGTTGATGGGTCTAGGGATGATGGTGGTGGTTTACGAATGTTTCTAGGTATGTGATAAGGTTCATGTCTAAGTCCTCCTCCGGGTGACCTTACAACATAACCTTGAGGTGAGAATGGTTGTCGAGGGCTGCCATGGTACGGCATTCTCATTTGACGTCTAGGTCCTGGTCCCATATCCATTTGACCAGGTAAGTGTGACTGAGCAGCTAGAGCTTGTAATCTCTCCTTCTCTTTTTCTTGTTCTTTCTCTATTTGCTTCTGTTTGTGATGACCTAAAATACAGAAAGGTGTTATCATACACACGTCATCATGGTAAAGAATTTCGTTTCATTTTGGATTAAAAGTCCGCCCATTCCACTCACAACACTTCTTTCATATGGGATCTACACAGTCACATTATCCTAACACTGGGCCAAACAGTCCTGGAACTACCCATGAATGTATTATCTGGAGCTCTATCACACCTACTAACAACAGTTGAAGAACTTGAAGTCATATATTGTGTGCTGCCAAAAATAGCGCTATTGAGCCCTTAACTATGTCTATGCAATGACAGGCTAAGAGCGATAGTATACCATTTCTCAGCACTTTCCTACATGAAAGCATGCAATACCGAGCGCCTTCTTGGACGATGGGCCACTTCAGATAGCATTTACTGTGCAATGCTCTGCTATCTGCCAGCACTCACCGGTAGGCGGTAGCATATAATTCTTCACTTTGTCCGCTTCGTAGTGCTTTTTTAGGAAAGCACTATCAAGTACTCAGTAGTGTTTAGTTAGGCGATGGGCCCAGACTATCAGAACAAAGTACTTACGTTTTAAACAGAAGCCTAAGAACTGTGACTTAACATCTTCTTGTTCTTCAAGAAATCCTTTGCCAGAATCTGATCCTAAATGACTTAATGTACCATCAGACACACTAGCAGTAAGAATGACTGATTCCTCATCTGTATGGGTAGCTAACTGCTCAACCTGCAAAATAACATAAACAGCTGCTCATAACAATATACAGTGTACAGTCTAATTTAACTTGTACAAGTGGTACAATAAATCGATCAAATGCCACTGTGGGTGGAAAAAGCTGCGCCCAGATGTTTGTTGACAAAAAAGGAAATTAAGCGAATTCATTGGATTATGCAATTTTCATTTATACATAACCAACAAGAGTGCCAAAATGTCACAAAATACGCCCGTCTTGGGGCATGGTGAATGAAAAAAAAAAAACAATCCCAACTTTTTTTTTAATTAAAGGACCATAACCTAAGAAGGCCTAGGCTGATTTGGCCTACAATTGAACTTGTCTTAGATATTATATCCATGAACATTGTCACCAAGTTTGAAGATACTCAGATGAAAACCCTTTGCACTAGATAACAGACAAGGTCAATTTCACATTTATTTTGGTAGTTATAGAATCATAACCAAATAAGGCCTAGGCCGATTTGGCCTATAATCGAACTTGGCCTAGATATTATTCCCATTAGCATTGTCACAAAGTTTGAAGATGATCAGATGAAAACTATTTGTGTTAGAGTACAGACAAGGCCAATTTCATACTTATTTTGTAATCAAAGGCCCATAACACAATAAGGCCTAGGCCGACTTGGCCTATAATCTAACTTGGCCTAGATATTATTCCCATAAGCATTGTCACAAAGTTTGAAGATGATCAGATGAAAACTGTTAGCGTAAGGGTACAGACAAGGCCAATTTCATACTTATTTGGTAATTAAAGGACCATAACCCAATAAGGCCTAGGCCGATTTGGCCTATAATCGAACTTGGTCTAGATAATATGCCCATAAGCATTGACAGCAAGTTTGAAAATGATCGGATGAAAACTATTTGCGTTAGAGTACAGACAAGGCCAATTTCATACTTATTTGGTAATTAAAGGACCATAACCCAATAAGGCCTAAGCCGATTTGGCCTATAATTGAACTTGGCGTAGATATTATGCCCATAAGCATTGTCAGCAAGATTGAAGATGATCGGATGAAAACTGTTTGCGCTAGAGTACAGACAAGACCAATTTCATACTTATTTGGTAAGAGTAATATATGTAACTCAAAGTTTGTTAAGTAAATCATTTTTGGTCAGAAATTTAGGGATTAATCATTGTTAAGGTCAAATAAGGCACTTAATATTATTTTTCTCTTGATAATTTTGCCAATTAAGCTAGCACCTGGAAAAAATATTTTTAATGCTCTTAAAATTTACTTTTCATCAGCCTTATTTGATGTATTCTTTGGAATGCCCTCAGTCCCCTAACACATACAGACTCTGCATTGATTTCATTGAAATTGGTCCAACCTGCTTGATTAATAGAATAAAGTGATCTACAGACTTTAAGCTAAGGTTTTGTGACAATTGGATTAGTTTGTCTCACAAGAAACTACAGTAACTTCATCTCATGACGTTACGAGTTCAACAAACTTACCAGTTGCTGAATCTGTGATTTGAGGATAGCTTTGAGTATAACTTTGTATCCTGGGATTTCCCGTATCACCTCCATATCGGGAGTAGTCATCTTGTTTTACCCAATGACCAAGCTGTCTGGGTAGGCTTTATACATCAAGTACTACTGTATGATGTCTCTACCAATGTTGAGACTTACTCTGACTGTTTAATACCTGAAGAAAACCAAATAGAACAAGTAATTAAGAATTGCAAGCAATACAGAAGTCCCCTACCAGTTTGAGGCCATTTTCAATGTTTCTGTTGCCAAAGCAACCACAATTTTTGTCAGAATCAAAATATGTTTAGACGTGCATAATCCCCTTATGGCCCCCTATCCACATACCAAGTTTCATAAACCTAGCTTGGAAACTGTTTGAGTTATGTCAGGATCCAGATTGTTTGACGGACGGACTGACTGACGGACGGAGGGCAAACCTATAGTCCCCTCTGGTCAAAAACCGGTAGGGGACTTATTAAGGGTTTTTGATACAAAAATGTATGTCTCCAACAAGGGGCCATAACTCCAGCAAAAATCACCCAACCTAAAATTCCTGACAATATGCACAACTAGATATATAAAGTTTTCAGTGAGAAAATGTCTACAGTGAGAAATCTCTGCAGTGTACGGTGGCTTATCTATGCCATGTTGTACTTTCACCACCACATTGAACAAAGTGAAATTGTAACAATGCAAAAAATTGACTTTGTCATGTTCTCGCTTTGTTGCATTTTCGACACGAAAAGCTAAGATACGACAGATGTAAGGCGAAAACACAACAAATTTTTGGTGTCATATTGTCGCCCTTCATCTGTCGTATTTTCAATGCAACAATGTTAAGATACGACAAAGTTGACTTTTCGCATTGTTCCATTTTCAATTTTTTCACTTTGTTGTAGCTAAAATACGACATGGCATAAATCAGCAACTATACTGGTTGGCGAGTAGTTTATGACGCCGAGCAGTATTGGACATTTGATATTTTTTCGTATTTAGCGTAGCACTTCAATTAAATTGATGCGTGTAATTAAAGAACTACATCATAGCAACAAGTGTGTGGCAAAAAAATACAATTCACTTAAATAAAAAAAAAAAAATCAAGAAAAACCCGGTAATACAATGATAATCTTCACCTCTTTTGCTGGGGGATCAACTGTTTACGAAAAATGCGCATGCGCAATGAAAAAAATAAGTTCATCTATTTATAGCCTTGGGATTGCCCGAGTTGTCAATAAAGCTTATTTCAGCTTACAACAGGCATCAACGGAATCGGCGACCCAAAACGGAAGTCGGCAAAAGAATATTATTGACAAAATACGTCGTTATTGACGTCTAACTAATTGACATCAGAGTTTTTTACAAATTGGAAAACGATATGACTATACAACTTCATTCGTCGTCTGCGTGTACTCTAAGCTACGATAGACAACTCTAAAACGATATGTACAGTCAATAGGAGTTAATTCCCCTTATTTTAGAGGCTCAATACGGGGAAAATAAAGTATTATTAGTAAATAAATGCGAAATGTCGGCTACTGCTACTCTTCATCCAATTAACGGCCTAAAATAGTGACCCCTTTGTGGCCCCAATTACAGTAAACTGTGTTACGTTAAAAGTACCAAAAAAGTGACAAATAGTTCGGACTTGAGCTCAGGATTATTAAAAGGTAAATTATTTTCTTCAAAACCACATCGTATCCTAGAAAAGGGGAGAAAACATGCAAAAATTGTCGGATACTGCTCGCCAACCAGTAGTCCAAGGTCTTTGACGATGATCATTCCATTTCATCGTCAAAGCCGTTTGTTCTTTGAAACCCAACAGGTCAACGGCACAGTTTGAGTCGCGTTCGTTTTATGACAAAACGCACGTTTTCAACAAAATAATCATTTATACCCTATCAATTGGACCATATTCTATCAATGTACCCCAAAAAACAAAATGTTTCGCAAGAAATACCATCAATTCCGTCGATTGTTTCAAACCTGTCTCATTTCAATGTTTTCGTTTACGATCGCCATTTATTTGAATGGGATAAGAACAAAAGTGTTCCGAAACGAACCACGTGATCAATGTTTTGATTGTCGGCTGCGTAAATTGCAATATTTATTTGTGTAAATGGGAGTTACATGATTTATAACAAAAATAACGTGTTTGTTTCTTATGTTAAGGTATATCTAAAGGTTTTATTTAATTTTAAGACGTTTTCGACGATGTTTCATGAAATAACGGATTTTTCGAAAACAGCTCTCGCACGCACCTGCGATCAATTAATTATTCAAAATGGCCACCGAAGCTGATAAAACGCGGAAGTAAATAAACTTTAAGCAATATATGATTATCAGTAGGTATCAAATTGACTGTTTTATGACAAAACATTTAAAAAAAATATTATATTTATACGTAAATGATAGCTTTTTGTCGAAGTTTGAACAATAAACTTGCATTTAAGGCATTAAGCTTAAACAGTTGATTATTGAAGAGGGTAATTCCATAACTAAAAGGTCGACACGTCAGTGTAAATAAAAGACCATTTAGTTATGGTATCCAGAACTAGCCAACCAGTAGCAGTGAGAAATATCTACAGTGAGAAAAGTCTAGGTGAGAAATGTCTGCAATGTGAAGTCTAGGTGAGAAATGTCTGCAGTGTGAAGTCTAGGTGAGAAATGTCTAGGTGAGAAATGTCTGCAGTGTGAAGTCTAGGTGAGAAAAGTCTAGGTGAGAAATGTCTGCAGTGTGAAGTCTAGGTGAGAAATGTCTGCAGTGTGAAGTCTAGGTGAGAAATGTCTAGGTGAGAAATGTCTGCAGTGTGAAGTCTAGGTGAGAAAAGTCTAGGTGAGAAATGTCTGCAGTGTGAAGTCTAGGTGAGAAATGTCTGCAGTGTGAAGTCTAGGTGAGAAATGTCTGCAGTGTGAAGTCTAGGTGAGAAATGTCTGCAGTGTGAAGTCTAGGTGAGAAATGTCTGCAGTGTGAAGTCTAGGTGAGAAACATCTGCAGTGAGAAGTTAGCCCCCCCCCCCTCCCAACCCCAATACATTATACAGGACCCATCAGCAGCACTTGTAATGAATTGTGCCTTGATTCCACATAAAAGAAAGACATGCTCAGATCTACTTCTCACTAAACCTGAACAAACATCTCTTAAAATTTACCGTGTACCACCAAAGAATACGATAGATCTTTGGTACCACTTATTATTTTTTAATTGGATAATGGATTTCAACAAAATCATGGACACTATGCATGGAGCCAAGTGACGCCGCGGCTTTCTTTCATCAGTTCAGTTTGAAACAACCCCAACATTACCGCCATTTCAAGCCATTTAACACAGCTAAGGCGTTTATAGTCATAGAACAGCATACCTTACCTAAATAAACAGATACTAGCAGCAGAAATCATGCAAAAATGACTAAATTTAAACGTCGCCAATTTGTGTCAATTGAAGAGTCTTTCCGGGAATTGTCGAAAATCGCCGAGGCGACCCGATTGAGAAAGGGCGCGTGCTCAAATTAAGGGAGGTAACTGTAATTACATTTCGTAATTTGACTTATCTCTCTTGGTGTCAAAGGTCATGTTTATATTTTTTATTGTTTTCTTCACAGATGTACAATGTCCAAAATGATTCAAACTGAAGAAGATTATCCACTTCTAGGAAGTACAAGTTCACGATCCGGACAGCAAGCACCACCTGGTATGTGAAACTTCTATTTAAACACATGTTTTATGTCTTAAAAAGCGAAACTAGCTTTAAGTGTAGTAGATTTCGGACAATATCATTTTTGGATACAGTCAATATCTTACATTCAATATTTGTGGACTGTTATCCGAACCATGTCAGTTGTAATTTTGCTCACTGTGAACGTTCATTTAGTGATTCATACAAATATAGCAGGTACAAACGGCAATCTACCACTTTAGCTCCCTAGGGAGCTAAACTTTTTAGGTGAAACATTTGTAGTACATCCTTGGTGATTTCAGTTAATCATAGTCATACAGACGCTTGGAAAAAAGTAGTCCGTCAAAATTATTTCTGCTACCTATGTTTGTGGGTTACAAGGAAATTATATTCATTCCGTATATAGCATTTACAAATAAATTATATGTAGTTCTATTAGGACTTTTACGGAATGAACCTATTTTACTTGTTTTTTTTATAAAATGAAATACGATTCATTCCGTAAATGCCCTGCTTGAAATGTTTCTCCCGTCAACATGGTCGTAATAATATTGAATCGCACGTGTAAATAACTGTCCAATATATCAACCCTGCATTCCATCGAAAATCCCGTATAACCAGATTGATCAAATTATTTTATTTAAGTAGAGGCAACTAATGGGATATTTATACGACCAAAACACTATACATCACTGCGTGGAATGCGTGATATTGATGAGTGATAAAGCTTTAAAGACACTTCCCCCAAAAACATTTCCTAGCCCCATTTTATCTATGTATGTATCCCCCAAGGAAAACCCTTTCCCTGGAGGGAAACTTCCTCCCAAGTAGCACTTATACAATATTACATTAAAATCATATGAAATAATTTTCTTCGCTATATATATACTACCACTTTAGCTCCCAGGAGCTAATACTTTAGCTCCCTCAGTCGTTTTATATATGCTTTTAAGACACTTCCCCCAAAACATTTCCTAGCCCCATTTTCTCTATGTATGTATCCCCCAAGAAAACCCTTTCCCCGGAGGGAACCTTCCTCCCTAGTAGCATTGATAATACATTATAACACTTTTAAATAATTTTCTTTGCTATATATATACTACCACTTTAGCTCCCGGGAGCTAAAACTTTAGCTCCCTCAATCGTTTTATATACGCTTTTAAGACACTTCCCCCAAAACATTTCCGAGCCCAATTTTCTCTATGTATGTATCCCCCAAGGAAAACCCTTTCCCTGGAGGGAACCTTCCTCCCTTGTAGCATGATTGATAATACATTAAAACACTTTAGATAGTTTTCTTCTCTATATATATACTACCACTTTAGCTCCCGGGAGCTAAAACTTTAGCTCCCGGGAGCTAAAACTTTAGCTCCCGGGAGCTAAAGTGGTAGTATATATATAGCGACGATATTACGGAATGAATACTATTTCATATGTTTTTAATGTAATCTTGTATAAGTGCTACTTGGGAGGAAGGTTCCCTCCGGGGAAAGGGTTTTCCTTGGGGGATACATACGTAGGGAAGATGGGGCTCGGAAATGTTTTGGGGGGAAGTGTCTTTAAATGCATATATACAATGACAGAGGGAGCTAAAGTTTTAACTCCCAATTACGGAATGAATCTATTCTCATTTATAGTTCGGAATTTACGGAATGAATCGTATTTCATTATATAAAATAAACAAGTAAAATAGGTTCATTCCGTAAATTCCCTGCTTGAAATGTGTTAGGGATTTTACGGTATGAACCTTGTCTTTTTTATATAATGAAATACGATTCATTCCGTAAAAGCCTTATTAAACACAGTTACAGAGTTACTACAGCTATGTCTATTATATTGAAAACCATTGAGAAGAAATAGTTCCTTTCGTTTTTATTGAATTTTATAACGTTTTGTGCGCGTATGAATAATAATGTTATTCGGTTTATATGGCGTATGAATACAAAGCGTCTGAATGACACTGATTTTTTAACTGCATGTAATCGACGTTTAATGGGGGGGGGGTGGGGATCAATTTTCCCGAGGGAGCTAAAGTGGTAGATTGCCGTACAAACTCCATGGACACACGTTAAATCTGCCAAATACCTGGGATGTACAATCAACGATAACGTGGAATGGGGAGAACATATCAACAACATTACCAACAAAGCAAACTAAAAACTGAAATTCCTCCGCAGAAACCTGAATGTTGCTTCAACTCCAGCCAAAGAAACAGCTTATAAGGCCATCATCAGACCATCTACTGAATACGCCAGCTCAGTATGGGATCCATACGAGAAATGTCAAATAAATCAACTAGAAATGGTACATAGAAGGTCAGCCAGCTTCGTAAAGAATAACTACCGCAACCGATCAAGTGTATCCAACATGTTATCTACCTTAAACTGGAAATCGCTAGAAGACCGCCGAAGAGAAGCCCGCCTCATCATGCTATACAAGATCAACAATGAACAAGTCTACTTCACCAACCCTTCAAAATACTTCATTCCAGTAACTAGAAACTCCTGAAAAATATACACTGAAACATCCTTCCAGCTTCCACAATGCCGTACACAGTACCGACTCAACTCCTTCTTCCCAAGAACAATCGGGGACTGGAATAAGCTACCGCCAGAAATCCAGTCAGTCGGGTCAATCGATGCCCTCAAGCAACGACTGGCCGCACTCTCTATCTAAACTCCTAAATAGCCATGTTTTTAACCTTTAAATCTTTTTCTTATTTTCATACTTTTGTCTTTATATATATCTCTACTTGTTTTTCTTTGCGCAAACACTGGCAAAATCTTCAACCTGTTGATGGTGGCCAGAAAGTGGAAGAAGAAGAAGGGTGGCGGTGGTCGACCGGATAACGCTCTAGACTACTGATTGGGAGGTCAGCTGGGCACTTATATATGGGGCACTTTTTCATTTCTGAAATGCTTTTCAATGTTTCCCGACCAACTAGAGATGAACTGGTTGGAAACCCAGTCTCGCTATTGGTGCTGTACACCGGACATGTTAGAAAGTGAAGGAATCTATTCGAAAGTGGATAGAGTGGATTCTGCAGTTTTTAAAGTTAAACTCCTCACTGTAAATACTTGTGCTCCGCTCACATGATTTTGTTTAAATAGTACAATATTGCCCCAGAGCAGGACCTGTATTAAACAGGAAGAAGAAGAAGGAAAAGAGCTAGGGTCACGCACACACCTGGATTATAAATGCATTGAAGTCAGAAATAATCCTCTAAACCTCCTCTGTTTGTTACGACAATATGTATATAGTATACTTTGCTCTTTAATTTTTTAACCATTTGCATTCTGTATCTGTTCTTTACCCGTAGAAGGGCCACTGCTTGCATATAAACTACGGGGCACGATAGTGGAGTGGGTTTATTCGCGCTGGAGAGCTGCCTTAAAGCCATCAACTGATTCAGCATGCACTATTTCGTCTTCCAGGTGGTTCCAGTTTACGAGTGATTTAACGAAGAAGGAACTGTTCAATTGTACCGTGTTTGCGAAAGGCACTATATAAGACCTAGTGTTATTAGTAACTCTACTGTCTAGTATATTTGACACTACAAAATCACTAAAGTTCCGTGGTTTCACAGATCGTTTTACAGGTTTTTTAACCAAGTAGGTATTATGATCCACTGCCGGCACCAGACCCCCTGCTATCTTGTAGAGCATCACCAGTCGATTCTGTGTACGTCATTCTTGAAGGTCTGTCATCTCCAGTGTACGGAGCTTGATTGATACGCAGCCTTCTTCTCTGCTCTTGTAGTCGTTAAGTATGAATCTGACACCTTGTCTTTGGATCCGTTCAATTTTGTTGATGTCTTTTTTCAAATAAGGGTCCCATATTATGGTTGCATATTCCAATTTTGATCTAACTAAGGCAATATATGCCGTTTTGCGACATTTTAATGGCGAATGTTTAAAGTTTCTTCTTAAGAAACCTAATGTTGAGTTAGCTCCCTTGCAGATATTTGTAATATGATTAGACCATGTAAGATCCTCTGAGATAAGAAGTCCGAGGTACGGGTTTGAGTCCACACGTTTCAGAATGGTTGTGTTGAGCTTATAAAAGTGAGATGATTTATTCCTGATGCTCAAAATGTAGCATTTTTTAGCATTAAATTTCATGCCCCAGGTTTCTAGACGACGTAAGTCATATTGTAGACTGCGTATAGTAAAATATTTTAAAGCTTTATAATTTGCAAAAACTACAACTTAAAGTCAGTTACATTTTGTATCTTAACATTGTAATTTTATTCAATTATTAAACAATCAGTATAAAAGGAATAAGTAAGTGACATGTGCATGTTTAATGATACAAAGATATGTTAATTGATAAGATTAGGTCAGCATTAAGCCCCACATTCATGTTCTATATCACAGGATTGATAAACTATCAATGTACCAGTATTCTACATAGATAACCAACTTAATTCACTAGAGGTCACAATTTTGACCTAGTCTTCATGAAACTTGGTCAAATGGACCATCTCAACAAAATCTAAGTCAAGCTCGATATTGGGTCATCCGGGGTCAAAAACTAGGTCACAAGGTCAAATCATAGAAAAACCTCGTGTAGTCACTATTATGACCTAATCTTTATGAAGCTTGGTCACAATGATCATCTCAACAAACTCTAGGCAAAGTTCGATATTGGGTTATGTGGAGTAAAAAACTAGGTCACAAGGTCAAATCATAGAAAAACCTTGTGTAGTCACTAGAGGTCATAATGTTGACTAAATCTTTATGATACTTGGTCACATTGATCATCCCAACAAAATCTAGGTCAAGTTCGATATTGGGTCATCCGGGTCAAAAACTAGGTCACAAGGTCAAATCATAGGAGAACCTTGTATAGTCACTAGAGGTCACAATTTTGACCTGATCTTTATGATCATACTTGGTCACAATGATCATGTCCACAAATTCTAGGTCAAGTTCGATATTCGGTCATCTGGGGTCAAAAATAGGTTGACTCTGTGCTAGTGGGCACCTGATTTAGATACTGAATTGTTTAGTCTATATCAATGTGTGTGTAAATGGTCATGTGCTATTATGTAGCGTTAACACATCGTCCCTTTGGTGCAACAAGGTTGTATCTTACTATATACTGTATAGTGAGATACAACCTTGTTGCACCAAGGGGACGACATGTGTTTTTGTGTTATACCATCTGCAGAGTAAAGAATGTTTGGGACTCTGCAGATGGTATAACACAAAATATTACAGTAAAGAATAAAACTTACAAAACAAGGAATCTGATTGTATGACGAACAAGCATGGAATTTTCTTGAGTTTCAGGTCAATAATTTCATACAATATAAATTTTCTACTTTCAGGATGGGGTTACCGACATTTACTTTTCCAAGTTAATAGTTTCGTACAATATAAATTTTCTACTTTCAGGATGGGGTTTCTGACATTTACTGTTCCAAGTTAATAGTTTCGAGAGAGCCGTAACTAAGTTTAAGAACTTGTGGCTCGACCCTTTTACCCATGTATGTATATATATGTATTTATAGATCTATTTGTATGTCATTGTTTGGGTAATAAAATATGTTTAAACTGAATAGTTTCGTACAATATCAGTTTTCTACTTTCAGGATGGGGTTACCGACATTTACTCGCTATTTTGGCATTTTTTGGTTTCTTCAATGTATACTGTATGCGAGTGAATCTCAGTGTTGCCATGGTGGATATGGTGAAGACTGTGGCCAACAATAAAACATCTTCAAACGATGATTGTCCTGATCCAAACTTAAACAGTACAAAAACTATTGACAATGTAAGTAACTGTTTAAAATAAGGGTTGTATGCTGTGCTTTGATTGGTTAAATTGTAATAGCAGACCTATGAAAACATGTAGTAAGATTATGCAAAATGAGATAACTCGTGCACAATTAGTACAGGTGATGCTCAATTTTCTTATTAGCTCACCTGCCACAAAGTGGCAAGGTGAGCTTTTGTGATTGTTTTTTGTCCGTCGTCCGTCTGTTAGACAATTTACCGTTAACACTCTAGCACTTTCAATTTTGCTTTGATCTTCACCAAACTTGGTCAGTAGTCGTATCTCTATGAAATCTAGGTCAAGTTGGGTCATTTGGAGTCAAAAACTAGGTCCAAAGGTCAAATAATAGCAAAACCTTGTTACCACTCTGGAGGTCACATTCTTGCTTTGATATTCACTAAACTTGGTCAGTAGTTGTATCTCAGTGAAATCTAGGTCAAGTTTGAAGTTGGGTCATGTGGGGTCAAAAACTAGGTTAAAAGGTCAAATGATAGGATAACCTTGCTAACACTTTGGAGGCCACATTTTTGCTTTAATCTTCATGAAGTTAGATCAAAATGTTATCTTGGTGACCTTAAGGTCAAGTTTGAAGTTGGGTCACGTGGGGTCAAAAACTAGGTCAAAAGGTTAAATAATAGGAAAACCTTGTTAACACTCTGGCGGCCACATTTTTCATGAAACTTGGTCAGTTGTTGTATCTCAATGACATCTAGGTCAAGTTTGAAGTTGGGTCATGGGGGGTCAAAAACTAGGTGAAAAGGTCAAATAATAGAAAAACCTAATTAACACTCTTGAGGCCATATTTTTGCTTTAATCTTGATCAACTTTGGTCAAAATGTCTATCTTGATGACCTTAAGGTCACGTTTGAATTTGTGTCATGTGGGTAAAAAACTAGGTCAATATGTCAAATAATAGCAAAACCTTTTTAACACTCAGGAGGCCTCAGTTCTGCTTTAACCTTCATCAAGTTTAGTCAATATGTTCATCTTGATGACCATAAGGTCAAGTTCAAAGGTTGGCCATGTTTAGCAGGTGAGCGCCCCAGGATCTTAATAATGATCCTCTTGTTCAAATAAGTGACGTAACAAAGTTTAGAAAGAATGTGTTGGGACTGGTCAAAGTTTGTCGGTCAGGTCAGTAACTGTTGTTCCAATGGTTTGAACACTTCATGATCAGATTCTATAACTATCGGGTTGTATTTTATCTTGCACTATTCTTTTTTGTATCGTAGATTACGATCGAAAAGAGTGGAATAATTGCAATACTGTGCTGGAAATTAGTGAGATTACTGCAGTTCCAATCTTGATTATTGTTAGTGAGTTTCAGATGGAATTAATTAATTTATGTTAGCAAATTGAAGTTTACTCATCAATTATTTATTTTCCCAAATGTTACTTTGCTGTGGATCTGGTTTGCAAATACTTCTGGCCATCGTTAACTATCATTTTATATTTGTATATTTCTTGGTATTATTATTTGTCCGGAATTTGGTTTTGAGGTTCAGCGAAATCAACAAAATTAAATCCCGACCCCCTATGAACTATTTGTATAGTATGGAGATACTGACTCGATCCTGACCTTTATGCATGAATATATTTCAAGGTTTTGGCGTTCAAACTATCAATTTCCGTGAGTAAATCGTGCATTATCAGTCCTTTATATTTGTGTTTGTATTACACCTAGGGTGTCTTGGTGATACTGCCCGCTTATGATAGCATACAGCTGGGTCGTAAATATAAATAAGATATCAGCTCTTCAATTATGCTTAGTCTAAATGGAAGGTTGAGGGTCAGATTAAAATCCCTGTACTATATATTGTAAATAAGAGCAATCAGAACCAATAAAGTCATTATTTTATATATGTTTGAAAATCTTTCTATTTCTTATAGGGAGAGTTTGACTGGGACACAAGTCTACAGGACTACATTCTGGGATCGTTTTTCTATGGATATATCATTACCCAAATCCCTGGGGGCTGGATGGCCGAGACTTTTGGCGGAAAATGGATGTTTGGGGGCGGAGTCCTGTGTACAGCTCTGCTTACTCTGATCACACCGGTGGCTGCTAGATTCAATGTTGGTTTCTTTATTGCTGTGCGTGTGTTAGAAGGATTGGGAGAGGTAAGTAGTATTAATGGACAAAGGGATAAAACTCTTGGTCTTGTTGCATTTGTGAAACGTTACTTATCGTATATATTCGCCCATAAGTTAGGTAAAAGGTGTCTAGAAAATTTTAAAAAGTGCTTTATTCACCATGGCCCATGCTTTGACGTCAACATAATACGTCTTAAGTTGTACTTCTTTTAGAAGATTTATTGCATAAGTCAAAGTCTGGTTGACCTTTTGGAATTTGTTATCCCCCGCCGATGAAATCGGTAGGGGGGTATTGAAATGGTGTTGTCCGTCCGTCAGTCCTGACGTCCTTCCGTCCATCCACAGCCATTTCTCTGTAACTAGCTGGTAGAATTTCATGAAACTTAAAATAAATGTCAACTACCATACTGGGATGATGCCCATCAAGTTTTTTTGATGATCTATAAATAACTCTGGTTGCCATGACAACAGATTGGAAAAACTTAAACAATTCATACAAAATCAACCACTGGCCAGATTTCAAAATTATTTTACAAAAATACTTGTTGGGTAACCCTCTTACAAAATTGACATTTTTGTCATGATTTCTCAAAAAACATGGCCGCCAGCGGGTGGGGGCCTGTTTCTCTGTTTATATCTCTAGTAAAATCTTTTAAAAATCTTCTTCTCTAAAAGTACTGGTTGGATTTCATTATGAATTGGTAACAATGTTCCTTTGGTGATTCTTATGACTCTGGTAGCCGTCTGGTTGCCATGGCAACCAATTGCAAAAACTTAAAAAATTCATAAAAAAATCAACCACTGGCAAGATTTCAAAATAATCTTACAGAAATAGTTATTTGCTGTGGTCCTTTCTAAAAATAGCTAAAAGATTTGAAATCTAGCTATTAATAACTACAAAACTTCTCCAAGACAACTGAATAAGTATGGTATGAAATTATTTTACATTCATTATAGCAATATGATACTTAATTGTGTATGCATTTTGGCTCTCCTTAAGAGAGCTATTGCACTTGTGTCCCAGTCAGTTAAAATAGCCAAAATTCTTATTAGGATCAAAGATCGTATAAAGAATTGAGACGCAAGTCTAAAATTAGCCAAATTATGACTGAAGTACCTTAATGCATTGTGCGCCCTTCGGTAATTATCCGCCATTTTATCAAAGGTACTCTTTGGTCTACTTGCGATAAGTTAAATCCATTTCTTTCCATCATTACAGTTTACCGTAGTAGTGTATCCAAAAGAAATCTTTCATTTTTTTCGTGTACAAATAAAAAATGTGGTTTGATCATTTGTTACATATTCTGTTGTTTGTTTCACTTTCTGTTCCTACCCTTTGTTGGCCAATTTTCCAACCTGTGCAGAGATACTGAGCATATATTCCAACCTGCTCAATATTACTGATAACCTGTAGGGGGGGATATCAATTCAATGAATTTGCTTGTTTAACTTGATTTAACTTGTCTTATGGACGAGTATATACCGTACATTATGTCAAACAACATTTGAATGTTGTTTGCGACATCCCTCAAAAAGTAGGCAGGAGTGGTTAGTTTTAAATCTGTAACATTGTAACTGGATGTTATTTTTTGCTCAAATTTTCAGAAACTGTTTATTTAATATAGAGTCTTGTCTTTCTAACTCTGTATATTATCAACATGATTTTCATATTTTTTTCACTAAGCCTGGTTTTCTTGGAGAACGTCTCATGTATTTATGTGTTCCACATATAGTGGGGGAGACATATTGACTTTGTGCTGAAAGTCTGTCTGGATTGATGTTACAATTTGTCTGCTATAGTTCTGCTTAACCATTGGTCAAATTTCAGTGAAGGTTCACATAAATCTTGTTGTAAAATATCCCTAATAGGGGATCACAATAATATTTGTTGATAATTCACTCTTTTAACTCAATATTCATTCACATTTAATTAATACTTGGTACGAAGGCTTGTTGTGCATGCATGTTGTCAGGAATTTTAGGTTTGATAATTTTTACCAGAGTTATTGCCCTTTTGGGAGACATGCGTTTTTATCTCATAACCGTTCTACTTGTACCTTTACTTTCTGTTCTGTGTAAATCTATATCTGTTCTATCTACAGGGTGTGACATTTCCTGCAATGCATGCTATGTGGGGAAAATGGGGACCACTTTACGAAAGGTCTAAGCTGACTGGTTTCTCCTATGCAGGTAGTATCTCTCACAAACCTTTCCTCTAACAGTATGAGAATCAGACTGGTCACCTCCGCCAAAGTTTTTTATTTTTAGGTTTTTGGGAAATTTTAAATAATTTTGGTTTTTGGGAGGAGAGAATGGATATTTAAAAAAATGACCAAAAGCGTCCTTGGTCACTGAGCTGCTATTGTGTGATTGACTAAGGACCCTTTGAACCATCTTGCCATTTTTCCCTTCCCTTGTATTGACAGCAAAATTAATTTTCAAAAACTTCTGTAAACCTAAAAAAAAACGGCAGGAAGCTATATTACACGTATCTGTCCGTCTATTCAAACTTAATGTTTCTTTCTTCAATTTTATCGCACCCCTGTGCACTTTTCTACAGTGTCATTAAACTCGTAATGCATATTGATAATACACTGTGTGCATTAAATATGCAAATGACGTCATTTGACGTTCTTTGTTTATTGTGAAGACGTCGCAAGCGTAACATACATAAATAACATAATGTAAGGGAATGTATACATTTTTTCTACTGTCTTATTTGTGATATTTTATAATTTCACTGATGGTACATGTATGTTTATGTTTATTTGAGAATGGTTCTAAAGGAATTTCAAACATTTTTACTAACAACCATTCAATAGACAGTTTGGAGACATTTATCTGTTGCTTGAAAGAAAACTGGTTAGAACCGGTTGGTATCCCTATTGTTAAGTCAGCTGGTCATAATATGCAGGGGTCCTACAGTTCCGGAAATCCGGATTGGCTGCATTAGAAAGAGCACATTTTTCTTCAGTTATTTGATGAAGAAATTCTAAGGTTTGACAAAGTTATGGTCATTTTAAATTTCATAAGCAGAATCTTAGCTGAATAACAATGTTTGAACTGAGATTTGGTGTAGAGGTGTGTGCTAATTGCACCCGAAACAGACTTTCGATTTATTTTCAGTATGAGGCAATAACTAAGCCTCCGTAGAACGCCTGATTATGTACATGTAACTGATAAACTGTTGTGAAATAGTGTAAACCAGATGTGTTTTCAAATATACTGATATTAAATGCATTTCACTGTTAGGATATTTAACTAAACATTCTATATTTTCCTCTATTCAGGTGCTCAGATGGGAACTGTATTTGCCTTACCTATATCTGGATGGTTATGTGATCAGCATAATTTCCTCGGAGGTTGGCCGTCTGTCTTCTATGTGTTTGGTAAGTTTAAAAAACAAAAACGCATCAGATATACATTGGACCTATTTTGTGTCTGGAAATGGCCTTGAAATAGAATTTCAATATTTTAACAAGGTCTTTTGGCGCAACCATGCTGTTATGCATGGTTACAAGTGCTTAAATGCAGGGTTACCCTACGTCTTCATTTAATTTGTTATTTTGTATGTATTTCATTAACCCAAAGAAGCCATCTAGGTGAATCGTTGTTATAAATAAATTAGAAATATAGTTTGATGGTTATATCATTATTATATATTTGGTAAGTTTACTATTACAGTAATTACCGTCAGTGACTTTTGCATATCAAATTACTTGCCCGAATCAGCGAAAGTTGTCCTTTAATCTCTATACTAATTTCCTGAAGAAGTTACTTGCCCAAATAAATAATTCTTGTCCCTGGTATATCTGTGTTCACACTCTCAGTAAATTAAACACTCTCAGGAATTTATTCCGCACATTTTTCTGACAGAGCTATTATATCTGAAGTTATAAAAGTTATTTGATGTAACTATCTTAAGAAACGTCAAAGTTATGGTCAATTAGATCTGCTCTGAAAGATTTATATAATGCAAGCTGAGTTAAATATGGAAACAAAACTGCATTAAATATGGAAACAAAACTGAGTTAAATATGGAAACAAAACTGCTCTAAATATGGAAACAAAACTGCATTAAATATGGTAACATAACTGCAGTAACATAACTGCACTAAATATGGTAACAAAACTGAGTTATATATGGTAACAAAACTGAGTTATATATGGTAACAATGCGATTGAAGGCCTCTTGTTTGGTGAAATAGTTGGCCACATATGATTTTCAGGATTTTTAATTTGGCTGTATTGACACCCAGATAAATATTTAACTTCTTGTCTGTAATTTCAGAAGCTTTTGGTTGAAGTTAACATCTTTTCTGTAATTTCAGGGCTCTATTGACTTCCTTGATAAATATTTTAACTTCTTTTCTGTAATTTCAGGGCTCTATTTACTTCCTTGATAAATATTTTAACATCTTTTCTGTAATTTCAGGGCTCTATTTACTTCCTTGATAAATATTTTAACTTCTTTTCTGTAATTTCAGGGCTCTATTTACTTCCTTGATAAATATTTTAACTTCTTTTCTGTAATTTCAGGGCTCTATTTACTTCCTTGATAAATATTTTAACTTCTTTTCTGTAATTTCAGGGCTCTATTTACTTCCTTGATAAATATTTTAACTTCTTTTCTGTAATTTCAGGGCTCTATTTACTTCCTTGATAAATATTTTAACTTCTTTTCTGTAATTTCAGGCGCTTTGGGTTGTTTGTGGTTCGTTTTGTGGTCATTATTGGCATATAATACTCCTAGCGATCATCCTAAAATATCCGCAGCAGAACGTGATTATATAGAAGCTTCGGTTGGAAAGAAAGAGGTATGCTGGTTGTTTATGTTATAGTTAGAACATATTAAGTAAATTTTAATGATTAAAAAGGGCGGAGCGAGCGAAGCGAAGCGAGTCCTTTTTAGTCATTAAAATTTACTTAATATGTTCTAACTAACTTAGAATATAACATTCTGCATTCTGATTGGCCGATAGAAATTAGCGCCAACGCATGACGTCAAGTCTGTTAAGAGAAAATTTTAATGATTAAATTTTCATTTAACCGCGAAAATGTGGCGTTTTCATTGGCTCATAATGTAGGTTATATTCTAATGTTGTTTACATTACTGTAAAATCATTAATATTCATGGGGGGATTTAATTTTACGGATGACCTCAACCAAGAAATTAAATCCCCAATGAATAATTATGCCAATAAAAATGTCAATTTACAGTGGCTGCCATACTTGCTTTCAAGTTCAGTCAGGTTTAAGACTGGGATTTTGGAAAGTGTACTTGCATATATCAACATGTAATAAAACAATTATTATGTCTGTTAGATTTTTGAATTATTTCTGATAATGTCTATGGATTTTTACCTTGCCATTGTTAATGAAATCTAAATTCCTTGAAACAATGTCCTAATGGTCCCATCAAAAATGAGGTGTTGAGAGTGATTACTGTAAAATAAGTTGTAGGACTAGTTTCATAATGAACCTAGGATGAATTTGTTTAAACTAAAAACATTTTTGGCTATAATAATTAAAATCATCCCTTTGGCTTAACAAGGCTGTACCTCACTATACAGTATACCTTGTTGCACCAAAGGGACATATAGCTTAATTATTATGAATTTTGTTTGTTTTTACTAATTACAGAGAATCCCTACCCCATGGTTGGAGATATTGAAATGTCCAGCAGTATGGGCAGTGTGTGTTGCTCATTTCTCAAACAACTGGGGATTCTATACGATGCTTACAACATTACCTAGCTATATGAAGAATGTACTCAAGTTTGATTTGAAAACTGTAAGTACATCTACTTAATGGCATCTTTCTGGAACAAACACTGCAGATTGTTGATTATCCAGTGCATTAACCTAATATAACCTCAGTATGCCTGTAAGCTTTACTGATATGAATCAATTAGGGATTGTAAAGTTCTCTCATTCATTGTTGTTTTGCCATACAAACCTTATTCAAATTAAGAAAAAATAATCAAAAACTACACACAGGGTGTTTCAAAATATATGTTACAGTTTCTTGGGTTTATAAAATTCTTGATTTATGCAATACGTAAAAAACAACAACAGTTGTTATAGGTTCTAAAGAGCTCCTTCAGTTAGAAATGAGATTATTTTGTTGCTCCTTGTTGTTAAAAGACGGGATATTTGGGTCAAGGTCACTGTTGCTAAAAATAGAGAATCAGTTGACACTCAATAACTTAATGAGATATTGGCTTCAAACCTGCTGTATCGGTAGTTATACCCCCACTACTAAAGTAGGGGGGGCTATATAGAAGTCCGTCTGTCCGCCAGTTGGTCTGTCCCAAAGTTTGTCCGGGCTGTATCTTCTGTATGCATCGAAGGAATTTTTAATAACTTGGTATATTTGTTCACCTTAATGAGACAATGTGTCATGCGAAAAAATTATGTCAATATCTCAAAGGAGTTCAAATGTAAAAAATTGGCATAATTGAGCTTGTCGGAGCATAACTTAATCATTTATTGTTGGATTTCAATATAATTTACCACAAATGTTTACTACTACCGGACGGTGTGTCAGGCGATACAATTATGTCAATATCTCAAAGGTCAAGGTCACACTTGGTGTTCAAAGGTCAAAAATAGGCATATTTGAGCTTGTCCAAAGCATAACTTACTTATTTATTGTTGGATTTGAAAATGATTTGGCACAATTGTTCACTATTACCAGAGGGTGTGTCATATGAAACAAATGCGTCAATATCACAAAGGTCAAGGTCACATTCGGAGTTCCAAGGTAATAAATAAGCATAATTGAGCTTGTCCGGAGCATAACTAAGTCATTTATTATTGGATTTGAAAATAATTTGGCACAAATGCTCACTACTAGCTGACGATGTATCATGCGAAACAATAACGTCAATATCTCAAAGGTCAAGGTCACACTTGGAGTTCAAAGGTAAAAAATGGCTGTGTCCTGGCTGTAACTAAGTCATTTATTGTGAGATTTAAAAATAACCTGGTACAATTGTTCACCCCTATCAAATCATGTGTCATACAAAACAATTATTTCAATATCACAAAGGTCAAGGTCACACTTAAGAGTTCAAAGGTCAGAAATGACCATAATTTATGTTGTCTGAACCATAACTTTATCATAAAAATGATATTGTAATTAAATGTTGAAATTAAAAATAACTGTACAATTGTTGTCCACCATGCTACGTCTGTGACAAAGCGGTATGTGGGGGTATCATTAGTCACTCTGTGGCAGTTCTTGTTTGTATGAAGGCGCATCTTCAAATGAAAATTGGGCTGTTTGGGTCAAGGTCACTGAAACTAAAATTTGAAAATCAGTTATTGCTCAAAACTTAAGTTAGGAATGAGGCATTGTGATGTTAAGCAGCTCATGTGAAGTCCCTGCATAGTACATTAAATCAGGGCTGATGGGGCCTATTGTTATTAAAAGTAGAAAATCTGTTTCTAACAATGCACATTAGTCAAAATTGGTGCCCGGCTTGCTGCGCTCTTGTTCTATAATTTTTCAAGTTACCATGTTTGGTATAATTAGCCAACTTTTATGTTTTGTTTACAGAACAGTTTATTATCAGCATTACCATATTTGGGTTGTTGGTTTGGACAGACCTCGTCAGGACTTATTGCTGACTATTTACGTAGCCATGGTTACCTATCGACCGTCACTACCAGAAGACTGTTCACATTTTTTGGTAAGTTATACGAGGGTTGATCGCGAAGTTCGTGTAATTTGCTTATACATTATTTATTGTTAGTTAAATATTGATGAAACTTTACTATCTGGATGATCAACATGATTGAAGTTGAAATATAGAACGGAAGAAAAATCCGCCAAGTTATGCGACAATTAACGGTACCCTTGGCAACGTTACTACACGTGGTTGCCGCACTCCAAAATTGCTACATTTTTCATATTTTTCGCTCTCCTGAAACAATGCCGTTTTTAAAGTCTCATGTGTGACTAAAATTCACGCAAATATAACACATCATACGTCGACGTCATGGGGTCATTTCCATAAAATATAATGTTGTTTACTACATCCGCTATCAAATTAGCACTGTGCTTATCTGAACAGATAATGAAACGGAAACAACGTTATGACGTCAACGGGTGACACTGAATTGAGGCGCGTTACAGAATGTTGCGTGGAAATATGAAAAAACACTGACTGAAACAAATGAAAAGATGAAAATGTGCGATAATTTAAACGTACAGTCCGGTAGTTACCAACAAACAACACAGACGATTCAAAGTGCACAGAAGATCGACTGAAGTCAACAATAGAGAAATGTTGCCGATGACAGTGATTCCGTGTGTACGTGAAAAGTGCGAGGAATCATCCAAAATGATAGACGAAAATCCATTAGACTGATAGTCAGCGAGTTCGAGAAATCTCCTTTAACTATGTATGGGTTATGTACAAAAGAGCTAGGTATGCCGAAAATCAGACATTCGTAGCCTTGTGTTGTGACTTCGTGGGGAAGTGCTCCTAACAGTGGACCTACAATGCGTTTAAACGTTATATGACGTCGTTTAGTTTTCTGGTGTGCGGCGTCTATGCAAAGTGACTGTTTAAGAATCGTCGTTACTATGTAACTGTTTGATATATTTTTCTAATTTTTATAAGGGGGTTTGATAATGCATAGAAGATTGTAATGGTATTATCTATTATTCCTTATGAGCAAAACAACTCGATTCACAACAAAATTACACGAACTTCCCGATCAACCCTCGTATATAGTTCAAAATTAGAAATAACAATGTCCGGGGAAATAATTATTATGTAACTATGTAGGAAAATCACAACAAACAATTAGCAGCCTCCTGGGAATTGTTGCTATTTGGACTTATATCCCTCGTAAATCTATTTATAGATATCTATTTTAAACAATTCTATTTATAGCTTATGTAAACATCAACAGTCTTCTCCTTTTATAACCAGAATGGCTGTCCATTAACTATCAAGACAATCACCATTTTTGGCGACTCCACCGCTCACCAGGTATTTTAAGCATATAACGAGCGGTGGAACATTTTCAGATCTAAACAACAATACAAAGACAAGTGACTTGACATTCAGACAGATTGATATAAAAAAATGGTCAAACATTGACTGACATGTCCCTTGTACAGTCACATTAATTGACGATTTGTGAAGAAAGTAATGTTAAGTTGACAAATGTCTAAAAGAAGGCTCTATACCAAACCTTCGTTTACCTTTTACATTTTCTGAAAGTCTGATTTTATGTCCATGGATATATGACATATTCAACATTAACATATCAGTGAACATGTATTTCATGTCTGGCTATACCCGGTGTATTGATTATATGTATTAGATTTACTGGATGTAATCATTACGTTGCCGTGGTAATGTTGGTATTAATATATTACAGGTCTTGCTATACCCGGTGTATTGATGATATGTATAAGGTTTGCTGGATGTAATCATTACGCTGCTGTGGTAATGTTGGTGCTCTGTCTTACTGCTGGTGGTTTTACTATGGGAGGATTCCAGGTCAACCATATTGATCTCTCACCAAACTTTGCTGGTAACTATATATAGTCAGTTTGTGATCAGCTTGGACAGCCCCCCCCCCCCATAAACTTTAAATATCTTAAAGCCCGATTATGCCTTAAATGGCTATTTTCAAAAAGTGATAACTTGGCAACCTATCTGCAGAATGATGCATTTTGAGGACTTTAGTTGAGTCCCAAAGGTAGAAAACACCATAAGATGGAAGAAAACGACATAAAGCCTTCTGTTGGTTTGTAAACAAAATAACAAAATGTAAACAATAAAGGCATAATTTAAAGTCTAAGGGGAGCAACTCTTACAAAATTACTATTTTGTCATCCATACATTTTACTATATGTGATTTTTGGCATACTATTTCGACTGATATAGCTGACATTCTGTCGTCAATTATAGATCATTTGTGAAAAACATCCTTATTCTTCGTATTTAGTCTATTTATTGGATGATCGGGGAAAAATGTTTTGGGAGAGATAATGTGACTTTAATAGTACAATTGTGATTGGAACCAAACTTTGCATATTATATTATAACAACCTTAACGATAATTGTGGGGGTCCAAGCAGCTCGCTAACTGACTATACATAATTAACCCTTTAATCCATAGCAACCCAGTTTGCTGAATCTGTTATATTTCCATACAGATGCCATGCATTTGTTCGCATTTACCTTGTTTCACCAGTTATTTTGTGCATGTCAAATGTTATTTTCAAGTAACCAGGAGCTAGCCTCTAAATTAGCTGAAGCTTTCTGTTTGTTGCACAAACATTTATACATGATGAGAACAGTGTGAAAATGGTGCAGACTATCTATAAAAGTATGGTAGACTCTAATCTGACTACACTGTAATTCAGTGGCTTACCATGTTGGTCGTATAACAACAAAGATCTCAACCTCATGAGTCATTTTGTTGATAGATTACAGACATACTGGTCAGTCATGTGATGAATAAAAAATACATTCTTGTTTAAAACAGGTACTAAGTAGTTTTGCAATAAAGTGTTTACAAGCAAGGTTGACTTGTTGCCGAATGGTAGGGATGTTTTGGAAACTTATTACATTGATAAGAATTTGATTACACTAATATATAAATAAGTAAACATTGTATATATTGTATGACAGGTGTACTGATGGGCATGTCTAGGATTGTATTAATATAAACATTGTATATATTCTATGACAGGTGTACTGATGGGTATGTCTAGGATTGTATTAATATAAACATTGTATATATTCTATGACAGGTGTACTGATGGGTATGTCTAGGATTGTATTAATATAAACATTGTATATATTCTATGACAGGTGTACTGATGGGCATGTCTAACACGTGGGCTACAATACCTGGATTCCTGGGACCTGCAGTAGTTGGATGGCTGACACATAACCATGTAAGTTATTTCAACCCATTACTGGTGTCGTGTGATGTAGTTACATTGATACAGGTTATTTTCACAACCTTTTTGGAGTGATTATTATAAACATGTGGTCTATAATAAATATCCAGGTAAGGAATGTTTACATATTTTCAACTATAAACTACACATATTCAAGTTCATTATTGACCCTGAGTGAGGTCAAAATAATCCTATATAGGTATGTACAATAATGATTAACTTCAAAGGAGTAAAATAATGTTCATGGTTATCTGAAGTTGATAGTTTAAAAAATGTTACGTTCCTAAGCTAGATAATTGCTTACAGTGCTTTTGTACTTGGCATTGCAAGGTTTGACGTGATAGATTGTTAGATTTGAAATTTAGTACCATCAGACAAATAGGAATTTTACCTGACGCCACTAATTGACTCTGTGTTTGTTAAGAGTTTTTAGATTGGCTTTTCTAAGAACAAAAGTCTAGCTATTGTCGTGACGGGATCGTCTTCGTTGGTTAAGTTGTTTGTCAGAGTCACTTTCTCATAGACTATCAAAAGTTATAATCCACTAGAAACTCAACATAGTTAATCACCATCACATGGGGAGTCCATACTGACAAGGCTGATAACCCTGCAACCTATATGTATGGAGTTATCTGCCCTAGTTTTGACGTAGCTCAGAAAAGTTGGTAATATTTGTTGCTATCAAGTAGGAGAAAGTAGAGCGATCAGCACATGTAGGCCGTGCTCTTGCTAAATGAACCATTTTCTCATTTCAGGATACCAGGGGGCAGTGGCAGATTGTTTTCTACATTTCTGCAGCTATATATATATCAGGGGCCATTATATACTCACTGCTTGCAAGGGGCTCTGTACAAGATTGGAATGAACCTATTAAAGGCGTGACTTTCAGACACCAGAGTCAACCAGCAGATAAAGTTAGAAGTCAAGTACAATATCAGAAACAACCGTTGATTATTGAATAATATATAATATTACATGGACTATTAGGTTTACAGTCAGGTCTCGATATAATGACACCCGATATACTGACAAACTCATATTCTGACATCATCTTATGGGGACAAATACTCCAAAATGCTCATTGTATCAATTCAGTATACTGACATATTCGTTTCCACGACATTTCACTTGGGGTAAAAAACAGTGCGGTTGTATCGACACCTGACTTTATACCAGTATTGATTAATGTTAAGTAGGGAGATCTTGACCTGATCCTAGTAACATTTAAGCATGAATAGATTACAAGGTTCTTGTGCTGAATATATGTGTTGATCAATTTCCAAGAATTGTGCAATATCGGTCCTTTAGATTTGTGTTTGTTTTACACCTGGAGTGTCTTCGAGATACTCCCCGCTAATGAAAACACACAACCAGGATTATGAATATAGACAAGATATCAGCTGTTAAAGTATGGTTATGTATCATTTAAAGGTGGAGGATCAGGTTACAATCTCTGTACTATAGCAACGGTTGAGTAACTTACATACATATAATCTAACCAGTCTTATACTGTCACTGTGTATGTTACTACAGTACATTTTGTTATAGTTGTTGTTTGTTAAGAATTATTTGCAATATTTCCATGTTATATGTTTGTTTTCTATTTGTTTTATTGATATAAACTTTCATATTGGTCCCCTCACTCTTATTTTTCTGCCAGAAAACAAAGATTGAAAAGTAGCAAAAACATTTGAAAGAATATTAGCAAAAGTTGTTTAATATTCTGAACAATATTACATAAAAAATAGTTTTCCCGTCTACCTATCCAAACATAGGTTGTATGAGGGAAACAAACATTATCTTATTTTAGGCCTTATGGTCAAGAATTGTCAACAGCTTTAAAAGTTGTGTAACTCAGATTTCAGCAGTGTTACCCAGGTTGTCACGGAGTTTTCATGTTTCTTGATTATTTTTGTTTGTTTGTTTTTTGAGATTTTGTTCCTATATGGTTGTACTGTATTCAAATAGGGCAAAGTGCAATTGAATTGGTTGGTGATATAACACTTCGCTGGCTAAGACGAAGGTTGTAAGTACAAAAATGTCATTTTGAGAAAACAAGAAAAAACTGTCCGAAAACTACCCGGTATGCTTTACCTGACGAAAAACAAGGTTTTTCAACTTCAGTTGGTCAGCATAATCACTTCTGATTTTCATAAAGATATGTTCATAAGATGTGCATTGCAGTGCAGATTTCAAATATGGATGTGTCTTACAATGGTCACAAGTGCCACTTACGACCTAATTCTTCTTAGCCAGCAACTTGTCACTTGGAGTATCTTGCCGTGGGTCACTCTGTGTTTAAGCTTACTTTAAAGTCAATATTTTTCGTGGGGGTTAAATTTTTGTTGATTTTGTGGTTTGAACTTTACCACAAATTTAATCCCAAAGATTGATCTACATCCCGCTTACAGGACAAGGTTTTATCCTTTCACGTTTGTGCAATCCACAAATTTACAATATACGACCCAACAAAATTGCATTTTTAAGAAAATCCACAAAATTTACTGTTCGCAAAATTAAGTGATTTTACAGTACCTGGAATTAAGTGCCAATGTTGAGTTGTATGATCTTTCGGTGTCCTTCGTTCTTAACCGTTTGTTAAAATATTCCCTCCTTAACCACCTGGGAAATTTCTACCTAACTGCACAGGATTTGCTGAAAATATTGCTCAATCATGCTGAAAACCACACTATTATAGTGACTTTACTGAGATCCTAATTTTTTATTGGCTAACATAATGACCAAAGTTTTGTTTGCCATGTATGGCTATATTCAAAAATATTCTTCTCTGAAACTTCTGGTAAATTTTTAGAATGATTTCACACAAATTAACCCATGATAAACCAAGTGAGTGGTATAGGGCCATGATGGCCATTTTGTTATGTTTATTTTTATTCAACAAAACCATATACTTAGTAGATTATTATGTGCAATTATAGTGTTTCTGGAGAATTCCATAGTTTTGAGATCTCAGGGTAACATATACGTGGGGTTATCCATATTAACAAGACTGTGTCGATTACTCAGGCGTCCTTCAGTTCTGGAATAATCCGGAAATCCGTGGTCGCTGCATAAGAAAGAATGATCTTTTCTGCACAAAATTCAAAGAATTGACAATGTTATGGTCATTAGAAGTTCCATAATCTGAATTTTAACAATAGAACAATGTTTGTAACCTGGTAAAAGGTGTAGGGATGTGTGCAAATGGCACCCGAAACAGACTTGCGATTCGTTTTCAGGATTGGGCTTAACGCCTCAGTAGGATCCCTGTTACTACAATACTAGATGTATCTGTTGCAAAGCATAAAATGACTCGTAACATAAAATTGAGCTGAGCAGGGCCATATAAAAAGACGTCATCACTTGACAACTTGACTCATTTTTTTCTATCATTTGTTCTGTTATAAAACAAGTGCGCCGGTTAATGAAACGCTGTACGCAAACGCCAAAAACATAACTGAATAAACGTGTAGTCGCCCAAAAATCTAGTAATATATTTGGTGCTAAAATATTACTTGCCCGGATAATGCATTAATTTGTTACTATAGTAACAAAAATAGAGAGCTTTCAAACGTCTTACAAAAGTATACTTGTACATAAAAAAAGTTAAATGCTGATGATTATCCTTGCAAAGTTTCAGTCCAAAATTATGAACATGGCAAAAAAATATAGCATCAGTCTGGTTAATTATGGATAACCCCTCGTATGAATGGATTAGTCTAAAATCAATTTGTTTTTGTCGTCTTGATTACCGTAAAACTTGCCAGTGATTGTGTGTTCTGTATGGTTGATCGTGTTGTTATTGTGAAATCTTATACCAAAAATAATGAACTCTTACTTGTGTTCTTATATCGGTTTGTGTAATACAAGGTAGTTAACAGAAAGTGTGTAATTGTATGTAGAGAACACAGGTCCATGAAAAGTGACCTAGCCCACCTTTTTCCACCTATTTAAATATGTATATATAGACGGTATTGGACACTTTTCATGGACCTGTGGTAGAGAACACAGAAGTAATCCTGATACACCACTTCTCAGTTCTGTCAGAGAATTATACAGTTTTCGTATGGCTATGACAGAACAAAACCGATGTAACGCTCGGACACAGCTCAGTTGTCATGTATCCCAAGTTTTAGTTCCGTCAGAGCTGTAAGAAAACAGTATAATTCTCTATCACCACTGACAAGCAGTGTATCGGGCTTAGAACTGTGGAGCAGTCTTCCATCAAGAAACCTAGCAGATCCCTATCTCTTAAAATCTTTTGAAATTTTTAGTGAATAATCTCAATGTTAAACGGGCGTTTCAGAGGTTGTGCCTCCCTGGTTGCAATTCTGTCAGAAGATATTAATTTTATCACTGCCTGTCTGGTGGCTTGCCATCAAACAATTTCATAAGTTACCCTTATTGTGGTTCTAACCTTTGAATTCCCACTCTAAAGATGGTTGTAGTAATTCACTTGGCCATGCCTAATGTTATACTAGTAAAGCCTAGGTCCCACTGAGCATTTTTTGTCCGGCGATTTTCACCCAATTGAAATTAATGAGCATTCGGGACTTCAGGAACAGGATCTGCGTGGTCTAGGGGAAGGTTCGGGGAAGTCATGAGACAGTTTGTGATATCGGAAGTAATTGTGGTGAATCGGATGGTATAGGAAGAAATCAGGAGAACATCACCGATGTGAAATTCCTCAGTGGAACCTAGGCTTAGTACATTATTATCAAATTATTATTTTGTTTGTTAAATTTTTTTTTAATTCAATACCATGTTAGATGTCTTACATGTATGGAATGATATTGTTTTATTTTCTCGTGTAAGCATGCGACTGGTTGTTGTATACAGAAAGGTTGACTTTTAATCAAACATGATATAAATATCTGTGATATATAGTATATGTATATATATTACTAATAAAATATCGAATAAATCTTGGTGTTCAGCGAGTTCTTTTCCTCGTTGGATTTATATAGGGGAGTGTACAGAATAATTTTGTATCCAGTCTAATCTCTCGTAAGCAGCCAGTGCCTTGATGCATCGGATCATCATCATATTTGACATGACCTGACCTTCAAAACAGGCTTGACCTTCTAAGACAGACACTCCTGCGTGGTCTTTCAGTTTTTCACATTGGCGGATGTCCTCCTTTTTTGTACTTGACTGACAATAGTAAGTGTGAGGTCATCTGTTTTTTTCCCTGCCACATTGCGCTCTGTTTCCAGCTTCGAGGAAAGGGACAAAAACTTGTGTGTGATTGAAGGGATGTTTTCATACAATTGTTACAATTCTATCACACAGTACATTTCAATTTGTAGTTGCAATGATCATTCACTACAACAGATATCAGTGGATGTAAGAAAAATCAACTCATACCAAATAATTCCTGAACTTTATTACGAGATTACATAACTTCAAAAATATATAAAAAAATATACAAATGTATTCTGTAGACACAATGAGTAAAATAGATAGGCATTACAATATAGACTCAATCACACTCCAAACACAACACCTGACAGTGTATATTTCTTCATTTCGTTACTTTTTACGAAGGGATTTTGTTCCAATTCGGAATGTCAATAAATATCTAACTGATGTTGAAATGGAAAATATGTTAAAATAAAGAACATCACGGTAAAATGAGGTCACAAAAATCAGACACCATAAAATTTCTTAACGAGGTGGATATTTACTTGAAATAGAAAGTGAACTGATTTGCATAAACATAAGGCAATCAAAGATTATTATTTAATTCATATCCCGAATTTTAACAAAATACTGAGCATAGCCTTTATTTGCCAGTCTGATTTCTGTTGAAATATGGCAGGCATATGAGTGTCCACCCGTATTTGAACATGCCAGATTAGATGACAAGTGCGCTAATCATTGAGCTATGGAGGAATAATACCCATTAATTAATAGTGAAGAAATTAAAAGTAGTACAGGTGTTGCACTAGAAGTTTGATTAAATGTCTGGTAACATGAACCAGCAATACAACACATTGTTATAACACAGTAACCTAAACTATAAACAATGAACAATAACACTAAATAACATGGCAACAGGTAGATTGGTTCAAATGCATTTAACAGATTTGTTCAACACATAACATCATAACAGAATATCAATCAAAGGTTTCTTTATAAAAGACAAACATTGTGTACAATTTAATAGACTAACATACATGTATATTATTTTTTCTGAAATATGTTTTTTTTTATTCATGCTGAACATACAGGGATTTATTCACTAAATTAGAGGAAATCCTAGAATTGTTGTGATATTGGAGTTACCACTGGAATTTATGTTGTATAAGTCAATAAATATGAAACAATGTCAGTCTATACAGAGTCACAATGTCCAGGTGAGAGCTAATTGATGGTCCAGTAGCAATGTGATGGATACGTAAACCAGAGGTTATCTTAGGTCAACTACCCATTCCAAGGCTAAATTTACTAATAGTATTTTTAGATGAGAGTAAATTCTGGTCTGAAAGAACTAGAGATGTTTCTTGAACTGGGACATCTTCAAAAATGATTAATTATTCTTCTGGATGTCGCCAATATGAGAATCACAGTTGCCTCAATAAAGAAAAGCAATAAGTATGTAAAGCTGCGACAAAATAAAAATGTTTCACCTGTCAGACATTAAAATACATCACATGAACTTAAACAAGACATGGAAATTCCATGAAAACCAGATTTTCTATTTTTAGTAACAGTGATCTTGACCCCACCGGCCCTTCATTCGATCCCAAGGAAGGTTTTGTATAAGCTACCTACATAGCAAGTTTCATCATGATTTCTCGTTCCTAAATTAAGTTATCAATCGGAAACCAATTGTGGACACCCGCACGCTCACAAGCCCGTCCGCCAACCTGCTCGCTGAATTCGCCAATCTAATAACCAGTTTTTTCTGTTGGAAAATCTGGTTAATAAAATAAAATGTCAAATCAAACACTTTATTTCACATAATGTTATGGTCAGTTATTACGAGCACCTCAGAAAATATACATGTAATTATATACACTAGGCCAAAATAAATTAATGTTCACCATCAGTGTTTTTATTAACTTTATGAAGATTTTATTGTAAAAAACCTGATATCTAGTTTTAAAGCATGGTTTTGATTTAACAGTCCAAACACAGTTAACCTTTGACACAAATATAAAGTGAAGAATGGCCAGTGATTTTATGAGGTTTACCAAATTTAATAAAACTTAAGACTAACTTAGAATATAACCTTCACTTGGAGACAATGAAAACGCCGATTATGGGCAGTTAATTGAAAATTTAATGATTAAGCCAGATAGAACATAATTTTTTATTAAGTGAATTTTTAATGACTAAAAAGGAGTCCCCTTTTCCGCTGCAGCTGTTTTTAATCATTAAATATCTACTTAATATGTTCTAACTATTACTAAAGAACAGTGTGCCATCTGTATGTTGGTTTCATTTTCCTTCTCAAAACACGTCATTAAATATCCCTATGTAGAGAATTTTAAGGTTTCAAATTTTGATGTTTGCATGACGGACCATGGCTGATCTACACATTGTTAGCAGTATCAGCAGTTCCACCCATATTGCTAGCTTCCATATCCTTGGTCACCCTCAGTTTCTCTGTTTCCTCAGAAAGATTATCATAGAGCGGAAATTCACAACAGAATAAACATTTGATTGGTCGAGGCAAACATCCGTAACATGGAGGTGGGAGTGGTATCAAGGCACTGGTTCGATTCTTGTATCGTCGGTACTCTTCATTTCTGAAAATAATAAAATAATAATTTTGTAGTTAAAGTAACATCAAAACTTTTTTGTACACCCTCTACTGACACAGCCAATACTGTAAAATAATTATTTTTTCTGAGGGTTGAATTTTCATTTATTTCGTTGTTAAACTTCACCATGAAATATAATGCCCACAATTAATCAACCTCCCAAATACAGAAAATGGGTTCACCCTTCCATGTTTTGTTATCCACAAATTTCTTACCCCACGAAATGCATTTTTATCAAAATCCACGAATTTAATACCGACGAAAATATGTGATTTTACAGTATGTCAAGTGTTTAACTGCACGATAGTAATCCCAATACATGTTGTTTAATTTTGTTCAAGAAAAATCACTGCTGTTAATCTTAATGTCCACATGCTGCTGAATGTGTGCAAGTAAATTTAACTATCCACTTAATAAAATACGGTAATTACCACTATGTATAAACCAAAATACAAACTTACTTGAAATATCTCTCGTCAGCTTTCTTCTCTAACAGAGGTATTCCACTGAGGAACAACAAGATGGCCATTATAAATATAGGTGATAAGACGGCCGCCCATTGTCCGTCACGTAATATACTCGTACTGATGACAAATATACCAATCCACAACAATATCTCACCAAAATAGTTTGGATGTCTAGATAACTTCCATAAACCTGAAATGTAATACTGGTATTGTTTATCTTAAATATAAAATAGTTCCTTACATAGGATACAATCATTAGGGTCAATTATTTGTTCGGTATTTGAATTTGTAAATAAGTACAACAAAATTAAATGTTCAACGAAAATTTGTAAAACCTGAAATATATCTAAATACATGTATCTGGAAAAGGTGTTTTATTACCGGAAAGCATGAAAGACTGACCTATTTGGTTAAGCATGAAAGACTGACCTATTTGGTTAAGCATGAAAGACTGACCTATTTGGTTATTAGAAAACATATCTGGTTATTAAGGTGTAAATTCTGCAAAATGTCAACTCTTATCTAACAGGGATTGTACCGCCAGGCATAATAGTGGCCTCCGTAGCTCAATGGTTAGCGCGCTTGTCGTCTAATCTGGCGACCCGGGTTCAAATCCGGATGGGGGCACACATATATGCCTGCCATATTTCAGCATAAAAGCTGACTGGCAAATAAAGGCTATGCTCGGCATGAAAGCCAGTAACAAGTCTGTTACAAGTGTCATAAGCACACACCCCTACACCAAAACTCAGATCAAACATCGTAATATCATTAAAATTCAGCTGATGTAACTTCAAATGACCATAACATTGTTAATTCTTTGAATTTTTTCATCAAATATCATTTATTTTGTGCAGTAAAGATCCTTCTTTCTTACACAGCAAATCAGGATTTCCGGATTATTCCAGAATTGTAGGATCAAATAATCAAATAATTAAAATACTACCTACCTGTGTCACACCACTTCCCCTTGTTAACAGGATTATTTCTAAACATGAATTTGACCTGATCAGACACAGCTTCACATAGAAGTCCTATACAGAACATACAGAGTCCAACAATATCCATCGCCGTCCAGTAATCACGAATCATAGCACTGCCTGGTGCATTGATAAATATAACAGTCAGACTGACAGTAAAAACCCACACTGCCTGCAATTATATAATCTATACAGTTATACAGGGGTGTAGCTAGACTTGAATTGATGATACGCACACAAGCTTTGAAGTTGGTGGTTATGGTTGGGGGTTCTTATGAAAATGAACATTAAGGACATTGATGCCATTTTGGCCATATTCATATTTTTACTTTTCAAATTTATGTTATGCAAATGTGTATGTCTGTATCGCAGGCTATGCCACTTTTATATCTCACATAAACACAACCTCACAGCCGAGGTTACAGCTGAATGTGACTCAATTATTCATAGTAAAAATATACAGTCCACTGAAGGAATGCATATCTGAAATCTAATACTTTAAAATAAATTAACACATCTCACTTCTGTTAAGATCTTCAGTCAATGAGTCTGCATGGAGAACGGGTAGATTAGAGCTGTCCTCGATAAAAAAAAAGATCAACAATATTTTTAGTTGATCAAATATCAAATCACATTTATCGACACCTTGGTACATGAGTGGAACCACCCAAAATCCTCATTTTTACAAAACAATTTGCTGCACTGCTCACTTGGTTCAGTTTACAAATTGTCAAAATGGGACAAGTCTAGGCTCAAACCTAATCAGCTTAGTCTATAAATTTTATAAGCTGAATCTGTAATATATATCTTGTACAATGCCTAATAAAGCAAGTCATGACCAATGGGTCTGTTACTCAGTACATTAATTTTAGTCGATAGTATGAGCCAGAAAAATCTCCTGCATTTCCATCACCAATCTCATGCAAATGGTTCAGCGAAACATGGCATGTATGTTACTGGTTCATCTAAATATGCAAATCGATATTTGGATGTATTGTCCATACTTGTCTCCCCATATATCAGATCGTTTATATGCCTCAGGTTGAATCAATGAAAGCTTTAAGGGTAGATTCATCAAAAGGCATACCTGGTAACATAGGCGGATCCAAGGGGGGGCGGACCCGGCGTACGCCCCCCCCTAAAATCGCCGGAGCCTAGGTAATTTAATCATAGATTGGATGTAAGAACAATATTGATATGCAATTTTTTTTCGCTCGCTTCGCTCGCGTCAATAACACAATAATAAATTAATGCATTTTTAAGTGAACTATGCAAAAAACAAAATATGGGACTGATTGGTAGCATAATGCCAAACATCGCCTACAGAATTGCCCAGATTCTTGCACATTAAAAATGTCCGACAAGTCAGTAATACAGTTGGCTTGATTTTCTTATAAACCTGTCATTTTCATTAAAAATAAGATATCTCAAAATGCAGCTGACGAATTCCGTGGTTATATTTAAAAAGTCACGAGGCAGAAAGCCACTGGTCTCCCTAGTCGCTGGATCCCAAGTATTTCACATTTCCTCTTAAACAAAACTGAAGCCCTGGAGTTCGCAGAGTATGCTGCTCAGATAGACATTGCATTTTTTCTTCGTGACGAAATTATAGAAGCTATATATATATATATATCAGTGAATATTATCCAGTCGATAATCGTTAGTCCTGGCTATGCTGCTCATATAAACAACGAATTTTCTTGCTCGCTTCACTAGCTGTTCAATGAAAGCCGCCAAGTTTTGATTTACCAATGAGTTGGTTGGGTATGCTGAGCACTCAGATAAACACTGATTTTTTTTCTAATTCTTACAATTACTACATCAGTGAATATAAATAAGTAATAAGGATGTGGTGTTTGCTGCTGAAATAGATAACTGCATTTTTTCTTGCTCGCTGCGCTCGCACAACCACTATCAGTTAATTTTGTCAAGTAGGGAATGAGTATAAGGGATATGCTGCTCAAATAATTAATTCATATATTCTTGCTCGCCTTGCTCTCACATTAACTTTATCAATGAATATTTTAAGATAAAGAACGAAATTGTGTGGAATGCTTCTCAGAGATACAGTTTTTTCTTGCTCGCTTCGCTCGCGCATTTTCTTGGGGGGTATCAATACATGAATGTACGCCCCCCCTAACGCCAAATCCTGGATCCGCCCCTGGGTAACCATGGATTAGAGGGTTAATAAAAAAAAATAATAAAACACCAACCTGGAATGTCCAAAATCCAGCAAAGGCTAGGCAGTTATTTCTCTTGTCATCGAAACGTTTGTCTTCACCAATCTTGATGATACGATACAGTAAATAACCCGACAATCTAGCTCCCCATACACATATACATACTGTCACCATAATCTGCCTCGTAGAATATGTCTACAAACAGAATCAAAGTACTGTAAGACAATCTAGCTCCCCATACACATATACACACTGTCACCATAATCTGCCTCGTAGAATATGTTTACAAACAGAATCAAAGTACTGTATGTTAATCAAAACATCTGCATTTATAATTCAAGGGCAGATTTAAGGGGGTGTAGAGAATGGCATACACCCCCCTCCCTAAAATTGCCGAAGAATATGTAATTTATGTTTTGTTTTAGGCGAAAACAATCATATTAGGAGCCAGTCTCCAGGAAAACCTGCTATTTTGACAAAAATATTGACTTTAAGATTTTCCATAGTATTACAGAATAATGTTAAATAAGCAAATAACAAAAGAAATAGGTTTTCCTGGAGACAAAACGAGGATTAAGTTGTTTAAAACAGAAGTAGCCTTTCTCTGAATGCAAACAATTTCGATTTTAATATATATTTTGAAAAGTGAAACATAATTATAGAATTTTGTACTATTTTGAACAGTTTATGTCAAGAATTGATCAAATGGTGTAATAATGAAATACTTATTTTAGTTACATCGAATAACGTTTGAATGATGTTTGCGACGTCACACAAAAGCTCCGAATAGGGACTCTACAAAAAACATCATTCAAAGCTACTTCTCTTTTAAACAACTTAATCCTCGTTTTTCTCAATCGGAGTACTTTTCTGAAATTGGTCACCATAGCAACGAAGTATGATTGTGTTTCCAACATAATTCATAGGAAAATTTAAAGCTAAGGTATAGTACTGTACTATATGGGTCAATCACTTTAAAAAGAATCAATAGATATATATGTTTCCTTATTTTAGAGCTTAATCAAAATCTTGTTACATATAGTAATTACATAATGTCATTATAGCAGGTTTTCCTGGAGACTGGCTCATATATATAATCCCAAAATACCTCCTTTGACATACTGCTAGAATAAACAATCCATTTTTTCTAGCTCGCTTTGCTCACTCAGTTTTCCTAAGAAGGGGAAGTAATTCTGTATGTCAATAAGCTCCCCCCTAACACCTAATCCTGAATCTGCCTCTGTGACTGGTTGCAAGCACAGATGCATGAAGACATTCAGGGATTATTACAGACAAAAGTTCTGTCACAGAAATAGTCTAATACAATTTACTAGCTGTTACAAACTTTTTATCAATTTAAATTTTTTATAAAATACCTACAGGTATATTTTAATAAAAATTGAACAGTAAGTGACGATCAACATGTCTTCTTAATTAGTTTAGTATAAACAGTATTTATTCAACAAACATTTTACAATATGTGTATAATAATTTAAATTGCTAAAGGATTTGGAAACAATTAAGTTTTGACACTTATATAAAATTAATCCGGCTCCTTTTCAAAATATGAAAATAATTACATACATAGTAATAGTAACATCCAAAGTATTTGACTGTCAAAGGTTACCATTTCACAATGATTGTAAAAGACCTATTTCTATAAGACAAACATATGAACAACTTCAAGTACATACCTGCGCTAAAAGGAAAGTCAGCAAAGCCAGAACAACAAAATTAGTGCCACCAGCGAAGTCTGTCACTTTGTCAAATTTACACGTACATGCAATGAGGAAGAATGTGAACTGCATCGCCACGGTGACGATTGCACACAGTGTAATATTATAATCATCAATTACAGTCACCATGGTTACCTGAGAAAGAAAACAAAAACAATTTGAAGTTATTAAATTTATCTAACTACAAGTTATTTTCATAGGCACTTCAAGGTTTCAATTATCTCAGGGTACCCTAGTTACGATGTCATGTAAATACAGAGAAAGTCACAAGTACAGTGGCCATGTTTAGCCGCAACGGATATAATGTCACAGGATTGCTGTGACAACTGTAGAAAAACTAGGTACCAGCTTTTGTAACATCACATCCTTTGCAGCTAAACATGGCCAATGCACTGTGACCTTCTCTTTGTAATTGGTATGCACTTTAATGTGTAAAGACTTGGCAAATACTGAAATCATATGCCTATGGTACACATGTTATTGTAAAACAATGTTTTACATTCTGTGTCTCAAATTAAAGTTCTGTTCTGTTCTGTAAACTATATCCGCACCACCTTTTCAGACAATGGTTGTAATCTTCTGTGTACACATAAAGGGCTACATCACTGTCACCAGATCCTGACTGGATTATACCATAACTAAATAAAATATGATACCTGAAAGTGTCAGCTCATAATTTTTCAACCAATATTTAAATAGAATATCCAAATAACCACACAAAAATAAATTCTGCTGTTAAACATTGTAAGGTTCTATACTGGATCGATTGCTTATCATATTGCTAAATCCAAACTGACAGGCTGTTTATTATGATTATTAAGTTAATTTCTATTTTTTTTAAATACTTAGTCAGGTATATACTAGACTGCTGGCAAAACTTGATATCTATTTACACACATAAAAGTCAAATTCCAGTAAACTGTGACTAAATTTTTATATAATATTAGTATTCATACTGTTAACCACGAAGAAGAAAACAAATTAATGTGCATGTATTCACTTACTCAGACCTATCCAACTTATGATATTAGAAGAAAATGGGTGATAAAACCAACATTAAATACATACTGGTTTAAACTTGAGGGGAATAGTGGAGAGGAAGGTTTAAGGTTGTTAGACCTCAGTGTATGAATTTATGACCGTATGTGAATACAAGATACAATGTGCAGCAAGTTTTAACTGACCAGTGAAAATAGAACAAATAGAACAATCTGTATGAAAGATACCCCATACAAATAACTATTGCTTTCAGTAAAATGGTTGAAGATAACAATTTGGAGGATTATTAAAAATGATTAAATCTATTGTACTGTATGATAATTTATAATAGTGGACATAATGAAAGTTTAAAGCTTAAAGCAAAGATCTTAACACATATATTTACATATAAAGGGTGTAAAGAAAGTTCGTTCCGGTTTTTGAAAAGCTTTTGTATAAAAAACTATTAAATATATTTGCACCAAATTTTGCATTCTGTCTCCTGGTACATGTATAATGACATCATTATGTATAACAGTTTTAGCTGATTTGACTGGCAATATCTTTTCAAACGCATTGAATAAATTTGTTGACCTTGTTTCGAATATGACGTAAACGACATTGTGGCCCGGTAAAATTTCGAAATACTCCCTTTGTTGTCCACTCACTGTATCGTTGTGTATGTTTTAAACTTGTAATGAACTAAACTAATAATTAACCTTATATAAGATCAAAACATCATCCAAGTTATGAAGCTGTAAGAGTTTTCGTTTTGCAAATAAATACCTATATACACAGTTTTTTCTAAATGGCGCGGTTTTGTCAACACGGACGTTTCTATACTTTTGGATTTATTTAGTTACTCTTTACTTGAAAATGTGAGGCATGTCTTCGCCAATGCCTTATGATGTTCGTAGAAGTTGTTCCTGTAATTTTCCGCCGTTATTTTTAACACAGTCGGTCATTTTCTTTACCCTACTCTCAATTTTCGCTTGACGTTTACATCACGTCACATTCGACGAAATCTACACCCTGTACTTGCAAATTCATAGTTGTGCTCCAATTTTATGAGTACCAGTCCTACAGCCATCAATATCTTTAAACATAAGGTGTTGTTAAACAATATGAATGTCTAAAATGCCTAAATCTGGCTATGTTTCATTTTTGCAGTTATTTCTGTTTGTCGACTCATCTTTAAAATGGCCGTCGACGTAACGTTAACGTTCGCTTACTTCCCCTTTTTATAAATCCATGGCAAGGGTGTCCCCTAGAACGGAATCCAAGCAAAAATAATCCACTGATCCTAAATTTAGTATTATATCCTCATAGCAATTTTCGTAATGTTTCGCTTTGTAAAAATAAAAATACGCCATACTTTCTGACCGGAACAAACTTTCTTGGCATTATCCGGTTATAGTCCCCCAGGGGACTATAAGTTTTCAACCCAAAACTAATAAATGTAAGCATACAAAAATGCTATTTTGTAGTTCATTCGTCTAATCATGATCAAACAGACGCATTTAAAAAACAAGAGGGCCCAAAGGGCCCTAGGTCGCTCACCTGTCGTACTTGTGCATGCACACCCCTATGGTGATCCTACACATTTTCTGAATAAAATTTAAGGAAATTCAGCCTCTATTGCAAGTTTTTGTATGATTTGACCATGTGACCTAGCGTTTGACCCCAGATGACTTAATTAATATCAAACTTAACCTAGATTGTGTTGAGATGATTATTAGGACCAAATTTCATAAAGATTAAGTGGAAATTGTAACCTCTGGTGACTACACAGGGTTTTTCTTTGATCTGACCCATAATTTAAACAAAATATTTCCTCCATATATCTGTACAAATACATGCTATAAAGACAGAACAATACCTGAACACTTAAAAAAATAATTATGGTTCCAGTGGGGTTTGAACCCACGACCCTCAGGAAAATGTCAATTGACATTGTGACCTTGTTTTTGACGCCAGATGACCCAAAATCGAACTTGGCCTAGATTTTGTTGACAGGATCATTGTGACAAAGTTTCATAAAGATTAGGTTGAAATTGTAACCTCTGGTGACTGACTACACAAGGTTTTTCTATGATTTGACCTATATTTTAAACAAAATATTTTGGAATATTTTTCCTCCATATAACTGTACAAATACATGCTATAAAGACAAAACAATACCTAAACACTTAAAAAAAAAAAAAAAAAAAAAAAAAAATTATGGTTCCAGTGGGGGTTGAACCCACGACCATCAGGAAAATGTACAAATAAATGCTTTACAGACAAAACAATACCTAAACACTCAAAAAAAAAAAAAAAAAAAAAAAAAATTATGGTTCCCATGGGGGTTGAACCCACGACCATCAGGAAAATGTACAAATACATGCTATAAAGACAAAACAATACCTAAACACTCAAAAAAAAAAAAAAAAAAAAAAAAAAAAAAAATTATGGTTCCAGTGGGGGTTGAACCCACGACCATCAGGAAAATGTACAAATAAATGCTTTACAGACAAAACAATACCTAAACACTCAAAAAAAAAAAAAAAAAAAAAAAAAAAAATTATGGTTCCAGTGGGGGTTGAACCCACGACCATCAGGAAAATGTACAAATACATGTTATAAAGACAAAACAATACCTAAACACTTAAAAAAAAAAAAAAAAAATTATGGTTCCAGTGGGGGTTGAACCCACGACCATCAGGAAAATGTACAAATAAATGCTTTACAGACAAAACAATACCTAAACACTCAAAAAAAAAAAAAAAAAAAAAAAAAAAATTATGGTTCCAGTGGGGGTTGAACCCACGACCATCAGGAAAATGTACAAATACATGTTATAAAGACAAAACAATACCTAAACACTTAAAAAAAAAAAAAAAAAATTATGGTTCCAGTGGGGGTTGAACCCACGACCATCAGGAAAATGTACAAATAAATGCTTTACAGACAAAACAATACCTAAACACTCAAAAAAAATAAAAATAAAAAAATAAAAATTATGGTTCCAGTGGGGTTTGAACCCACGACCCTCAGGATAATGTCTACGCTCCCTACAGCGCTTTGATTTCCACTTAACCATTACAATTCACACCCTGCTTTAAATACTAGAATATTTTGATATTTGACCTTTACAAAACTGCTGTGAACCCTGATACACATTTTCATTGGTTGATGAAAGTTTACTTGTATGTATAGAGCATAGAGAGTTACAGCAGAGTTTAGTGACCATGAAGACTACATGTTGAAAGGTTTAAAACAAGGTTTTTCTATAATTTGACCTAGTGAGCTAGTTTTTGACCTCAGATGACCCAATATCGAACTTGACCTAGATTTTGTTGAGATGATCATTGTGACCAAGTTTCATAAAGATTAGGCCAAAATTGTGACCTCTAGAGAGGACACAACCCAATTGTTGACGGACGGACGGACAGACGGACGGACGGACGGACGGACGGACGGACGACGGACGAAGTGTGATCACAAAAGCTCACTCTGTCACTTTGTGACAGGTGAGCTAAAAACACTAACCTGCAAATATTTACGGAATGAATGTTATAATGTAAAATTAAAATTCGTCGCTATTTATATACTCTGGTTATAGTCCCCTCTGACTAAAAGTCAATGGGAATGTACATGTATGCATGAAATAGTCCCCGGGGACTATAAGTTCTGCACCAAAATAATATGCCATTCATTCCGTAAATGCCTTTAAGACACTTTCCCCAAACATTACTAAGCCCCATTTATTTAAGCATTGTACCAAAGAAGCATAATTTCCGTAAACGCTTTTTTGAACAATTGAAGTTACAAAATGAAAAAGGACTAACCTGCAAATATTTACGGAATGAATGTTATAATGTAAAATTAAAAATCGTCGCTATATATATACTCTGGTTATAGTACCCTCTGACTAAAAGTCAATGGGAAATGTATGCATGAAATAGTCCCCGGGGACTATAAGTTCTGCACCAAAATAATATGCCATTCATTCCGTAAATGCCTTTAAGACACTTTCCCCAAACATTACCAAGCCCCATTTATTTAAGCATTGTAAGCCCCCCCGAAGAAAACCCTCTTCCCGGGGAAAACTTCCCCTTCAGTAGCATGGCAGTATGATATTAACATAAAAAATAAAAATCGTCGCTATATATATACTCTGGTTATAGTACCCTCTGACTAAAAGTCAATGGGAAATGTATGCATGAAATAGTCCCCGGGGACTATAAGTTCTGCACCAAAATAATATGCCATTCATTCCGTAAATGCCTTTAAGACACTTTCCCCAAACATTACTAAGCCCCATTTATTTAAGCATTGTACCAAAGAAGCATAATTTCCATAAACATTTTTTGTTGAAAACTTAAAGTCCCCTGGGGGACTATAACCAGATAATGCCACTTTCTTTACACCCTTTATGTATTTTGAGATCTTTGGCTTAAAGCAAATATAGCCTAGTATGTATTGATAATTCCGTAGGGAAATCATAATATAGCCAAAATATTAAACAACAGAGTTATAGGAAATTATTAGTCTCGGTGTTACATCAACATTGCAGCGTCAACAAAGTGAAATAACTAACTAACATAAATTATGAAGTTTCATGAAGTTTTCATACTTGAATACTTAAATCTTTGGGCAAATATTATCACCAATTGATATTTAAAGAATTAATGGATGTGTTATAACTTTATCTTGCAAACCCCCTGACCCAATTCATTGAAATACTGATAAACACATTTCATCCTATCTCCTTACCTTATGGTCAGTAACATTATGTAACAACTCATTTGGATTCTGAGCCACGCCCTAAATACATCACTTTAATTTTACATGAATGTTATTAATAATAATACATTAATTTTGAGGTGAAAGTTATTGGTTCAATATCAAACAATAATTCCTGAATGACAATAATGCAAACCACACTGATGCGAGCATAATCCCGAATACACGCATCAGACAGGTGGGTCACAAGCACCCGCACCTCAGTCAGAATGCCGGCATCTGTCGATGACCATTCAATGTCGGTTTGTTGTTGGGCTGACATCACCCATTCATCCGCTAGTAGTCAGTAAGGCACGCCTTCATTTGGTCCGACAAAGCCCAGATGACCGCCCGATGTTCGTATAGTATACAGTTTGATAAGCCAAAAAGTAAGCCGACCTATCATATTATATTAGCCTGCAGGGGTTTGGCTATCAGGAAGATAGATAGATAGATATATTTGTGACACAAGGTATTAATATGAGAACACAAATAAATATAATTACAAACAGTATACAATATATCTACAGTACATGATGTACAAAATTTTAATGTATACAGTACATGTATATAAAATAAATACACCTACTTTTTGCTGAAACGTATTGTTCAAGATGTGTCTGCACTTGCTCACTACCGTAGGTATGAATAGTAATGCAATCAACATACACAGGTTAGGATTATACAGTTGTCCAGTGAATTATGCAGATCTTTAGATAAAACAGTGAAGTTATGACCCAAATGTAAACAAGTTACGTAAGACCATTTTCTAGGACATAGTCGCTTATATCACGTGAAAAAATGTTGAAATATAGAATCTAATAACGTAGAGCATGTTAGTCAGAGATACAAAGTTTATATTTCAGGAAGCAGATTTAAGTACTCATACTGTATATAATATATAATAAGTGTTTGAGTGTCGTACTAATGGATATTTACTGTGTCGAGTTTCCTGACGCAACGACGTGAATGTACGGATTCTGCTTGGGTTTAAAACATAACCAAATGCACTCACAGTTTCCTCCCCTTTGTCCAAAAATTCACTAAAAAACGAAGTACATAGAATCTAAATGTATTTGTAGTTGAAAGAAAATTGAGTCGGATAACCGTATAAATATAAAAGTAAGTGAAGTGTTGATATATTACAAAGCATCCCCAAAAAATGAATAAGTCTAGAAATTAATTTAATTTGGCTTATGAGCAACCATGGAAATCGCACCATGCAGACCCCTATTTTTAATGCCAGGCCTAGTGGTAGAATGTTTGCTTAGAGCACTAGATCCCCGAGTTTCATTACATAACTGCGCAATACCAAAGACAAAATGAAAAATTGTACAAGTGGACCCGTCGTCGAACCAATCCAACGCACACAGTTAGCGCTGAAGCGTCTCCCAGAGCTGGACAGTCTGAATTTAAACACCATCACAAGGTGGAGACAGCAAAGCTGTCTAGTAGATGCAGTGCTTAGACGTATCAGCTGTCTCCAGCTGGCTGTTTTTTTAATTCTGACACGGTGCAGGGAACCAAAATATTGTATAATCTACAGTAAATTCTATTTCTGCTTGTCTGTTTATATTTGTGTATGTCAATGTAGTGTTTTCGTCTTAAGTATTGGTTGTTTGCAATTACCTCCCTTAATGGTAACATCTGCTAATTTGAAAGTCATGCAGTACATGTGTCATTCACTTCATGGGATTCAGTATATAGGCTTGCTTGCAATCAATGATTCTTTTGGTTATGAATGGTATGTTCTGTATCTGTCTCCTGCATTCGTAGCTTTGGCACTGCTGCTGCTTCTGTATGGCTTAGATCAGGTACCTGCTTAGATTTATCTGTGCATAATACAGTATTTGATTAATATTTTCTAGAAACTCCATGGACAACACAGAAACATTAAATGATGACATCAATACTGATGACACGAGTTTGTCTCATGCAGAAGCTATGACTAAAGTGAAGAAGGAATTATCAGAAATTATACAGGTTGAGATGATTAAATTTTATTCTAGCATTGCATTATATTTATAATCAGAACCCTTGCCAATTTAGGCCAGTTGCTCAGATCAGACAGCCAAACATGTAGCATGAAATCATTGCCTGAATTTATTTAAGATTAATTAAAAAAAAGAAGCAACTATTTGTTTAAATATTCTTTTAAGAAAAGTTTTTATTCACCGGAGCTTTAGTTATTTTGCTGAAACCCGATTCAGTGGAGTAAAATACCGGTAGGCTTTGTTTGTAAAGCTTGTTTTCATGTGTCTTTATTTATACTTTTAACAGAATGATCCTCTTCTGTGTGATTTGCCGTCTGAAATCACTGTGGATGAAATTAATTCACAAATAGCGCTGGAGTATGGTCAAGCAATGGTGGTGAATGTGAGACGAGCTGATGGTCAAATAATGGGTAAGAAGCAGGGACGATAAGGAGTGTTTTAGGCCCTAAGAATTTTTGAAAAAATAAAATCGCTGATGGGGCGTTTTTCTTTGCATATATAAACGAAACAATGTCTAAACTGTCAGTTAATCACGTTAATATGTATTTATACTTGCATTCTGACTGCATATGGGGCCTATTTGGACCCCCAGAATGGCCAAAATCGGCAATTTTGACCGAAATATCGCCAAAAAAATACAAAGTGTGATACGAGCACAGTTGTGTACCAAGTTCATATTGCGAACAAATGATGTTATTCTAAAAACAAATTGTTGTACAAAGTATGAAATTGGTACACAGCCGTGCTCGTATCTAGCTTTTTAAAAAGCTCAAATTCCGTAACCCACTGGTTTTTAGTACCGCCACCTCTAAAATCAGTCAAATACTCGTTAAATATAATGACAAGTCAATCTTTTTGCTAAGTGTAGTTAAGATATGTTTAACCAAACTTATTTTTACAAAAAAAGAGTTCGAAACCGGGTTGACTAATCGAAATAAATGAATTAAAACACGAACCAACAAGTGGGTACGAAGCAATTTGATGACGAATATAACTAAGTAAACAAACATCGCGCACCTTCTTAGCGACGACCTACTTTCAGTTTGACAGGTGGTCGGGTGATCAATAAACAAACATCTATCAGCCAGATTCCATGTTCATATCGTCAAAATACTTTGCTGTGCGAGTAAGTAAGTAAACATTTTTAATTTATTACTAGAGTAATTTCTATCGTGTTTCTGACTTTCATTGAATCAACACCGTTTTGCACACGTTTCGTCTGCAAAATGATGTCTGAAATTCCAATTGAAATTGACGAGATTTGAGCCTGTTAATATATGAAATACGAATAAAGGGATACCAGACTTATTATAACGTAAATTAAACCTACCCAGTGTCGGTTTATGAACCAGTTTTTCAAACATTCACGGTGAGAGTGAGACCAGATTCGGACGGTGATCTGCGTCAGATTGTACACCAATGCATGGTCAAAAATAATGTTTTCTTTGGTTCAGCATTGGTGTGATTTAACTAACGCGTTTGTTCAAAGCATATCATGAAACGATCCTTAATCGTGTTGTCGTTGGTCAATTGCTCTGCAATATTAGGTATGAATTATAAAAAATAAGGTTCGATCGTCAATAGTATGTATAGCCGAGTGGTAAGGCTACCCGCGCACCACATTGACGGTCGTGGTTCAAAGCTCGGTCGAGTCGATTTTTTTATTCTTTTTTTTTAATTATAGATTGAATACTAAAAATGTAATAAGTTTACACTGTTCATAATTTAAAGTAGATCTTTATTTTGTATTTTTCAGACTCTTGTCAAGGCTACCAAAGGTCAACTGAAATGTGCATGTGACCAGTATAATGAGTAGATTATATTGTAAAAGAATTATAACAAATCTGACAGAACTGTTCATCATCCATGTGACCAGTATTGTAAAATGGTTACAACAAATCTGACAGAGATGGTATTACTCAACAGAACTGTACATGTGACCAGACGAGTATTGTAAAATGGTTATAACAAACTGACAGGGAAGGCATCACTCAATAGAACTGAACTGTGCATGTGACCAGTATTGTAAAGATTATAACAAATCGGATAGGAAATACAACACTCACCAGAACTGTGCACGTGCACATAAACCCATTAAAACTTGAATTGTGTCATATACATGTTCATGTCAGATTCCTTAATTCTTGTTTGGATAGCAAAGTTCACTTGATCATGCTGTCTTTGCTGCCATCAGAATGGGTGTAGTTTGTAGAACTTATCATTAGCAAGTCACTTTATATCATTTACAAATCAAAAATGACAAACTCAATTTTCAACTGTTTGTTGCTTGCAATAGAACTTCTTTCAAATTGAATGTACCTGACTTTTGTGCTTTATATAACTTGGAAATTGTACTTATCAAAGATCTAAAAAATACATGCGTTTTGATCTGTGTACTGATGCACTACAGTGTGTATATAAGACTGGAACTATTAGTGTTTAGTTCAATTTGCCATGTAAAAACTGTTTGTTGTCAGTTACAGCTCTTTTCTGTCTAAGTCATATAACTTTTTGTTAAGGTAATATTGATATTATCACCCTAATGGAGTATTTATAACAGTTATAGTACTAGTAAATGGTAGCAAACAATGTCCTTACATAACCTGGGCATTTTGATTTTGCCTTTTCAAAAGTGGACTTCTTCATCTAATTGATACTACATTGGATTATGTTTATTTCTTCACATGTTACATTTTAATTGTTTAATGTTATTACCTATAGATGTATATAACATTACTTTACATATAATGTATGTTAAATGTTGAGTTAACTTACAAGTGTTAATTTGTTTATGTATTAATTGTGATTCATAATCAAATACATGTATAACATAATTGTATATATTATGCATTTATAGTAATTAATATACATGCACATATGCAGTAAAACTGCAATAATTATGTTGCCATATGAACAATTAAGTCTGTTTCATATTGAGTAGGATTGAAATTGAATAAGAGTAAATCATCAAAAAATACCATTTTGTCCTAAATGTTTTGCTGATTGTATCAAAGAGGATGATTGTAAGTGAGGTAAACTTGTTTTATTGTCTTACATTGTTTATTAATTGTTTGAATGGATGGTCTTCACTATCAAAGTTGACCAGTTATACTGCTTTATCACTAATCTTACAGTGGCTGAATTAATTGAATTTAAAAACGACTGTATAAGTCTTAATTCAGAATCAACATTTACATGGGTTTATGCTGTACACCTATGTTAAACCTCAACTAAAATGCCTGATTAAACAACTAGATTATTTGGTTTCATTGCTGTGACAATCATTGCAATGTGATATTGTCCCATTTGCTATTTTACAAGTGAACCAGTGATAAGATAAAACTGCATGTTCTCTAACATATATAATATATGCCTCTTTCTGATTCTGTAATTCCATGTGATCATTTTATGTACAAATACATAAGAAGATGTTTTTGGAGTATGTTACAATTACCATAAAATTAAAGTGTTCATGTTTTACTTGACAGTGTTTGTCTTTTTATTGACATTTTTTTCATAAAAAATAATATGAAATACAGTTTTACTTGTTTTTAGCTTGACTCTTCAAAGAATAAGGAGGGTTGTTGTAATCACACACACTTAAGTGACAAACACAAAGATTTGAAAAAATATTTCAGACATAATTATGTAGTGGAGGTCAATTATTCTTCCATAGACAGTAGCTTGATCAGTCTGGTTTCAATACTGTGTACCTGTAATGGGAAGTGGGATTCAAATATGTACTGTATTTCACTTAGCAATGCAAAAGAATGAACATGTTAGACCAATTGACTATCACAATAACTCACTAAAAGGTTGCACAAATACCAGTAACCAGTTTTAATGTGACTTCAACACACCAGTAATATGCTGATATATAAATAGCAACACTTACTACAACAAGCACTTTTACATAGAGATAAACACTATACTTTCAACTTGTGTTTTGTTGGCATGCAGTACCACAATTTTCTACATATTCTATTTAATTTTAAGAAATGGTCGCTATGGCAACAGAAAACACCATAGCAGATGAATGAAATGGGACACAAAGAAGAAATTTTTTCATTCACATAATACATGAAATATGGTCATTTTCAACGTACTGGTTGTTTTCTAGAAATGGTTGCTATGGCAACGATAAAGAATTAGAATGAATAAACCATGTCTGTTTAATATGCAGGGATATAAAGTCCTTCATTTATGGTACATTCACAAAAAATAAGGGAAAACTGAAAATTGGACATTTTTGAAGTGGTTGCTATGGCAACAAAATCAATAAAATATAACATCAATAATTTTAACCATACAATTGAATGTTGTGTATATCATTGACATCACTTATAAAAAATCAGATGTCTTATAAACTTTGTTTAAACATATTTAAGTTAAAACAATAAATGGTTGCTATGGCAACCAAAAATATGAAAATGAAGAAATAAATATTTGAATCATACTCAATGAGGTATGGTCTTTCATCAACAACATTTTCACAAAAGTACCATGTAAAATACGCATTTTGGCATTTTTGTGTAATTTAAAGAAATGGTTGCCATGGCAACAAAAATGAAAAAAAATGTATAAAAATATTAAAATCTTTCACTGGATGTGCATACCTTTGAATGACAAAAGTTTCATAAATATTGGAAGTGGGGCCAAAATCACCCCTTATCGCCCCTGCTCCTTTGGCCATATTTTAGTTTACACTAATTTATTAAAGGTTGATTGTGATACAAGTTATTCCAACTCATATTAATTACTCTCGACACCTCATTCCTGATGTTATCCATCACCACTGTGGCACAAGGGTATTAGAGAAGAGAAGCCAGTTTCCTTTTTATGCTGAGCGTCTAGCAAGGGAATTTCTGGTACCATTTTTATTTTGTCTTTGGTATGAAGTGGCCTGTGATTGAGCCGACACCTCCCGCACTCAAAGCAAACGCTGAACACATGGCCATAATTTGAAGAGGATGTAGCAATATGTTTACTTAATTTTCTTAAAATTATGCGTTGCAACAAGTATTCATAACTATTTGATTTTTAAAAATGCATCTTTAACCAAAGATCCATACCTATTAGCAGTGCAGTGTAGATTATTCTGTGTTTTAAATAAGTCTTACATTGCACACTAGTAATAGCTATACAGTTTAATCCTTTTATTCTAGACATGAAAAAGTTGCTGCTACATCATTTATAAATCATCATTTATCTGGCATACTTCATCGTGCCCATGAAAATGGCATATTCAAGTGGGATTTTGAGCATATTTGAAGAATTGTGCTCTGTACTAGTATGATCATACAAGAGGATTTATAACAAACCTTTCAATATTTTGCTAGGAAGAAGGGCTATAAATTAAGGTTTAAAATTATTGTGACTAGTCAATATTCCTAATATGCTCACAGAAAACTTGTATATGATTTATCTGTTTTGTGATATATTTTTCAAAGTAAACTAAAAATGTTACTGATCAACCTGCCAAGAAATATCACGCATCAAAGCAAGCCAAGCATTAGTACTGTAAACCTAGAAATTAAGTCGCTGCGGAAGTGCTAAAAGCATTAATATGGACACTGCAAGAAACTTAAAAACATGAACATTTGTAGTCACAAATATGCCCACGATCAGCAAACGCGAAAGTTAGTATTCGCGAAAGTAAATTGGTTTACAATACTTTGGGTAAAGTTGAGGGTTTCGTGGAAATCATTGATTCAGTGAATTTGAATGAATGAGTAAATGATTATGAACCCTTTACTCCACTGACTCCATGCATCCCAACACTACTTCAACAGATGAGCTCAAATAGATTGTATGTATACATCTCATGTGCAACTTTCTGGGACAAATATCAAGAATGCTCTCCCTTGATACAGTGCTTTGTTAAGTCCATTTTCTGTAATTAGATTGTCTCCCCTCCATACTAATATTGGTAAAACTAATCTAAAATGGACACATACATGCCAGATCTCCTGCATCATGCGTGAGTCTCCTGCATTTGAGACTCTACTCCTGCATGATCGGAGGCAGATTTATCAAATCTCACGCATTTCATTGACCAACTGGAACCAGACATTTTTTGTTTACATTATGAAAATGATGACAAATATTAGTTTAAATTGCTACATGAAGCATGCATGGTATTGTCATCAAAGTAAGATAAGTGAAAACAGCATATAAACTTCAATACTTTAAGTCTAAACTTTTAGCAAGGAAAATCTCCTGCATTTTAATGAAATCTCCTGCATTTCCATCACCAATCTCACGCAAAGGGGTCTGCGAAACATGGCATGTATGTGGACATCAGGCACCAATCTCTCTAAGCATCTCAATCTGAGCAAAATGTCATCTCAAATATTGGCATGTGTCTTTATGTTAATTTACATGCAAGGCTGGACTCAAAGTTAGCATCACTAAACAGAAATGTTATTCTGATTTTATTACAATAAAATTTCAAGAGCTTGAAACTCAGATTTATCTCTTAATTCTGACTCTGAGTTGAGATTTCTACTTGAGATGCTTCGAGAGATCAGGACCTGATAAGGGTGTGAAGTATGGAGTAGAGGGTTATATGTTTTGGTTTGTAAAGTTTGTTTGTTTGTTGTTTTCCAGCTGTTGTTGTAACACAGGCTGCTACAGTGTTAGATTTGAAGCATGCAATCAAGAGACATTTTCTACTGAAACAGACTAGAGAGGGAGGAAAGACTCATATAAGTTGGTGAGTTAACTGCTACTGGTATATCATAGTCTTCCAGTCCTGTTCATGACTTCCTAAAAGCTGTCAGTTAGGTCTGCTATCAAGGCCGTCCAGTCATGTTCAAAAATTCCTAGAAGCTGTCAGTTTTGCAGACATGTCTGGTTAAAATGTGATTCAGATATGTGGTACCTTTGGGCCTATTTGTCTCTTGATATGGGACTGAGAAAGAGGTCTGTAACCTAATTGTTCTCTGTAACGTTTGCTTATGTATTTAACATGCATATACAGTACATGTTAAATGTGTTCTGCAGCCAGATAATTTACAGACAAGTATTAGAATTTATTTTCTGTGAATCTAACCAAACTAACTGTACTTGAAACTACATGTAGTTACCTGTATGTCGTATGTATGTAATAGTTTATGTACTGTTGTACAGTGTTTCCGTGTACCGCTTGTGTACAGTAGATAGTCTAAAAAGAGAAGAGATATGGTTACTAATCAGACGATAATATGGTTATGAAATTGTCGGGGAAAAAATGCACAGTTACGATTTAGCCATGGTACGAAATAGCCACATACTGATATGAATCAAATTGGTACCAAGAAGTGTTAAAAAAATTGAAGGCAAATGCCAGACTAAGACATTAGCCAATCAGGTATTGGTGCTTGGTCACATGCTCATACATTCTGAGACATTAGCCAATCAGGTATTGATGTTTGGTCACATGCTCATACATTCTGAGACATTAGCCAATCAGGTATTGGTGCTTGGTCACATGCTCATACATTCTGAGACATTAGCCAATCAGGTATTGATGTTTGGTCACATGCTCATACATTCTGAGACATTAGCCAATCAGGTATTGGTGCTTGGTCACATGCTTCTCCAAGACCTCCATAGACAAATCGCTTCATGCATTCCAATAGGTAACAAGTCAAATAGTTTTACCTGCGGCCTTGTAATTTAGTTGTATTGTTTAGGATGTGTTTTTTGCAGTTTGGATGCAATTCGAATTTATTCCGGTGTAAGTTTAAATAAATGTTTCTGTCAAATAATTCCAATACATGTAAAATCGGACAATACCGATTATCCTCAAATTATTTGGTTGTGTTAAATGTATGTGCCGAACGAATGAACAAATTCAAAATAATTAAATGTATCAATACCATGCTTCTGTTAATCTAGCGATGTGTTCTCTACGGATGTAGTGCATTGCCCACTATATTTATTACTGACTGGGAATCTTATGCAGCTGCAGACACCTGCTGTTTAGATTCGTGGTCTCGCGTTCAAAGTGAAATTTCGGAATAGTTCTGCTTTCTTTGGTAAATAAACTATTGTAATGCGATAAAGACCGATGTTATCCGCATGGAATAATGGAATTAGTCTGGTTCACGACATTCTTACAAAATGCTTCTTTTTTTGGATATTTTTTTTGAAATCGTAAACCATCGAGAACATGTCACGTGCCCCTCCATGGTCATTTTACTTTTGGCAATCCAATATAACCTGCGGCCTTACCTGCGGCTCAAGGCCGCAGGTTAATTATGCTGTGTATGAATGATATTGAACTTAAAATAAAGATGTTTATTTTGATGTTTATGTATAGAATACTGAATTAGTGTTGGTTTATTATTGAATTTATAGAATTAGTTGAAAAAACATTTTAGGAAGCGAGCCTTGGCAAGTTTGATAATATTACTCGTTTTATTCAACAAGTTTCATAAATTCAAAAGTAAATCAAATATGAGTACATGAATTAAATTCCGTATAATGAAGATGAGTGACACAGTCATCATGTCTGCCTTGTTGTATCATTCAGGCGTTATGTATGGAAGAGACACTGGCTCTATTTTGATGGACAAAAACTGAATGAAGATAACAGAAAGTTAAAAGAGTAAGTTTTTAGTTTTGTGATTATTTGTTCTACCTTTTCCAGTAGATTTTGGAGATTTCAATGTCTTAAAACTACCTGAAATTATGGTGGCTGATTTATGTCATCTCCTTTTTTCACCTTTTCGTTTTGTTGTGGCAACATGGCATAAAAATCAGCCACTATATGAAACCGATGTTTTATATACCAGCATGTATATATATAAAGTTAAATCTTTAATACTTTCAATACTGTCTTATTAAAAGTTCAAGATCTTTGACTCAATATAAAACCCTGATGAATGCTGCTTTGTTAAAGCTGAAATGTTGGTCTTTGATTAAGTTAACCTGCTTCGATTGTGTGATTACACTATATTTCGGTGTCTTACTATATAATATTCAATTTAATTCAAATTTGTTATCACCATTTCTGTGCACTGTTTTGCCAACCTCTTTAGAGATAACTGTTTTATCCTTTTCTTTTTTATGACTACAATCTTTGTCTAAGTAAAATGTACCAGAAGTCAAATTTTGATACTGTGCCTTTTGTGGATAAGACCAAATCAAGGAAAACTGGTTAACAGGTCCAATACTTAGGTTTAGTGATTTAGGTCCATATGCCCCCGCCTTGTTTCTGTACAACTATCTGTTCTTGATTTCAGTTACAATATCAGAAATAAAGATGAGGTTTCATTTGTCAAGAGATTAAAAGAAAGATGAGCATTAAAGTATCTATTTTTATGACAAAAGCAAGAAGCTGAACAAAGGTCATCATGTGGTCATGTGATAGAAGAAAAATTATTATAGTCTACGTGCCACAAAATGCAGCCATCCCATTGGTCAATTGTAGTACTGGATTTAGGAAAAACCACTCAGATATCGAGATTTTAGACTGGTATGCAGTTTAGTACCATAGTTCTCACATTTCTGAAGAACTTGTGATTGAAACTGTACAGTCTACCAGTCACAAAATGCAGCCATCCCATTGGTCAAATATAAGACTGGATTTAGGAACAACCAATCAGATCACAAGTTTTTAGACTGGCATGCAGTTTTATAACCGAAGTTCTCACACTACTGAAGATCTTCTTTGGGTGGAAAACAATGATAACATCTGAATTTTCAAACAACTCTGAACAATCAACCCACTGTTACCAGAGTTTTTTAAAAAAGATAAATGACAGAATAGTTTTTATCAACCGAGAAAAGAGAGTGTTATTCGATGTACACACACGTCATCACGGCTGTTACTGGTATTCACAAAGCATGTCAGTGAAAAACTGAAATATTTTGACTTAAGTTAAAATTTTGTGCCACACATATTTGTTGCAAATTGAGGAACAAACCATGTTTTCTTAGTGCTTGCTGAAGCTCTTCACATAATAATTGAAAGCGGTGTGATAAACAAATCATATTGAATTTCTTCTTTAGCTGATACACTTTTGATACAAGATTTAATTTTATGAAAAATGTTTAGTTTTCTACTAAGATGCTTTGTGATTACAAGCCCAGAAGCCTTCTGAGGGAGTATTGTACGGTATTTTTTTTTTAATGATCTCAGGTAGAAAACCGTGAACTGCACCATACAGTTTGAATTGAGATCAAGGAATTCACAAAATCTGAACAAAAATAGTGTGTATGAACTATTTGCATGTTTAAACCTCCTTTCAATAAAATGGTGATTTATCTGGTTTGCATTTTTATCTTGTTTATTGAAGGGAAATAAGTCTGCTAATACTAGATGGATCTGAATGAAAATTCCTTGCTGTTGTTTAACATGCTGTTTAATGGCAGTAGCTGAAAGACATTTCAAGTTATGTATGACACAACATTTTGGGACGAACAGACACAAAGTAATTCAAATCCCTTCCATCTGTTGGTGGTGGGGGGACATAAATTGGTTTTGCCAAAGTCTGAAAGAGAATATCATTTCATGAAATATTATGTAATTAAGTTGGGGTATTTTGGCCACAAAATATTACTTTTGTTAATTGGAGTTATGTCCTTTTAACTTGTGACAGTATGCATGTTATGTAAACCGTCCAAGTGTGAGAACAATGAAAAACAATCCCCACATGATTTCATTCTTTGCTTTATTTGGCTCAACAATTTTTTCAATTAAATAAGGTGACAGATTCACGTAATCCATTTTCCTGTACAGTTTCCAAACCAGTATTAACTATCTCTTCTTCTAAGAAACAGCAACTTCTCCACATGTGGAAGAAATCAACATTGTTTTCCAGGACAGTATACTAAGTTCCAGTATTCTAACCAGTACTAACTTACTCTTCCACAAGAAAATGTCAACTTCTCCACATGTAGAGCAAAAGGAAATCGTTGTCCAATTTTCATGAATTAATCACTTAAATTTTATCATCAGTGCATTTGAAGTATCAGCTAAATTACACATTGTATTTGAAGAAATAAGAACAAAACATCATTGATATATTTATGGATTGAAAATCCTTTTTATTTAGCACAAATAAATTCACAATGCGTTCAATGCAATCATGAAATTACCTCAACATTGGATCCTGACATGGAGTTAATTTAAATGTTTCAATAAACAATGTATGCACCTTTAAATAAAGATTCCTTGCTTAGTACATAATGGTCGAATTAGTTCTCTTCGGAGTTTACATCGTTTCTCAACAAGTTTTCAGTTATATATGGTGGCTGATACATCAAACCAGCTTTCCTGGACTTCCCAGTACTAACTTACCCTTCCATCAGGAACCAGCAACTTCTTCACATATGGAAGAAAATCGACATTGTTGTCAAATTTTCATGGAAGTGTATGACCTGCCACTAGCAAGAATTGTACTCTTATGGGATGGTTACAAATACAGCGCACTGGACCCCGGCCACACTGGACCCCGGCCATAGGTTATTGTCAGCACAAACAAGCTGTACCTTGTGTAACTATGGAGAGGTTACCATTTGTAATCTAATGTAACAACACAAACTTCCATGAAAACCTGGTTTTCAAACGAGACGTATTACACTGCTACCGATAATAGATTCGCCTTTAGTAGGATTCAAACCCATACTGTACGGCACCATAACTAACTTGCTTTCAACAAAAACAATGTCCCAAGAGCAATACCTTTCAAGCAAATAAGTATTGATGCTTAATTTTATGAGCATAGCTTAAGTACGAAATACAGACATGTATAATGCGAAACAAAACTCAAACTTCTGTTGGATAACCGATCTACTGGTTTAGAATAAGATCTTGTCAACTTTTTGTATCAGAAAATAATAGTAGAGACATGGAAATACTTCGTACAATTCCATGCATCGGGGGTGGTATTTACAAAGAATATCAAAGGAAAACTCAATATTTTCTTAAAATCTTAAATTTCCTGAAAATCAAAATTATCATTGTTTGACTTTTTTAAGCATTTTATAAAGAGCTACAAAAATCACAAAGAAAACATGGATGATTCTTAGTTTCTTGGGATATAAGTGCAGCTTAGTTTTTTAACTTAATTCAATATATTTAAGTTTTCCCTTAAGATGCTTTGTTCAAAACTTCTTATATATCCATGAATAGGAGCACCTCATTATCATAATTTATACTTCGAACATTCAAAACACATGTTCAATCACATGATGCAAATTTTTTCTGTACACAGTTCACAACTTTCTTACCAGCGATTTCTTCGGGAACATACTGAAATATCTGCTAACTACATGAAAACTGTTAGTCCTGACTGACAAATCTGCCTGTTAGTGTGGTGAAAAATAGTTCACAGTGACCTTGAAGGCCCCTTTGTTTTAAGACCTGGCACTATAATTGTTATCTGTCAATTAAGTTTCAATTGAATTGCGTACTAAAGAATTACTCATCAAAATATTTACTACAGATTTAATGATGAATTTCAGTAAAAACTTTTTTACAGAGAGCATATTATTACCCTATGTTTGGATGGTCTTTGCATGTCTTCCAATCAAGTCTTTCGAATTGTGTAAGAGTTTGCACATCAAAATTTTTACTACAAATTCAATCAATGATGAATTTCAGGAAAGACATTTTTTTGGAGAGCATATTACTGTAAAATTATTATTTTTAGAGGGAGTTTAATTTTCATTGATTTTATTGTCACGCTCGACCACAAAATCTAATCCCCACAATTATATCGAACATGGGTTTATCCTTTCATATTTTGTAATCCTCAAATTACGATCCAACGAAAATGCATTTTTATCAAACTCCACGAAATTTAGTTACAGTACCAACGAAAATATGTGATTTAACAGTATCCTATGTTTCATTGGTCTCAGCTTGCTTCATTCTCAATACAACAGGTACTGATGTACACGGAATCATTCCAAGTTCTGTGATCACCATGGATACAAACTCAGGTGGAGTAAAGTCAAACACGAGATTTAATAATGTCAGATGGTTATAGTCACGCCAATCCCACAGGTACGGAGACTTCTTGCCGATATCAACAAGGTCGTCAGGATCACCTACAAAAGATTTTTATATTTATTATTTAATTGAAAAACCTTTAATTATGCAGAGCTCATATCAAGAGTTCCAACATGAAATTTATCTCAAACTTAGATTCTGATTCAAGTAAATCTCTATATGTGAGATTTCTATTAGTAATGAGACGTTTATTTGTTTGCAATGGACTTAGAACGTCGTAAGTGCATGGTCATTTCCATTTTCCCAAGATCGGCAAATGACCTTAGACTGTGAGGGAAGAAGCAGCCAGTAGTGTGATACAAAGAATCTCTTTGTTTGGAAATAGACTTCTTGGTTATTTAATGTGCCTGGTGTATAGCACCGATACAAAACAGACCTCTGGGTTACCAACCAGTTCATCTCAATTTGAGTGGGAAACACTGAACAGTGTCTAAGAAATGGTCAAGTGCCCCATCTAATAAGAATTTAACCAAGAACTTCTCGTTCTGTGAAGAGCATTATCCGCTCTACTACTGTGCCAACTTAAAGATTTGGTCTTGTGTTTTCCCTCTAAAAAGCATTTATATTGGATACAAACCTAGTTCATTAAACACAAAGGAATCTGTCTGTACTCTTTCGCAGAATTTATACGTCTCACAGCAGACTAGCACTGGTACATTGCTTGCTTTCGCAATAAGGGATATCAATGCGCTACCAACTCTCGACATTACAAAACCATTAGCTAGCAGTCCATGTGCACCCAGAAACACTTTTGTAGCCTGTAGAAGATAACATTTAGAAATACAGTAAATAAGCAACATAGAACATTTAAGAGAAAATCAAGCACTGTACATAGTTCACATAAAGTTCTCAAACCAAAATTCAAGGACTTTTCAAGGTAGAATTTGTATTTTCAAGGCATTTTTACAAACATTTCCCAAATAATATTGTATGATTACGACTCGTTTTTAAACATGAAACTAATTATATACAAGAATATACTGTGACATACACCCATACATACTTTTCATTTGCCAAAAAACAAGAGTTACTGTATTCATTTTTTACGCAGATAAATATAATGTTATTCTGACAACATCAATACCCTTTTTAAAATCATCAAATTATGGATATTCAATGTTATTTTCATAAATTCAAGGATTTCCAGTTAAAATCAAGTACGATTTTGACTTTTTTTCAAAGCATCCCATAATTCAAGTACTTTTCAAGGTTAAACCAAATTCAACGACTGTTCAAGACCTGTTTGAACCTTGGTACGGCTATCATTTTAGAGCAACTTGGAACATTCTCAGGAAGCAAAAATGGTTTATATAGCTTATACTAATTTATTTAAGGTCGATTGTGAAACAAGTTTTTCCAACTTATATTAATCACTCTCGACACCTCATTCCTGATGTTATCCATCGCCACGAGGGTATGAGAGAAGAGAAGCCAGTTTCCCTTTTATGCTGAGCGTCTAGCAAGGGAATTTCTGGTACCATTTTTATTTCGTCTTTGGTATGACGCGGCCAGGGATCGAAACTGAAACCTCCCCCCACTCGTAGCCAACACTCAACCACTAGGCTATCGAGGAGGCATTAAAATGGGTATTGGGATGATATGGTCTTACCTCAGTCATCACATATGAGACAGCATTGATGAGAACATATGTACACTTGATTCCTTCCTTCACTAGTCTTCTCATACATTCTTTACCTAAAATAATCATGGTACAATCATTGTACTGTAAAATTATTGATATTTGCAGGGGGGTAATTTTTGTCAATTTCACAGATGAACTAGTTTGCGAAATTAAATCCAATCGAATAACTGACCCAAAAAAATGTAAGAAGGCATTTTTCATATAAGGTACCACCAAATTACCATTTCACCAACAGCTTAATGTATGACTTTACAGTAATTACAGTATAAACAGAAACCCTATTGTTTGTGACACAAGAAAATTCAAAATTTTAAAATAATATCTTTAATTATCATACAGGAGTTGGTCTTACTTCAAGTTGTTTGACCTACTGCTGAAAATGGTAGTTCATGCGAAAAAAGTTTTCAGCAGTAGGTCCACCAACTTGAAGACCCACTCCTATATACCAGTAACCTCTTCACATATTGTTTGCATATTCTCTGTAATTACAACTGTTTACCTTCCATTTTAGGTCTACTGTCGGCAACTATCACCCTGAATTGTTTCCCTTGTTTATGTGCGTCACATAATACCTTTCTGATTAGTGATGAACTGTAATGTAAAAGTAAATAACAACCGTCAACCATTATACAAACAGACTTAAACTATCACTAATATAAGACTGTACAAGAAATGTTCTACTGAAGAGCGCCATTTGGCAGCCACTTTCTGACTTGGTGCAATTGAGCAATCTGTTTCCCAAAGAGATTCCTTTGGCGAATACTTTTACCATATGGCATAATCTGGCTTCCACTTTTCCAACAGGTACAGTTTATCAACTCTTTTCACAAAGGTTGCACTTTGGCAACCACTTTCCCGAAGAGTGCACTTTGGCAAATGGTGACAAAATCTGGCAACCCCTTTCCCAAAGAACACTTGGGTATAACTTTACTAAAGGGTACAATTTAACAATTACATTCCAAAAGGTAGCAAGGGATGGGCAACCCTTTTAAGAAGGTACAATTTGGCAACTGTGTTCAGAAAGGAGGCAATTTCTCAACTGCGTTCAGAAAAAGGGCAATTTGGCAACCACATCCCAGAATATAATTGATACATTCAGTGATATAGACTATACATACAAAAGAAATTACTTGTATCATAGTTACCGTACAGTGGATAAGAGTGCAATAACTGTAATAATGCACTAGAAAAGTGTGCAATAACTGTAATACTGCACTGGAAAAGTGTGCGAACACTGTAATACTGCACTGGAAAAGCATGCAATACCTGACTGTAATACTGCACTGGAAAAGTGTGCAAACACTGTAATACTGCACAGGAAAAGCATGCATAACCTGACTTTAATACTGCACTGGAAAAGTGTGCGAACACTGTAATACTGCACAGGAAAAGCATGCATAACCTGACTTTAATACTGCACTGGAAAAGTGTGCGAACACTGTAAAACTGCACTGGAAAAGTGTGCGAACACTGTAAAACTGCACTGGAAAAGTGTGAAATACTGGACTGTAATACTGCACTGGAAGTGTGCGAACACTGTAATACTGCACTGGAAAAGTGTGCGATCACTGTAATACTGCACTGGAAAAGTGTGCAAACACTGTAATACTGCACTGGAAAAGCATGCAATACCTGACTGTAATACTGCACTGGAAAACTGTGCAAACACTGTAATACTGCACTTGAAAAGTGTGCAAACACAGTAATACTGCACTGGAAAAGTGTGCGAACACTGTAATACTGCACTGGAAAAGTGTGCAAACACAGTAATACTGCACTGGAAAAGTGTGCGAACACTGTAATACTGCACTGGAAAAGCATGCAATACCTGACTGTAATACTGCACTGGAAAAGTGTGCGAACACTGTAATACAGCACTGGAAAAGCCTGCAATACCTGACTGTAATACTGCACTGGAAAAGTGTGCGAATACTGTAATACTGCACTAGAAAAGTGTGCAAACACAGTAATATGGACTAAGTATCGCACATCAACCACAACCTCTGTTAAACTATAATACAAATTACATACAGAACAAACACCTGCATTTCGGTTCTAAAAATACAACTTACCATGAATATACTAGGATAACATCTCCATTAGAAATCTTCACAGATGCTTCATTTGATATAGCCTGGGCTGCCAGGTCAATTCTTTCACTTATAAAACTATCAATAGCTTCTGACAACATTCTCTTGGCCTAAAAAACATAGCAGTATACATACAATAACCAGTTTTTTTGCTGAGTATTTTTGAATCATTATTCTATGAAATTTTTGTGGATGATCAACCATAATGCATTGTTTTAATTTTTGTATTCATCAATGAAACAATTGCTAATTGCAATCTATGGCGTAGCAAGACGTGGAAATTCAAATTACACTAAAACCATAATTTCATGTCAGCTAAGCATAATATGGCAGAAATGCATACATGCTGTTTTGTAACAGTGGCCTTGATCCAACCAGCCCCGATTTCAATCCCTGGTAAAAAGGATCCTGGTAAAATTTTAAGTAGACAGGGACACTGGGCACAAACAAATCATTTTACACCCAAGTTACTGGACAGTAACAGTTTGATCGACAGTAACAGTTTGATCGACAGTAACAGTTTGATCGACAGTAACAGTTTGATCATACCTCATTGTCATTCTTAGAAGCCGGTGTATGTGATATATGCCACTTTACATACTTGATGGCATTCCCCATACTCACTGACAGTGGACGACAATTGTTTAAAAAACTGAAATAGAATGAAAGGTGAATTACAATACAATAAGAGCTTTAATAGTATAGATAGTTCAACTTGATCTTCGACCTTCTTTTAGACCTTCTATTAGCATAATTTAACAACTGATATCTTGACTACTGGTATATTTATAACACCGGTTGTATGTTTTTATGAAGGCCCGCAAGGTGTGATACAAACACAAATCTAAAGGACCGTTATTGCACAATTTGCTTGCAGAAATTGATATATTTAATGCAAGAACTTAGTAATATATTCATGATAAAGGTTAGGATCAAGTCAAAATCTCAATACTATAGAACATTAAATTCCCCTGTCTCCATGACTTTGGCCTTTGACCAAAAGAACAATAGGGGTCTTCTGCTGGCTATGACCACCTCCATACTAAGTTTAATGTTCCTAGACAGAAGCTTTTTCAAGTTATCCATCGGAAATGCACTGACCAGAAAGACCAAATGACATCAGAAAAACAATGCACCTATCCATCTTTCATGAGGGTGAGAGAATGGTACATAAAAATCATAAGAATCATTTCAAGTTGACACGCAACTGAGTTCAAGGTCTGGGGTTCGACTAGGTGAAATGTTGTATTTATTCATTAACAGTCAACATAACAATGAGAATTTACCTATTTCAGCCATTCATACATATTTCTGCTCATAAAACATCTGACATGACCAATAACTAGTGTGTGACTCGCATAAAACATCTGACATGACCAATAACTAGTGTTTAACTCGCATAAAACGTCCACAAATCATTGAACTTTTACAATTTTCTCATCACAACTGAATTGTAGACATTTACAAAATACAGTAGAACTACAACAACCCCAACTACCTTCGGACCGTGAAGTTTGTTCAAGCAATCTACCTGTTTGCAGCATGTTGTGAATAACAGGCCCAAATTCCACGAAAAAAGTTATTGCTTAGTTAAGAGTGTCATAGAATAAATTGTTTATAAAGTAATGTGTGACAGTAGAACTTCAATGACTCCAACTACCTTCGAACTGGGAAGTTGGTTCGAGCAAATTCACCTGTTTGCAGTGCGTAGTCTATAATTATTACGCACCTATCAATGTTTTCCCCCAGGGGGGAGCGGCGGGTATACACAGGACTTTTGACAGAAGGCTGTTCCCGATAGGTGGGAATTTGACAGACAGAATGGTGCTGAGTCCCAAGTATTTTGACTATGGCCGAAAGTTTGATCCCGGGGGGTAGGTAAAGCATCTCCCAGTGAGGGTATTTTGACAAATTGTCCTTGCTCTAGGGTGGGAATTTAGACGTTGAAAAAGTAAAAATGTCAATTCCCCTGGGTCAGCCTGCCGCTCCCCCCTCCCTTGGGGGAAAATATTGATAACATTTCAGTGCATTATAATATTGCCAGGACAAAAGAACCTATTTGAGGTTTCTAGGGTGTTTAAGGCATCAAAGTTCTCCTGTACATCATAAAAGCTTACCTAATATAGGGTTTGATTTTATTTGCTAAATCTCGACATAATTCTTCCTTAGGAGGTGTAGTGTAGTCCTTAATCACCTGCCAAATATACATATATATGCGCATTATAAACAAACTACCACAGCAATACAATGATGTGGTTCAGCTTGAAGAAGTGATTTTTTTTTGCCTCTTTGGGAAACAGTCCGTTCAGATTGGGAATTTCACGCCGTGACAACTTGAAATTGGGAAATTCCATGAACTTTCACGCAGAAAGGCCAAATAAAACAGAAAAAGAGATTACATGTGAATGACATATGAATGTTTACTGGTTTCTTTGAACTTTTATGCTTGACCTCTTGTCAAAAATGTTCATAACTTTATCATTTTATGTCCGATTTTAAAAATTATTTTTTTAAATTGTTAATTGGGAATTTTTTCGATTCAAATGTGGGCAAATTATAGTCTATTTGCAATTAGGAAAGGGTCCGTTTTCCGGACCCTAATAAAGAAGGAAAAAAATCACTGTGAAGCATAGACCTAGATCTTTACAAATAGAGGATCTATCACAAGTCAATTTTAATAAACTTATATTAAACAAGTTCTTGAAATTTTATTAAGCAAGCCTTAATAAACTTGAACACGTTAATTGGAAGAAGAAGTAAATCCTACCATTTTGAGTGCATATAACAGCGCTATACATCTAGCATTAGATCCACTGACCACACCTTCAGCGTACTGTAAACCTAGACGTATGACAGCAGGATGTATACCAGTACTAGAAAACCTGTAACAATGTAACACAATATAATTATACAGAATAGAACAAATAGAACAAATACCGTAAAATCATTAATTTTCCGGGGTACATGTATAAAATTTCGTGGAATTTGATAAAATGCTAATTTTGCGGGTTCGTAAATTTGTGGTTTTGTAATATTGGAAGAAAAATCCGTTTTTAATGTTTTTATGTCGATTATTCATGTGAATTTAATTTTGGGTAAAAATATAAATTCTTTTACAGTACAGTCAAAGAAGGTCCTTCGTCCACTAATCAAATAGCAATACTACGGTAATATTCATGACTACGTAAAGAACGGACATCACCTGGACATTGGATGGTCACTGGCAAATCACTAAGTCCCTAAGCCACACCCTAATAATTTTACCTGACAATGCTATTCTTAGTTTTACTACTGCTGGTTATCAGTTTGGCAGATTATGGAAATGGACAAATACACACGGTTTGAAACAAATATCAAATATTCGAATATGCATTTTTTATAATACTGATTTTGGCATTTGTTCGCATTTCTAGTTTAAACAAAAACCAATTTCTGAAGGCATAAAACAATCACCGACCCATGACAGAGTCATGGTAGTTTAAGAATGTAACACATAATGCTGGCTTTATACCATAAAATGACATACAATATTAATGATTAGACACTTGTGAATCAATTTTTTAATACCTTGATTTGTTCAGATATCTTGATCATTACAAATGAACAGTAAGATTCATATCAAACCTGTTTGCTAATAAAGGGAGAAGGGGGAGAATATTTATTTCAAAAACTACATTTGTGAACTTTCTGGTTTCGATGCTAATCCTTTAATACTAGGACTTCCGAAACATTTTAACAAAATATTGGGATTTTTTAGAAGAAATGAAAAGTCAGAGAATCCCGAAAAAGTCCTGGTAATATTAGAATGAAATTGTGTCTTAATACAACTTACTGTAGCGGCTGTGTCAGTGAAACCTCTCTCTCATACTTACTGTAGCGGCTGTGTCAGTGAAACCTCTCTCTCATACTTACTGTAGCGGCTGTGTCAGTGAAACCTCTCTCTCATACTTACTGTAGCGGCTGTGTCAGTGAAACCTCTCTCTCATACTTACTGTAGCGGCTGTGTCAGTGAAACCTCTCTCTCATACTTACTGTAGCGGCTGTGTCAGTGAAACCTCTCTCTCATACTTACTGTAGCGACTGTGTCAGTGAAACCTCTCTCTCATACTTACTGTAGCGGCTGTGTCAGTGAAACCTCTCTCTCATACTTACTGTAGCGGCTGTGTCAGTGAAACCTCTCTCTCATACTTACTGTAGCGGCTGTGTCAGTGAAACCTCTCTCTCATACTTACTGTAGCGGCTGTGTCAGTGAAACCTCTCTCTCATACTTACTGTAGCGGCTGTGTCAGTGAAACCTCTCTCTCATACTTACTGTAGCGGCTGTGTCAGTGAAACCTCTCTCTCATACTTACTGTAGCGGCTGTGTCAGTGAAACCTCTCTCTCATACTTACTGTAGCGACTGTGTCAGTGAAACTTCTCTCTCATACTTACTGTAGCGGCTGTGTCAGTGAAACCTCTCTCTCATACTTACTGTAGCGGCTGTGTCAGTGAAACCTCTCTCTCATACTTACTGTAGCGGCTGTGTCAGTGAAACCTCTCTCTCATACTTACTGTAGCGGCTGTGTCAGTGAAACCTCTCTCTCATACTTACTGTAGCGGCTGTGTCAGTGAAACCTCTCTCTCATACTTACTGTAGCGGCTGTGTCAGTGAAACCTCTCTCTCATACTTACTGTAGCGGCTGTGTCAGTGAAACCTCTCTCTCATACTTACTGTAGCGGCTGTGTCAGTGAAACCTCTCTCTCATACTTACTGTAGCGGCTGTGTCAGTGAAACCTCTCTCTCATACTGCTGTAGATGATTAAATAATCGAACTTTACGTTGTGCTGAAGTTCGCTTCGGAATCTGCTGTTTTTCCAGTTTTTTCGCTACCCGTTTCTGTGTTTCGGGAACGTCAGCTTTCACGCTATCTGGTACTCGTACTGCCTGTTCTTTCTTCTGAGCAGCAGCACTCGTCTTCTCTTCTTTGGCTTTAGCCTTAGCTGCTCTATCAGCTTCCTGTAGCAATATGTTGGTATTTGGTTTAAACAATTTTTTAGGCCTCTTAAATTAAACGAGATGTTTGTAAAACACATAAGCACCCATGAAAGCCCCAATAGTCAGAAATGGTAAAGGTCACAATGACCTTGACCTCTGACCTTAAAATCAAGAGGGGTCATCTACTGTTGATGACCAATCTTCATGTCAAGTTTGTGGATCCTAGGGTCAAGCGTTCTGGATGTCAAGGTTTACATTTAGTTTTAAAGGTAATTCATATTATACGCATATACTTGACTTATCATCTACAAAGGGTGTCTAAAGGCAATATGTAATAAATTTATAGACTTTCTTAATGAGACATCACAGCGACTACACAATAAAATTATAAACTTACCTTCCCAAAGTAAAAATATTGGGACGGTAAAAGTCAAACAAACAATATTTGAATTTAAGCCATATTTTTAAGATACGTATAACAACCATTCAATTTCACAAATCAAGGATGGAGTAGAAAGCTGAGAGTCTTTAGGAAATCATTCCTTACGAGATAAGTACAGTGGTCCTTCTCTTGAGTGACATTCTTTGTTAAAGTGCTTGTGAGTGTTTGTTATATAGAGAGGGATTCATTGTAATCTAATTCACAATTTTATTAAAATCAGACCCTTATTGTTCACTGCTTAACGCTGATATAGGTTCTAACGTCACCCTGTATGGGGTCATGTCGATGTGAACTTTACATCATCCAATCAAATCCCTTCTTTCACAAATCTGAAAGTGCAGTGAAAGACTGTTGAGGCTATGTGACGTCATTGTGCACCAGAGACGTCATTTGAACATGATCTCTTACAGAATGTAGTCAGTTCTCTAACAGCGTAAATAAATGTAGCAAATGTTAGGGTCTGATTTTAATGAGATTGACTAATTCACTGATAAATATATGCATTGAACAAATAAAATACTTGTTTTTCTCTTCTTTGTTTCTTCAGGTCTGCCTTACTTGGTCCCTGGCTCCCATCTCCACCACTAGCTTGACTTTCAGGAACTTGGGGAACCGGGGCTCCAGCTTTGGCACCTTGAATAAAAAGATTCTAAACTACTTAAGTTATTTATTTCTGGTTTAATTTGTAGTTACGCATGTATGAAAATGCCACTTGGGATTGTAGGCCATAGGAGTCAATGTCACTATAACTAAAATTAGAAAACCTGCCATGTGTTTCATGGAATTTTTCATTGGTAAATTTTTTATAGAGTGATTGCCCTTTATTTATTGCTTTCCGTCAGTCATGAATCACTGTTACTGTTATGTAACCACAGTCTTATTTTTCCTGTACATAAAGCGTACATTTCAAACTGCAATTATAATGATAACCTGTAAGGTGGGAGATATAAATTCATCGAATTTGCTTGTTTGTAGTTACCTCTCATGGTCAGTACTACAGTTGTATGCAGTTGGTACCTAGCTACATATTATCCTGATGAGGAAACCAGTCCCAGAACTATTCTTATACTCAAAGTGCCCAGCAATAAAGCTTCCTACCAATTCCATTATAACTTTAGTCTTACATGAAAACTTGTTTAATATAAAAGAAGTACTTACAATACCCTCTACCTGACAGGCCCTCGAGGTGTGAAGAGTAATTTTTTTCCAGACCATAAAATCGCATCGAGGGCCTGTGGTCCCAGTCCCCCAAAGTAGAGGGCCATGATGTATGGTATGGTAGCTGAATTTTTGTTCAAAATCAACAAATTACTAATTACCTGTTTGTTGTTTGTCCTGTTTTGCCTGCTCTTTCTCTTTCCTTTTCTCTGCTTTTGATTTCTTTTGCTTAGGAGCTGACCCCTGTACATGTTCCTGGGGGGTGGCCCCTCCGTCTTGGGCTTCGGTTTCCATTTCTGAAAACACACGTATACCAGTACCGGTCTATCAAATCATATACCCGGTAGTGCAGTCATCACAATAATAGGCCTACATTAGAATAGGCTTACATTTAACAAATTCTAATTGTAACAATGCCTGGTGGCCGTCCACACTAATGACATCCTGGAACTAAACCAACGTTAACAAAGACACTCAAATTCCAAATCGGTAGTACAAACATTAAGTAATACTGATACTTATAAATATTTGTATGTGCCTCAAACTATCAGTGACTGGAACTCTTTACCAGACTCATTAGTGACTATAAGTGAAAATAAAACATTCAAAAGTGCCCTATCGGACTATAGACTAAATTCACGTAAATAACATCATTAACATCAAGTCACACACACACACTCGAAGACTTTTGCTCATTAGTGAGATACTTTCGAGGATACTATACAGATACAGAACAAGTACAATGTAAGACAATTACAAATAATGAATTTTACATTGATCAGCAGCTGGTAGGCCTAATTAGATTTTACAAGTAATTTTATGATACAGTATCATCAGGGGTGTGGAATTTCTATGTCCGACTTGCCCGACTTGGGCTTTTTTGCCTGTGGGCAAGTAGATATTTCCATCCAACTTGCGCTTGGGCAAGTGCAAAATTATCACGAAAAGAGTAATATTAAGTGCCCTATTCTACCTAAGTAACAATGATTAATTCCTAAATTACTGACCATAAATGATTAACTTAACAAACTTTGAATTACAACTAGTACTCTAATCCTTCACATAATAAATAATTGAATGAAACTGAAATTTTGTTGCTTTTTTGTGTTCTCCAGGGCCAGTAGATTTAGTTTTCGGGCAAGTGAAAAATTTGGGAATTTCCACACCCCTGATCAATAAGAATACAAATATGCAAGATCATGCATAGACAAGAGTCACGCAGACACTGTATCATAAAATGATAAACAATGCCCAAAATACTATGACCGACATGCATTCCTATCCGAAATACAGTGCACTTGTCATGTAGAAAATCCAGCGTTCCTTACTTGAATTTCTCAACAGCGTGTACTCATTTGTTTCTGATAGAAAACATCAATATAATTTCAATAAACTATGTGTGAATTCAAACAATGTCCACCGATATAAGAATAATACTTACAATATGATGCAAGGTATAGTCAATTTTTGCACGTCAAGAAATCAAGAGTTACTCCCCTTAGATATTTTACGCCATTTGTTTATGCCTTTGTTGACTAATTGATTTATAATTGAAATTGGCCAATTAGAAGGTAAATTTAGTGATTATTTTTTATCTTATTTGTATGAATATGATGACGAATATTATTTATGTCTCCCATTCATATGATGTTGTCACTGTATAGTCAATAACACAGAAATCGACAACGATTGACCAAATTTCTCTAACTTCTAAGTCTAATTTCTAAGTCCTGTCTCTTTTTAGTCTTTCTGAATGAGGAGCCCGTTGCCTAACCAAAGCACTTCCAAATGACGCTATTGGGCGCTTAACTACGTCTATGCAACGACACGCTACATGCTCGCCGATAGACCGTTTCTCAGACCTTTGCTAGGCAAGCACTTTATTGTGCTTCGGTAGTGCTTTGCTGTGCAACAGTCTGCTATCTGCGACGGCTTGCAGATAGCATATAAATTTATCACCTGGGCCGCCACATACATATAATTCTTTTTTAACCAAGCTGTTTGGAAGCATAACGCTATTGAGCGCTCGGTAGCGGATTGCATATATATAGGCAACAGGCTCCTGAACTCTTGAGTCTCTGACCAGTATTCAATTTATTCCTTCTATTGAGTCCCAGGTCCAATTAACCCACTCCTGACTTGAAGATTTTCTACTCAGAGTCTTGAACAGCTGCATAAATTGTTTGTGGTGACTAGCTTGTAGATTTTTAATTTAAGTCAGAAAAACTTGCAGGAACAGTAGCTCTGCAATTATGGGATCTTAACTCCGGACTACAGTACAATACAACCTCTATAAAGCAACATCCTTTTGGAGCTGGAAATATTGGCCTGTATTTAGAGGTTTTTGCTCTGCAGAGGTTAATTTTTTAGGAAAATTTTTAAGGTGTTGTTACAGTTTGATATTTTGATATGCATGTTTGCTGAAGATGCTTAATCCCGATGTTGTTTCTTATATTTTTTTCAGTAACCGTCATTCCTCTCTGAAGAAAGTCTTCTACATCCTTGATTGTAAATCTTCTTGACAAATACACTGTAGTACAGTACTACAGTAACTTTGATGTAAAATATGTATGGACAGAGACAATTCAATCCAGACAATGGCTACCCATGGTATGTTGTCCTTTAAAGTAATACTGGTTAATTTATATAAATTCTTAGGTTGAAATCCTCTTTCTCGCAAAATTTATATTAGTGATAATTGATTGAACAATTGGGAGCATTTCAAAGATGTAGATGTTTTTACTACATTAATTGCCATATAAGAGAGCGTACGCCCCCCCCCCCTCCCCCCTCTAAAATCGTTGTAACATAGGTAATTTGTCTCTTGTTCTAGGTGAAAATAGACGCAATATACTCTTGCAACAGACAATTTCCATGTTATATAGGCCTTGCTATAAACCTATCCACACAAAAATGCTCAGAAATTGGGCTTAGAAATTCTGAAATAAATGGGCAAAAATAAGTTTCATAATTCATAAATTTAAGGACTAGGATTGGCTTGTTTGTATTAAAGTAAAGGGCGGGTCTGTAGGCATACTTCAGGGTTCCCAGAAAAACAATGATTTTTTTCTAGCTTGCTTCACAAGCATAATTTTTCCGTGGGCGGAGGGGAGGGGGGGGGGGGCTTTGTCAACATTTACGCCCACCCCAACACCAAATTCTGCATCTGCCCCTTATGTTTACTCTTTACTCCACTCTCTCATTAGAGCTTTCAGTGCTTTGATATATTGCAGCAATCTAGGATTTGGCAACTGTTTCCATTACTTCTGTCTATACATTTGTATATGCATGGATTATTATGGTGGGTTGTTATATAACTATTACCTTGGTTATAGTGCGCCCAGGATAATGTGAAAGACGGGAAAAGTTGGTATATTCCACAAAGGTGGATTACAGTTATGTGCACGATTTATCAATGATGTTTTAAGTATATTACTGACCTCATCTGTTTATTTAAGTGATTTGTAAAACCAATTTTGCCACAGTTGACCAAACCGATTCATGTTTGTACATATCACATTATCCTGGGTGGACTATACCTGGCGATAGATTGAAGTTTGTATACTTACTTTAAGCGTTTCATGAATGAGATTGTAGTGAGAATTAAATTATAGTTCAACAAATTAATCCTCAGTATTCTCTTATGATGTACATACATGTATTATGGAATACTGTTAGGGCCATTGTGGTTACACATTAAAATCCAGAGGGCGACAATGCGATGGTGCGATAGCGACGATGCGATGTCACCATCGTACTGTCGCACTGTCGTCTAACTCCCTCCATAAAAATTCGATCTGTGACAAACTATATGCCGAACTGTAAAGTATTTTTAAAAGTGGCTCCATCTAGGAAAAAGTACGATGTGCACATGTGTACCGGAAGGCAATAGACGATGATGCGACAGCACAATGGCACAGCATGATGGCAACTATGCGACAAGACGACGATGCGACAGCACAATGGCAACAATGGCACAGCACGATGGCGACTATGCGACAACGCGACAGCACGACGGAGACAATACGATAACACCATGGCGACAGCACGATGGCAATAATGAGACAATACGATGACGACAGTACGATAATGCGATAGTAGGATGGCGACAATGCGATAGTACTATGGCGACAGAATGATAGTCATATCCCACTGTCGCCATCCTACTATCGCGTTGTCGTCATCGTATTATCGCATTGTCGCCATCGTACAATCATGCCGTCGCATTGTCACCATCGCATTGTCGCCCTCTGGATTTTAATGTGTAACCACTATGGCCCTAACGGTATTCTGTAACATATACTAAAAACTACTCTGTTGATTCATATAAACATCCCTTATTTACAATTTAGAACTATATACAACATGTTGATCTTAGGGGATTTATCCCCATTAACGATTACATGCGAAAACATGTGATTGTTGTTGTTGAAGTTTTGCATTGGCTATGGCCTTTTTTTTTGTTGACAGACCGGATGCAGAATAATGATTCGGTTGACTGAATTTCACGTCCCACTTCCGGTAGAGGCAAGTTGTTGCTCAAGAATTGAGAACCAATCTTGGTTAATTTATTTTTTTCCAATATAAAATATAAATACAGTTCCACTCTTCTAATCACTTGTCAGCATATAAACCAGATTCAAATTGTAAAGATTGTTGAAAACATACGTATCTTATTTAATCCAACGTAAAAATTAAACAATATGGCGATGTTTGAAATAGCGTCACATCATTTAACAAGACGTCATTGCACGATAACACGACATTGTCGCACGGCATAGCGCACCAACTTGTGGATATGTTGAAATACAAATAGCAAATAATAAAAGACGAGTGTAAAACTATAATTAATATTTATAGAGCATAGCTGTGCAACCCGTCTCCTAGATCGGAAAACATGCTTTTCTAAGTATTTGTTAGCCTGGTCTCCTATGTGGTGCTGCCTGTCAGCCAGAGGCTAGATCTATAGTCTCTGTGGAGCAAACAAATTTGTTAGTCATCTATTCCCTCAAAACAGTGCATTTTTAGCTCACCTGTCACAAAGTGACAGAGTGAGCTTTTGTGATCACTCTTCGTCCGTCGTCTGTCGTCCGTCCGTCCGTCAACAATTGGCTTGTGTAGACACTAGAGGTCAACATAGGTCAAGTTTGATATTGGGTCAACTGGGGTCAAAAACTAGGTCACTAGGTCAAATCATAGAAAAACCATGTGTAGTCACTAGAGGTCACAATTTTGACTTAATCTTTATGAAACTAGGTCACAATGATTATCTCAACAAAATCTAGGTCAACTTTAATATTGGGTCATCCAGGGTCAAAAACTAGGTCACAATGTCAAATAATAGAAAAACTTTGTGTAGTCACTAGAGGTCACAATATTGGCCTAATCTGTATGAAACTTGGTCACAATGATCATCTTAACAATATCTAGGTCAATTTCGATATTGGGTCCTCTTGGGTCAAAAACTAGGTCACATGGTTAAATCATAGAAAAACCTTGTGTAGTCACTAGAGGTCACAATGTCGACCTTATCTTTTTGAAACTTGGTCACAATGATCATCTCAACAAAATCTAGGCCAAGTTTGATATTGGTTTATCTGGGGTCAAAAACTAGGTTATTAGGTCAAATCATATAAAAACCTTGTGTAGTCACTAGAGGTCACAATATTGGCCTTATCTGTATGAAACTTGGTCACAATGATCATCTCTACAAAATCTAGGTCAAGTTCGACAGGTGAGCGACCTAGGGCCCTTTGGGCCCTCTTGTTTCATATTACACAAAAGGGCCCTCTTGTTTCATATTACACATTGAAGATGATATGTGTTGCCTCGAAATTTTTCAAGACATCGATGACAGAGATAGCAGACGGCAGCAAATTCTAATTGCATATAGTGTGAGGGTAGAAAGAGTTCTTTTAGACCGCTGACTGGGCATTCACTTGGTAGATTGAGACTGTCCATTCCTCTTCTTCTGGTGTCATTCAACTTGAGAATTGGACCTGGGTTGATCTCTACTGACTCATGCTTGATTCTGAATCGAACTGGAAGTCTGTGATGCATGACAAACCTACCTCCTTTGCCAAGTTTGCCTTAATTGATGACTTACAGTACTTAACTAAACTTGACACGAAGTGCACATGGTGTGCACATTGCACAAGGTTTAAACATGGTGTGCACTTCAAGTGCCCTAGAAGTGCTCTTCAGTCATATAGGTTGGCAATAATTAATGGTGTAAAGAAGTCTTGATAAATTAAGATTTTTTTTTTATGCTTTACATTTGATAAATACCCTGTAGACCAGGCGTTTGAAGCACACCATACAAATGACAATTTAATTGCACATGTGTAGAATAGGCCGAAACAATAAAAATATATCACAAACCAGCAGACATCCTGTGTTATTTCAATATTTGACATGTATGTACCAACTTTTGCATTTTATTTTACAAACTGTTGTTGTTTGAATTGAAACAATACCATAATTTACTGACAATATTGTACTTTGGCCTTTGCTAATGCACCTGAATGTCACTGGTGTAAAATCAAGATCAACAAGTAACTGAAGAATTGCAAGCAATACAAAGGTCCCCTAATGTTTCGAAGCAATGACCCATTTTGGTGTTTTCACTATTTCCGTCTCCATAGCAACCACGATTTTTGGTAAAAATAAAAAATATTTGAATGTGCATTATCTCCTTATTGGCCCCTATCCACATGCCAAGTTTCATAAACATACAATGTAGTTTGGTAAATGTTTGAGTTTTATGGCAGGATCCAGACTTTTATTTTTTACAATTTCAGTCTCCATAGCAACCACATTTTTTGTCAGAATAAAAAAGATGTATGTGCATTATAAAAATCTCTTTATTGGTGAAGGCCCCTATCCAAATACCAAGTTTCATAAACGTTGCTTGGAAACTGTTCAAGTTATGGCTGGATCCAGATTCTTGACAGACTGACTGACACATTGATGAAGGGCAAACATATAGACCCCTACTGGTTGAATAATCAGCAACATATGTTTATATTTTCTTGAGAAATGTAACCAAATGAGATCGGAAAAAATTAGTGATTGCAATGGTTATTGTTTCATCAAAAAGGAGGTAACCGATACGACGATTTTAAAAATACCGGGAAAAAACGGATTTACTGGAATTTAGTACCTTCGAAGTATTTATGAGTTACTTCCCTTTCGTTGTTCAGCTTTTAGCGTCCGTTGATACCGTCTGTAAGTTGAAGTTAATTACAGAAAATGACGTCAACAATGAGGTTTGCTGCTGTTTCATGCGGAGAAATAGAAACTTTAGATAGGAATCAAAGTTTGGATTCTATTAGCACAATACGAGCCGTACGACGAACCGTTGCGTTATTCCGTCAATTTCTTGGAGAAGAAAATGAGAATTTTGAGGAAATGTCGAGACAGGAACTTGCTGATTGGCTCCGGTTGTTCTTTGTGTCTGTGAGAAAACATAATGGTGAGGAGTTAAAAAAATCGTCTATGATAGCTCTCAAATACGGAATTATAAAATTTCTGAAAGTAGATTTAGGAATTGATTCAGAAAAGTGTCCGGAGTTCAGCCAATGTTGGGCGACTTTTAAAGCAAAGTTGTTGGATTTGGAAAGAAAGGGGAAATGTATGGTAGAACATAAGACACAAATATCTAGCGATGACTTGAAAAAACTACACAATCCTAGTACCACTGTGTTTAAGATGAACACACCACATGGACTACTGAAGAAAGTATGGTGGGATATTGTGTTCTATCTACGTAAAACTGGCTCAGAAAAACTTCATCTCATGACTAAAGCAACATTTTCTGTTGGAGTAGACACATCAGGACAAGAGTTTGTCTATGAAACTATTAATGATGCTGCTCAGGAACATGGCCGGTAAGAGAATAGTAAAATACATGGGAGTCATTGTATCTATTAATCTGTCCAATTAATACGTTATCTCGTGTTTCAAGCTCCTCATATTAAGCAGGTGTCCTTAATCTCTTTCAGTTTGCTGGATTTTCATCAAATTTTCACTGATTAACAACCTCAATGTAGAAGTGACCATGAAAGAAACATTTTTTTTCAGATGGCCCTTACGGTAGACATTTTTATTTCAATTAGAAACAATCAAATTCTCCAGAGTCAGATGTATTTAAAATTTTACTTATGAAATTTTTGATATTTAATACATTATAAAATGATAGGTATTATACAATGTATGTTATTTATTTTGCATTTATAAGTTTGGCATTGATTTTTATCTGCTTTCTAGTGAGAAACCATACACAAGGGATGTTCTTGGAGAGTGCCGTATGTACTCCAGACCCAGTGATCCAACTTGCCCTGTCTTCAGTTTCAAGTCATATGTTTCAAAACTTCATCCTCGACTAGATGCACTATGGCAGCGTCCTCTTACGAAAAATTATACAGGTAAGAAGACATGGTATAATAAGGCTCCCATGGGAAGGAATTCATTATCAAGTATGATGTCAAGAATCTCCAGAGAGGCGGGTCTTTCCCAGATTTACACAAATCACTGTATCCGTTTAACATCCGTTCAGGCATTGACGAGAGCTGCTTTTGATAATCGGTATTTTATGAGGACAATTGGCTCCACATCTAAAAATCTGAAAATTCCTGCACTTACTGAGAGTACACAGAAAGAAATGTGTGAAACTTTGAGTCAAGTAATTGGAGGCATTTCTAATTCTTTTGTGTCAGAAAAGCCAACTGAGGAAACAATGACCATGAAAACGCCCGAGTTACATTGTGATTATACACGGAATGTCGGCTTCACCTCTAGAACAGCAACATCAGCATGGAAAATCCCTGGACTGTCTGAGAGTACACAGAAACAAAAGTGTGAAACTTTGAGTAAAGTAAACGGAAGCCTTTCGAATTCTTCAGTGTCGGAAAATTCAATTGAGGAAACCGTGACCATGGAAACGCCCGAGTTACATTGTGATAATGATGTTATACTTCTTCAGAAGCATTATGAAATGTTAACGGACAAAAAGTTGTCCATTATGGATCAGATTTTATCTAATGAAAATGATACTGTTAAAAATGTTGCTTATAATCAAACTCAAAATCATCATGAACTAATCAACACAATCCAGGAAGTTCCTCTCCTAGAAGCAACACCAGCCAGTGAAGCATCTGAGGATACGAGGCCAGTATAATTATAGAGTTCTAATGTTTCCTTTTTCCTTGTTCACCAGTTAAGGATGTGTTTGACTGTTAGTGTTAGCTGAGGCTTCGTTTGTTTACCCTTTTAGGTCTGAGTCCAAGACTGGTAAAATGGGCTTTATCTCAAAATTATGAAAAAAAAGTGTTGTCAGTTGACTTGTTCTAATTTATTTTGTTATTCAAGACTATATTGTTTGTTTCTTTGTTGTTATTTGATTTCATTAAACTTTTATTAATTCAAGTTAATTTGTTGTTATTTTGATTTATTTGTTGTATTGTATTATTTTAATTACAGCAGTTATTTTATCTGACAACAACAAAATGTATGACTTGTTGCTTATGTAGGGTTAACATTTTTGTTTTACAACATCTGCAGAGTCTCGAGGCACAGTTGTTATCAGTGACGTTGTGACACAGACAAAAACATGCATAAACTTTGTTAAAGCATAAAAACATCAATTAATGCGTTTGTATGTAAAAAATTATGACATTTTGGCACAATATTCTGTTGCGGCATTGTGTAAAACGTTACTTCATAACAATTTTAGAAATGCTCTCGAGTCTTCTATATCCACAACCTTCAAATACCTAGAGAAAATTCAGAATGTGGGTTTCTTTTTATTTATGATTTGAATATTATAGAAAACCGATTAGTTGTCAGTAATGAAATAGGAATTACAGCTTATATGACAGCTGTAGATCGTTTCTTGGTGTTGGTGGGGCCCTAAAATGTGCATATGCAAAAATGGATGTTAACAGCCTGTGAATCGTTAAAATAAATGTTTACACATGATTTTCGTCCTGTTAAATTATGGGCAAAACAGACATCATTGTGGCCGAAGACATCCTGATGGTTACCTTTCTTGTTTCTTTTTCAGTTATTCTTGGGGCACAACATTAGACTTACAGAGGTCAGCGTTAAGATGGGATATCAAACGTACTATGAAAGGCTTGGTAAGAACCTACTGGTTTTCATGTTTTTCATGTGAAATCTTTTTTTCAAAACACCAGTATATAGAGATAGTACAGTACAACCTCTCTACAGCAACATAATTTGAGAAAAGAGAATAAATGGCTCTTGTGCAGAGGTTTTTGCTCTGGAGAGGTAAAATAGATAAGACAATAATTAATAAAAGTGGTAATTCTGGAACAATATGATTATGTTGCTTAAGAGAGGTTGTTGGTCTATGGAAGGCTGCTCTGAAGAGGTTGCACTGTATACACAAATATAACTACAGGTGGCCTATCTTAATACAGTACTATATAATTATACTCTGTCATGTAGTAAGGATAAGGACAACCAATCAGATGACACCATATCAAACTCTTGGTCAGTAACAGGTGATATGATTGGCTATCCTTATTCTCCAATCAAATAAGAACAATATTGAATACCACCCATTATCTCAAAACTAAGGTATAGTGCGCCCAGGATAATGTGAAAGGTGGAAAAATTTGGTATATTCCACAAAGGTGGATCACAAGTATGTACACCAATTATCAGTGATGTTTTAAGTACAATACTGACCTTATCTGCTTATTTAAGTGATTTGTAAAACCAATTTTGCCACAGTTGACCAAACCGATTCATGTTTGTGAATATCACATTATCCTGGGCGGACTATACCTGGGAAATTAATAGATAGTTAATGTAGTATAGGGTTTTAAAATATCTCATTGTTTCTGTTTTCTAGTGTAACAAACTGGAAGAGATAGGAGAAGATTGTATGGTTGTCACGGTGAACGTCAGCAATGGATGGGTGGGGCATATAGGATCAGCTAGAGGAGATGAATACATTAATGCTAAATCTCACATAATGTACGACTTCCTGAATTATTGTGGTGGTATGTATTCAAATCTCACATACTGGACGACTTTCTGAATTATTGTTGAGGCATGTATTCAAATCTCACATACTGTACGACTTTCTGAATTATTGTTGAGGCATGTATTCAAATCTCACATACTGGACGACTTTCTGAATATTGTTGAGGCATGTATTCAAATCTCACATACTGTATGCCTTTCTGAATTATTGTGGAGGTATGTTCATTGTATATTTAGATTTGACATGGTGTACGACAAGCTTCTTTGCTTGTGCTCAGTATGTTAGGGTAGTTCAAAGACTTCTGTCAGAATAATGTTACTTTATAGTCTCCATATAATTGCAATATTATCAGTTAATACTACAGATTGAGATGAACATCTTTAATGCCCCTGCATCGACCAATGCAAGAGGCATACCGGTATAGTGATTGTCCTGTCCGTTGGTTTGTCTGTCCGTCCGAAAATGTTAACCAAAACTTTTAAGTTGTTGATTCTCAAATATTTTTGAAGTCAGTCAAGGCATTGCTTTCTAACTTCATAAACACTTCATTGTCCAAGCCATGTTACACTATCCATCATTTCAACAGAATTATGGCTCCTGATTGACTTAGCTAGTTTTTATGGACAAGGATTCCACCGGGGCATAAACGTCTATTGAATGCAGTTTTGTTCAGTAATCCAACATATCATCAATAATTATTAGAATTGTGTACATAGGACATGGATGCTCCCCAGTTACAATATGCCAAAGTTAAGGGCCATAACTCTACTAATACAGGATGAATACTGAACCTAGGTGGGCAACTAAACATAATTATTTCTATGATGTTTGAACACTGTCACTTCTAATCAATATTTTCAGTTACTAGTATGAGCTACCCAAGCCAAATGCCATCATTAAAAGGGTCATAACTCTGCTAACACTGAAATCATCTGAACAAAAATACTGACGTGCACAAATACACATGCTGACTACTATTTCTATAAAGCTTGATGACTGTAGCTAAATCACTTACAACATTTTTGGACTGACCGATGCAATGGCAAATCTACATTGTATATGCCTCCAACCTTTGGTGTGGGGGGAGGGGCTTAAAAATACTTTAACAATATGTTTTGAAACAAAACTTGATTGTCTTTAATTTTTTAGAATCTGTGGAGGTAGATTTGAATTCGGAAGAAACAAAAGATTCCGACCCATCAGATGATGAGTTAAGCTTTGAGCCAAGAAGTGGTTTAGAAATGAGGATGAATGGTGATAAAAGACCGATCTACAACCCTGATAATATTCTCAGAGATTTAGCCAAACATGCAGCTGATGGCGAAGGAGACTATGTCAGTGGTGATGTCTCGGGTGATGTCAGTGGTGATGACGCCAGTGGTAATGTACATGATGATGTCCGTGGTGGTGACACCAGTGGTAATGTCCGTGGTGATGTCAGTGGTAATGTACATGATGATGTTCGTGGTGAGGAAGATGTGATGGAAAATATTGAACCTCCATCAAGTAGTAATACTCCTGTTGTAAGACAGTTGTTACAGAAGTCTGCTAGCCACTCTGTAGTATCTACTGCTACATCTAGTCGACTGGTTACCGACTTAGTTGACACGCCAGATACCAATACAGAGTCTAGACTCCGTATAACTGATATACGTACACAATGTCCAGGTATGACTTTAGAAGTGTCTGTTGTAAATTAAACCGAAAAAGGTAATGAAAAAAATCAGACAGGGAATGCAGTACTCGGCAGAAAAAATTGAGCCTAGAAAAAACAGAAATAACACAGACCACAATCACCTGGTACAATGCCCAACACACATGGTTGCTTTGTTTGGTCCCAGGCCGCTATGTACATTAAAATACCTAATACTGGTATAAGCTCCCATGTTTATATATTAAGGGTTCATCTGGTTGGACTTACAAATGTGCTTATCTTGGTTTCAGCTTTCGATTTCTACTTTTTATAAATGTCTTCCACATATAGTGGGGGAGATCTATTGAATTTGTGCTAGATGTCCTCTATAGTTTTTGTCTTGAAAATCGACTAGTCCATCCAACTATTCATCTTTCCTTGCGAGGTTATTTGGCTTTGTGGTTTGTGAGCTGATGACAGAGCAATTGACTGACTGACCACAGTTACCCAGCCATGCTGGAGTTGGTAGGAAACATTTCCACGTCGCTAACGTAACCACTTTAATAAACAGTACATGTATCATGTATGAACTAAAGGTTATCGGCCATCGGTATGTTTTACTAGTATGTTGTACATGTATTTGAATTATGTCAAAACTATTCTGATCCATTGTTTTTCAGAGAACACTGATCGTAAAGTAAGGGGAGATAATGAAACCAATAAGATGGCTGAAAAATCTCAACCTACAACAGTTGATAGGGGAATGAAAAGAAAACGAACAAGGTCCATAACTATTCAACAAACTGAACATGACCCTAGTGAATCAAGGTCACAGATTGACTCAATGCCTTACAGCAGTCTGGTTACAGAATTGAACAAACCAGACTTGAAATTACTTGATGACGAAAACCAGTCTAACAGTAGACCAAAACGTGTTCTCAGAAGTTCTAATCCTAAAACGACTAAAAAGCCTAGTTTAGCACATTTGTTGCGTCGGAAGAAATGTCGTGATAATGACAGTGAGAACAGTGCTGAGGACGAGGCGACAGATTCTGGTGAGGAAATGGAACACGATGACCCAACAGATGCAGACTGGCATATAGACACAACAACTCATAGAACTAGTGCAAGAAAAAAATGACAATTTTGATGATTAAACTATGTGTTCCTTTCGTTGTAGGTGGATCATATGACGGGGTTGAATTCTTACTTTTTACCCCGAGTTTGACTAAGTAGTAATAAAGCCCTATTTGCTTTTGATAGAAATTCCATTATTTTGGAAGTTGACCATTTGACTTTTTAATCTAGTGGTCATACAACCCAATATGTATTCAACAGAACTTCTAATTTTTGGGAGTTGACCATTTGATGTGGCTAAAATACTTACTTTTTACCCCAGTGGTTGAGTATACAGCCCAATATGTATTCCATAGATCTTCCATTGTTTGGAAGTTTACCATTTGATTAGGCTAAATTACTTACTTTATACCCTATTCTAACTTCTATTTTTTGAAAGTTGACAGGGCTAAAATACTAATGTTTTCATGTTATTGTCATTAGGCTACACAGTCTTTGGAACCTGCTGATCTCACTTAAATTACATGAGGCAGATATTTGTATAATTTTTGTATTACAAAATGTTCTGCCATGTATTTGCCTGTTTACAGATTGTAACATTTATACATAGTATTGATTTGATTAGATTTGATACATGTTTTAACATTTTTTTGAAGCTCAGATTACCCCAAACAGTCAAGACTGTCTTAGCAACCCCCTGATTAAACAACTTACTGTGTTTTGGCCAGCTGAGGGTAATTTGCTATATAAATTGGTTGAATTAAGGTTCTTGGCACAATTAGTCTGTTAAAAACTTAACTTTTTAAGTTGTTCATTCATTAAAAATTGTAATTTAGTGTAGTTTATAACTCATGAACTATGTTAATCCGACTAGAGACATAATTACTGATCTGAAGTTCTCCTGGAATGACAGAAAGATTGGAGCTAGATGGTGGACATGTTGCCTAGTGACCTGGCCACAATCTTCCAAAGCATCTCAAGTAGAAATCTCATCTCAAATTGAGATTTTGCTCAAATCAAAATCTGAATTAAAGATAAATTGGAAGATGGGGCTCTTTGAATTCAACTGTAATTAACTAAGAATGATGTTTCCTGTTTTGTAATGCCAATTTTGAATCCAGCCTCCCATAGAAGTTATCTAAAAGACACATAACAATATGTGAGATGAGATTAAGCTCAGATTGAGATGTTTCGGGAGATTGGGGCATGTACACGTTCTGCTCCCGTAAGAATAACACAATATTGAAACTTTGAAAATTGTAAACATACTTTGTTAATACCCTAATATAGTTGTTATGAATAAAGTAAAAAACATGTTTAAAAGTTTCATTTTTTATTCATAAAATGCAGAAATGACATGAAATAAGTATAATGGAGCAAACTGGGGATATGGTTAATATATATTATTAAAATAAATAAATACATAGTATCAAAACACAGGCATATTGTTTTAGTAGGTATTTTTGCAACAACCTCTAATTTCCAGCATACAACTACAGTAAATTTGTATCCAAGAAGGTTGGAGTAAAATGCTTAGCAAAACCTTGTTTCAAAGGCTCAACACCGCTTGCTCTTAAATACATTTGGGACTTATCCAGGAAAAAGGACCAGGGGCAGAGTCCAAATAATACCCCACCCACAGAATTATAAGTATCCCAACTTATTTGATGAATTATTAATCTGGAGCTAACTCATTATGCTAATTGCTCGGCAGCTCACACATGTTTGCATTAGTGCACTTCATTAGATACTGGTATTAAATACACATTTTTATATATATTTTTTTCAAATCCTACAATTTAATTTATTTTCCTGGAATAGCCCTATAAATAGGCACCAAAGTGATTTTTCAAGACTGTAATATATTGACTAAAACAACGGAACACAACTATATGATTTCTAATCACAATTACTACAAATGTCCATCACAGCAAACAATAACAACAGACATGGAAATTCCAGATTTTCAAACAAGGCTCAATAACTCATCTAAAACCAGCCAAAACATAAATGCACAACTCAGGGTGGCCAAAGAAAATGAAGAATGAAATTCCCTGATAATTCCTTGATTGAAAGGTGATTTTTTATGATTGTTTGCAGTGTTTGTAACTCAGATATAGCTGAAAATATGGCCTTCAACCTTCCCTTATATCCATAGCTTTACCACCTAACTCAAAGTTTATAACTATTTTAAAATAAATACATGTTGCTAACAGTTTGTTTGAAGGAATACATTTAATTAATAAAGTCATGAAGAGAAGCTACCAGTAGATACATTTTTCACCTGATATTTCCCTCATTTTTGCCCAATTTTGAAATTCCCTGATTTTTCCCTGCAGGGAATTTGTTTTCGGTATTTTCCCTGTTTTCCAGGGTCTGTGGCCACCCTGCAACAACATATTCTACAAACATGCCTGCAATTTTTTGTCACTAAAGATCTTTCAATACTTTTTGAGCTACATGCCTCAACCATTCACAAATCTATTTAACCAGGGCTTTTTCTGCAAGTAACCCTGATTAAGTACATTCATAATTTATAAACAATATTTTTAAACACAATTTTTATGATCCATGAAATGATATGATCAGATGTTCAATGATATATAAGCACCAATAGTAAGTTCAATTATAATGTATTACACAAGAGATTCATACAAACATTAACCCATAGGGGCCCAACACTGAATGATTTTTTACACATGTCCGATCCTTTTGCTGTATCCCAGTATTGTGAATGGAAATTTAAAAGTTCAAACTGGATCTTGTAATTAACTAGTCTGGTTCCCTGTCATACTATAACGTTTTAGTAACATAATGATCTAGGGGTGGTAATCCAGACTAATAATTAAGATGAGCAATAAATTAGTTTACAAGTACCTTAAATGCAATGAAACAAAAACAACCCCTACGGATTCACCAGTATAGACAAGTACTGTAAATTCATTTTTTTTAGGGAGTTGAATTTCATTGATTCGTAGTTTTTAAACTCGACCACGAAATCTTATCCCCACGATTAATCGACCTCCGAAATACAGAAGATCGGTTTACACTTCCATTTTTTGTAATCCTCGAATTTACGACCCCACGAAAATGCATTTTTATCATAATCCACAAAATTTAATACCCAAGTATTTGATTTTACAGTAAATAATTTGACCACTCTTTTATCAATATGTTGGCTAAATAAGTTTTTTTAAGATCTGAAGGAAAATATTGCAACTACACCATACATGTTTTAAAAATTGCCAAAATATTGATAAGTAGCTGGTTCAATTGCTATTCATACTATTTTTCTTTCAATTACTTCCACAACCTATTCAGCATATGTTACGATTCTTTCTCCTGTTCTACACAATGCTTGAAACTGTGTGGGTTAAAAAGTACGTTTTTTTCTAACTGGGAATGTCTTTGTCACTAAAGTTCTGCAACCTACTGAGCCATATTTCCTTTATGTTTTAACTTTTCATACATACTAAAATCACAAACGTATTCTTCAAACTTAACACAACATTATGAAGGCACATTACTAGACAAATTCTATCTGACAATAATAAGACTTACTTTTACTTTGGATAAATATTTTTTCAAACCTTAATAACATAGAATCTTGTACTCATAGACCGAGGGTACGGCTAACAGTTGGGTATGCACAACTTCCATTTTCTACGAGACCTAAAGCCGGTATGGTGGCAGTAGGACTTGGTGGAACCATACATTACTGGGTCTGTGTCTGCAGGCCAGAATATTTATGAAGCAAATAAAGCAGTTTGAGTAATTCAACTTGCTTTCACAATAAGTTATGCTTTTACAACAAGCCACTTTAAACAACACTCTATAAGCTCAACAACTTAAAATTGCACTTTTTCATTTTTTACTAGAAAACGGACAAGTGCTTAAGCGGCAAGTTGTATAATGACATCACTTACTGGTATATGTAACAACCAGTAAATATTTGATCATGGTGATAATTTTGGCACTAAGTGGAACACATTCCAAATCCATACTGTTTCCATGGCAACACCTAGTCTTTATTTTTCTTGACAATGTCATAGTCTGCGGCCATTTCTAGAGTCTCCTTACAGCACTCTCTAGCTGGCTGTCTGTCGGGTGCTTCCAGCACGGACACGGCCATCATTACTTCCAATAACTGTAAGACAAATATCATAATTAGAGAATAATTAGACAACTAGAGGGGTTTTTGACACAAAAAAGTATGTCTCCTACAAAGGGTCATAACTCGAGCAATAATCGTCTGGAAAATATTCCTGACATTATGCACAACTAGGATCGATATCAACCATTCATGTGTTAACTTACATTGAAATTGGACAAGCACAGATAAACTTTGTGACAGACAGACAGGCATCCAATGAGATGTCGAGCACAAAATCAAATTAATTAATAATTTCTATGTCATGAGAGACATAATAATGTCGGGTGCTACTAGCGTGGACACAGCAGTCATCACTTCCAACAGCAGAAGGGACAAAAGCAAACGTAGAACACAAGTAGTTTTATGCTTCCAAAAACAAGATGGACAAGGTCATGATCACTTTCAGTAACAGAAAGACTAATATAATGTAACTACAGATTTTTATCTCTGTTTACAAGACTTCATTTTACTTTGGTTTTAGTTACATTTTAATGCACACCAATCCAGTGCAGAACAAAAGTCAATGAGTGTGATTCAGAGGTTATTTTCTGGAAATATCAATAAATATTTTATTAATTAAATATTGATTTATGGAAGACAATAACTTTTGCCATCTACAGACTGACTGCAAAGTTTCACTCAGACAGTAAAAAGTTCAGTTATAAACTAGTACAAGTTGGGCCTGCTGATGAAACCTAATAATGGTCTACAGAAATATAATATTTCATAAATAAGGAATTCTTGATAAACAAAAGGCTGAAATCAGGATGGTCCAGGGTTCTAACTCTATTCATCGAACATTGTTTCATGACTGTTTTCCATGATTACCAATCCTATATGAACCCTGGGACCTGCCTTAGCTTTTCGAGAGCTGAAACTTAGACTTTCAGTGGTTTAGTTTCATTTCCTCATTCAATTGTGTGTCGGACATTGTGCTGTGTGATTGTGGTCTGTGTATTTCTGTTTTCTGTGCTCGGCTGTTTCAGTTGAGTGCTGCCTTCCCTGTCCGATTTTTAATTATCTTTCGAAAATGAGTACACTAATATTTACCTGTCCTGCTAACACTTTCTCACCGATCTCCTTACTAGTGGCCACCATATTACGTATCAGATAACAACCTCTATGCTGTATATCTGCAGCTTCATTCACAACAACAGCAGTCAACAAATCTTCCCATTTATTCACCTGTAATACAACACAACCCTTGACTATATTGCACAAATCCGGATTTCCTGAATAATAGGACCTCTGTGTTTTACAATAGATTTGTTTGAAGGTCGAGAAAATTTTATTCAGATGTCAAGCAATACAAATCCCCTACCGGTTTTAAGCCATTTTCAATGTTTCTGTTGCCATAGCAACCACAATTTTGGTCGGAATCAAAATATGTTTGGATGTGCATTATCCCACTATTGCCCCCTATTCACATACCAAGTTTCATAAACCTAGCTTGGAAACTGAGTTATGTCAGGATCCAGATTTTTTGACGGAATGACTAAACTAAACCTATAGTTCCCTCCTCAAAAACTGGTAGGGGACTAAAAATAGCGTTCACAGATCAAGCTGTATTTCTCATATATCACTGTCGATTTTCTTCCACATGTGGAGAAGTTGTTGATTCCTTGTGGAAGTGTAAGTAGGTAATGGTTATGATACTGTCAAGAAAAACAGGTAAGGCGTATCTGTCGCCATATGTAACTGAAAAATTGTTGAGAGTGGTGTAAATCTGAATAAACAAAGAGATGTTTGTAAAAAACATGCCCCATGACAGCCAAATAGTCAGACATGGTAAAGTCACAATGACCTTGACCTACTGATAATCAACAATGAAATCAACACAGATCATTTACTGTTGATGACCAACCTTCATGTAAAGTTTGAGTATCCTAGGCCGAAGCCTCCTTGAGATATTAAAAGGAAACCATTTGAATGACCGACTGACCAACAGGCGGACAGACATGAGCAAAGCAATATACCCCCTCATCAAAGATGGGGGGGGGGGGGCATAACAAAGTTTGTTGCTATGAAGATAGCCACACTTACCTCCATGATCTTCTTACAAATCACCTCGCTGTCATTGGTCAGTGTAGCCAACGCCCCTGACGCTGCTCTCACACACTTATCATCCTCATCGGAACACATCAGTACCATAAACTTTACTTTATCATTCTCACCTTCAAATGACTTGGCAACCTAAAATGATAACATAGGTTTTATTACAGACCTGGTTATTAGCAATCATTTCTAAAGACCTGAATATCTTAGTTTTTAAGCCTGAATTTTTTCGATATAAACAAAGAGAATTTCAGGATTCAAAAACCTGAAATCAGGCACAGGCCGGAAATATACCGGGAAAACCAAGTTTTAAGCCTAAGGAACAAGAGAGATGGTCTTAGTTATGACAAACAAAAATTTTAAGTTAAATAAATATAGCACTTTTTCATATTTATTCATGGAGCATAGTAATTTCATCTTCATTTAAAGTGCAACCAATTTACAGGGATTCTACTCAGTGTTTTTTTTGGCTAAAATATATGGAGATATTAGGCCCCTTCCCCTCTCCGCAGAGTTTATATTTTCCCCCAAAGATTTATAAATTTTCCCCTTGGGGTCTTGCTCAATTTTTTTCCACATAAATAAAGTAAATTGTGTTGATTAAAGAATGCAGAATGGGTTGAAATAGTTTGTTTTGACCTCCCATACTTTAAATACCACCAATAAACAACCATACTAGACATTTAAGGAGAATTTAACAGTAAGTGAAAATTCCCCTTTCAGCTTTGCCGCGCGTTAATTTCCCCTCTTATGGGCCCGGACCCCTTTCCCCCAAAAATCAAAAGAAACACAGCTACTAAGGATAATGCCCAATCCTGAAAACGAGTCACAAGGTTGTTTTGAGTGTCACATTTGCACCCACACTAAAACTCAGTTCAAACAGTGGTCTATTGTTAAAATTTAGCTCATGGAATTTTAAATGATCATAACTTTGTCAATTCTCTATTTCTGATGTTGTTTTGACCGGGTAACTATAGTAATGTGATAAAACTCATTTCCATTGAGATCCAGATTTCTTAAACACGTCACTAAAACAAATTAGGCTCGCTTAATAACTCATTTAAGAAAAGTTAATCTTATTTATTTGTCTTTGAAATGTAAAGAGACATCAATATTGTTTCCTTTGTGTAAAGGACATTACCTTTCAATTAACATATTTTCTATATGTGAAATTAAATAATTTTGAGTTTGAACCTGAGTCTAAAAACTAATTCTTTGCAGGGGTGTCAACAGAGACAAATCAAAAATCCTGAAAAATCATATGCAGCCAAACATTTTTGCCAAACTAGAGGCCTTCAATCACAATGTCTTCATATTCAACTTGGTTTGTATTGAATAAAACGATTCAAAGCAAATTAAATTAACCATAACTTGCCATTTCTTGAGATATTTTCATCAAATAACTTTTTGTTTGGTCAGAAATCATAGCTCTTTCCAGAAGTCAGGAATATTGACACCCTTGTCTTTGTCGAATTACGACGTAAATATTTAAAACGATATTAATATACTTGGCCTACTATACAAAAGTTCAACAATTTATTAATATCAACATCAAAATTAACTGTTATAAATCTTTCTAAATTCATATACTTTGCAAATCTTAATAGATCTACAAACCAATAACATTCCCTGCATGTATTTATTTCACTATTCTTGTTTTACATGCTCTTCAGAAAATCTGTTCACTTCTGCCTACTGTCAGTTTGTTAATAATATAATTGTTTTGCTATAAGCATATGTATGTATGTTTTATGCAACAAACATTTTGTACTGTATTGTATTGTGAACACGGGGACCTGGGTAGTATAATGCTACTTACCGGTTCATGTAATACCATGTTACACATACATTCCATGGCTGCCCGCTGTATCATCTCATGCTGCTCAAACATATAGTGATCAATATGAGGTATACCTTTCTCTGATACTATCCTCTTCCTGAAACAAAACATGTACACTGTGTTAAAGTTCTTGTTGTCATGGCAACAATAGATTAAAGCCACAATAAGGTTCCGGAACGGCGTATTTTCTTCATATAGAAAACACCAATCTGTGTTACTGATTTGATGAGGGACAAATAATAAACACAATGAGCCATTAAAATACGCGCTAACTGTCATATATCTGAAATAATCTTTCCTGGAAGATTGGCATAACGAGCCCGGTTTGTTTACAAATACGGCGTTTAACAGCTTCTCCGTGACTTTCGGAGACAACCGAGAATTTTCCGCCAGTTTCTGATAACCAATGGATGGATACCACACCTATTGCACTATCTTACACTTTAGAAATGGCGCCAGTTCTTAAAAACTGGCACTGGGGATAAGAACTGGCCCTATAATTAAAAAAACAAACATTAGTAAAAACCAAAAATATTTGTATATTATTTGATTGTTAAAACACGAGTTAAAGTCGAGTTAGTCTAATTTTCATAGACCCGATCTGATATTGCCGATTCTTGACTTGACATGAAGTGACGTTCACAATGGTGATAACAACATTTGTCACAAGTTATGTTTTATCATTCTAATTGTCCTGAAAGTCACACAATAAGCCCCAAATACTATCAGCTTCCATTAAAAACCTTAAATCATCTTATGTTCGCATTATTATTGAGTTATAGCGCCTGTTCTCTTCGTATCTATCGATTGTTATGCGCCAGTTCTTATTGAAAGGGAGGTAATACATGCATGTTATCCCAAAATAGGTCATAAGTTTTTTTATCACTCAAATTGTACTAAAATTCACATATGAATCCCGAAATTCTATTATACTATCATTTTAAAGCATACAAACTTTGTATTTGTGGGTGGTTTTTGAGTAACAGGGCCAGTTCTTATCCCTAGCGCCAGTTCTTAAGAACTGGTGCCATTTCTTAAGTGAAAGATTCCCGTTTGTGCGTACTTCTGATCATTGACGAAGTTTTCGGAATTCCTCGGAAATTTTAAATGTTAACACTATTTAGTATTTTGTACGGAGGACAAAATACTTATTAGGGTTTTCGGTTGATTATTTCTCAAAGAAGGAACAGCGACCTGAGATCAGATATGGGTCCCTTCTGTACCATTTTCTAGATCTTTCGATAGTCTTTGTAGACAGAAAATACTACCAATTTAAACCTAATTGGGACTTAAAAAAAAAAATCATTTTCTATCATTACATGCAATTTGGCAAATTATTATTTATTGTTGTGGTTGAGCCATTTTCACCACAAAGTGAATATAGTTCCTGTAAGCAATGCACAAAGTTTGCCAAAAAAGTTCAGTTCAGTTTATTCATGTAAGTGCAAAGTTGTGTAAAATACAGGAAACGTATGCATAACAATGTTACAATAGCAATTTAATTGTCACAGTGACACTGGGTATACGACATTTAACAGCGTTTTGGAATCATATTTATCAAAAATTAAATAATTTTGCTACACATATACATTGTGTTCAAATGAAAAATTCTTGTTGACATTTTCTAACATTACATTTAACTTGGCAATTTATTATTCTTTAAAAATTTCTGTGATTGGGCCATTTTCACAACTTACGGTAGTGAATATACATCTTTCTATCTAGGCAAAGTACAGAGTACACAAGCCTTGCTTCACACTCTGGTAACTTCATATACAAATGTAATGCCAGAAATATTAGTCAGGGCACTAAATAGCAATATATTACCGTTCATTATTTATATTTGTATAATGTAAAGAATTACAAATATCCATACCATTAAAGAAAGAAAATGGAGACAGATTGAAACAATGTTCACCTAAATTAAGCAACCATTTGTCTTAAAAGCTGCCTAATCATCATTTTTCTTATAAGATAACCAATAATTGACAGTCACCAGCTTTAGACAGAACTGTGATATATGTATAACTGGTCAGTTGCGTGTCGCTAATCACCTGCGGCATGTCTTCTGAGAATCACATACATTTGTATTAATGTAGTAACTATCATGCTCATGTTTATATTTGTATAACTTCTTATACTTTGTTATCCTGTACATACTGTGTTCAATATCCTCTGCATAGAGGGAAATGATAAATTGAATTGACCTACCATTATTTGACACCCACATAGTTTGGACCACTACACATGGTTTTGATTGGTCGTTGTTAACACGTTAGACTGTATAACACAGTAGCTTACCTGACAGAGTCACTGATAGAAGATAAGTTTGTTAATGCCATCAAAGCTTCAAAGTTCTGTAATCCTGTTCTATCCATATGTAATAAAGATACCAGTGGTCGCACCACCTCGTACATCTGTCAAATACAAACATACATCAAGTTATCTTACATGTTATCATGAAACAAACTGAAATAGTTATTTTTGTTTTGTTTTTATCTTGGATTTAATGGCCTACTCAGGGGCGTCAACAGAGCCAAATTCAAAATCCTGAAAATCATACGCTGCTGACCATTTTTTCCAAACAGAGGCCTTCAACCACATTGCTTCAATATCTAGCTCAGTTTTTATTGAATAAAATCTTCCAGGGCATATTAAATTGACCATAACATTCCTTGAGACATCATAGCTCTTTCGAAAAGATAAATTCGGAATTCCAAATTAATCAGGAATATTGACACCCCTGCCTACTGTATCATAGGTAGTCTACTAAACGTAATATTACTGCTTATAGAATTTGTCAGAGCTCCAACTAAAGTTATGTGTTTAACTCAGACCCAAATTTTCGAGCAAAAATCTCTCAATTTGAAGTTTGAACCTAGATTTGTACTTTGAGCCTGTGACATACATCTGACACAGACCCAGCTCATCATCTCCAAAGCTACTCGAATCTAGAATATTGAACGTTGGTGTATTCCTGCAACATTGAACCGGCTGGATCAACAACCTAGGCAACTTTACTAGAACCATTATTAACAACTTTGATACATAAACTGTGAAAAATTAGGAGAAAATCAATTAAAGTTCTACTTCTTGCCATACTAATTGTGCATTTTATTGAGGAATAAATAAATTGAAAAAATACCCGTTGTGTTGTCGTGTGTTCCACTATACTCCTTTATTATTTTATTAAAGTAGTACAATTCTAAATTTCTTGTTTTATCAGTTCCAGTGAAAATAAAGGTATTTACATGCTCATCTTACTTTGAGCAAGAAACTTAATTTGCTCCTTTACTAGACAATAATTAAAAAAGGTCTACTATATAAGTGAAGTATAAAATAAAACCACCAAACACGAATTACATTTAACATATATTCATTACATCACAACGTTTCTCCCAGAAGGGTTCTTCAGGTAATTTTTATCAAACTCCTTTCTTTGAAGCTACCGGTACCTGGCTTACATAAATGTTTCAGAAAAACACACGACTTTCATTGGTTAAAAACATTATAAGTTTGAGCACAGAGTTGAGTTAAGCATGAAATTATCTTTATAATCATGGAGCTTGGGGCCCGATTCATAGACATATCTTAGCCAAGATCAAACTTTACCGTAGATAATTGAGAGCATACTCAATACTGAGAGAACAGTTGCATTTTCGAGGAGTTAAAACAGTTCTTTATAATGTTTCTAGTAGTCAGAACTTTGCTTTGATGCGCTAGCTGTCTAGTTAGCTCAAAATATCACAAGAAAAAATCACATCTTAAATAAGATTTGTCTATGAAACAGGCCCATGGTCTTGAGAATAAATAGGTTATAACTTAACTTACATGCTATAACATCTACAACTCATCTGACAGCAAAATGCAGATATATATTTGCGGCATCAAATTCAGAAATTGTAACTTTGTGACCTTACCCTTTGACCTTGGAATGATATCTTTGGATCCTGAGTGATGGCAATCTTAGCGAGTGTCTGTGCTGCCACTTGTTTACCTAAATCACTGTTCTTTTCCAGATATAAATTCAGTAAAACCTGAAAAAGTTGAAAATATAGAAATATTATTGTCAAGTGTACAAAGTAGAACTGTTGGTTTATACGAGGGATGTTCAAAAATAAACAGGACTGGGTTATACAAATATTGCATAATATTGAATCGGAATTTCAATTGCGATAAATCTCTATCTGATTTATTGAGTAACATTATCACATCCACTCATAATAGTCCATTTTGATACCATGGTAACACACACCCGGTACAGCCCATCAATAACTATTGATGTCGACTACGTAATGAGGCATATCTTTAATACTATCCTATCGTTAGTTTTCAAACATCACTAAAACATTACATGTTACATATTGGACGTCGTCTGCAAAAATATTGTAACTATACATGTATATTTGTACTTACCTTGACACCACCGGTCTGTACGATCAAACCTCGGAACATTTCGTCTGTAGCTACGGTCAAATACACCCTGAAATATTACAAGACTTTGTTATACATAAACTTCGAAACATGTAGTTGCTAGGAATATTTTCAAACATGACAGTATTGTCTGATATTTATAAGGCTCTGTATTACTCCTGAAGAATCTTCAATCCTTCACTGGTTCATGAATGATTCTTTTAAAATGCTATGTAAGACCCTTTCAGCATTCTGAAAGATTCCTACCACTTATGAAGAAAGTTCCAACGGTGTGATTGACAAATTTAAGGGAATGAGAAAGAAGTCGATAGCCTCAGGGTGTGAGTTCCTCTGAAACCAGTCCCTTTCCTTGACTCTGCCATACCATGGCCCATTCCTTCCCCTTATGCCCTTCCACCCCTTTCCTAGATCCCTTTTCCTAATTCTGCCCTACCATGGCCCATCCTTTCACCTTGATCCCTCCTGCCCTCCTGTTTCCATCCTTTCCCCTAAATCACTCCCACCACCTGATTCCATCCTATCCCCTAAATCACTCCCACCCTCTGAACCCTCCCATTCTCAGATTAATCAAGTCACACATAGTCATTATAAAAGTTATTTGTATTTGCATACCTGGAAACTTGTTCTCGTGTATTTGTACTCTCTGTTTTCACAAGTGCAAAGAGGCAGCCTATCATACCAGCTTTAATCAACTTCTTTATTCTTTCCTTTACAAAGTCTTCTTTATCCTAGAAGTAAAACAAGAAATATTTAAACATCACAAAACTTTGTACTCAGTTTGCCAAGTTAACACAGTGGATAGTTCCATTTATTTTTTACACAACAGTTCAATTATACACAGCGACCTATTTTCCTAGACCAGTACTAACTTAACTTTCCACATGCAACCAGCAAATTCTGAATATTTTAAAGAACAATATTCGTGGTGAATTTAATTTCGTGGAAGACCTCAACCATGATATTAAAGGTGCTGCCTCACAGATTTGGCTAAATTTTTGTATATCGTGATTTTCCAACCTAACCAAGTATTGATGTAATAGAAAGCCACTGACGGTTGCTTTATGAAAGATTTGGTGCAAATAAGCAGTATTTTTTTTCTTGAAAAAAAGCGCTATGTTTCCTTCCAACATGCTTTGTGAATTATGTAATTCACATGTGATCGAACTGTAACTTCAACAAACAACAGCATAAACATCAGTGAGGTATTTGGTTCGTTTTTCCATTCGTTTTCATCAAATGCAAACAAATTGCAGGCTATTTAAGTAATAGTAATGTTAATTCTATAGGGTATTAATACCCTATAGAATTATTGACGTAAAAATACTAAATAACTACAAAATGCAGAAGTTTCTCAAATTATTTTACATGTCAGTGTGGTTGTTTATGGGATATACAGGCAACTATACCAAAATTACGCTTTTATTTGACAATTTTATTTTATTTTTGCAATACACCAATATGTGAGGCAGTCCCTTTAAATCCCTATTAAATACTTATATCAATAAATATGCCAAGTTTACAGTGGCTGCCATACTTGTTTTCAAGTTAAGTCAGCAATATGACTGGGTTTTTGGAACTTTCACTTGCATATCAAAATGACTTGTATTAAAACAATTATTATATTTGATTTTTGAATGATTCTGATAATTTGAGTGAATTTTAACCCTGCCATTTCTCCTGAAATCCTTGAAATTTGGTCCCCAAGAAATGGACTTTTTCACCAAAACCATGAAATTTGTCTCATCGAAATTAAATGATTTAACAGCATACAGGGGTGTCAACAGAGCCAAATAGAGCCTGAAAATCATATGAGGCTGACCGATTTTGCCAAACAAGAGGCCTTCATGTCACTTCACAACCACATTGTTTCCATATTTAACTCTATTTGTATTGAATAGAATCCTTCAGAGCATATTAAATTGACCATAACTTTGCCATTTCTTGAAATATTTTTATCAAATAACTTTTATTTTAGTCAGAAATTATAGCTCTTTCCAGATAGATAAATCCGGAATTATAGATAAATCCGGAATTCCGGATTAATCAGGAATATTGACACCTCTGAGTATACATGTGATATTGACAAGCTTACCTTGGGATGTTCCTCAGGAACGTGTTGTTTGGCATATTTAGCAAGTTCTACCATCTCAGGAGCAATGTCTTGTTTATCTTGACTGTTAGTTAGATTCACAAATAATGTGGCTGCTGCGTACACTAGACTGGGACTCGGATTCTGTAAATAAGAAAACATTTTATGGCGCTATGTCTTTGATCATTGGAATAGAATATATGAAGCTTAGAAACCAGTCCAGTTTCGATCTGAAAGTCTGCAAAACAATTCCTATCTTTCCCATGAAATTGATGCACGGTAGGGTCCTACTGAGGCATAATGCCCAATCCCGAAAAAAAAAAAATTGTTTAGGGTGCCATTAGAACACATCCCTATACCATTCTTTTGTTTTAAACACTTGTCTATTGTTAAAATTCAGCATATGAAACTTCAAATGACAGTAACTCAGTCAATACTTAATATTTTTCCCTCAACTAAATTCTGCAGAAAGTTTATTCTTTCTAGTGCATAACATCTTGATTAATTCTCTGGATTATTTCATGATTGCAGGACCCCTGTTAATAAATGCCCTAAATTAACTCCTTGCAGCAGTTACCACCCATTGCAGTACTTTAAACACTTCTAGCTACAACATGCTAATTAACTGAGACTTGGGTGCAGCAAATAATCAAAAGAACTTTGTCTTTATTCATAAACATTCAGAACAATTTCTCTCTTGACTACTCTAACCTGAATAAGCAGTCTGTTAAGCTGACATTAAACTTCAACACACAACCTATACTCTTAAATCTGATAAGTTATCTCTCAATTTCTCACTCGAAGCCAGAGGTCATTGGCCAACTAAACAGGGATAAAACAGAATGAAAGCGCAGTATGACTCTCTCAGTCGAATGCCAAAAACTATACCTTTGCCGCTTCAATGATGGCAGCTAATGCAACTGGATCGTTAACCACTTCTTCTTTCACGTCAGCATCTAGTGTAAGATAAGCCAGACCCTCTGTAGCCCATTGTTTCATCTGTAGATCTCCAGCTGGGTTCGACAAAAATCTAAAACAGAATATATATAAGACAGTAGGTTAGTCAGTGCCAATCTCAGGGCTGTCAATAGAGCCAAATTATAAATCCTGAAAATCATGTGAAAAAACATTTTTACCAAACAATAGGCCTTCAACCTCATAGTTTCCATAATCGTTTGTATATAACTTGGTTGGTATTAAAATAATCTCTTAAGAACAGATTTTATTGATCATAATTTTGCCATTTTTCAGGACTCGACACTAACACTGGTCCGCTGGTTCAAGACCAGTGAAAATCCAGAAGGACCAGTGAAAATTCTCGAGGACCAGTAACTGTCCTATTTACAAATTTGGCGCTTTTGCCCTGTCGGCCCAGTGGCCAAAATAGTTAGTGTCTAGGCCTGTTTTTTAAAGATATTTCCATTAAATAACTTTCATTTTGATTAGGAATCATAGCTCTTTTAGGATAGATAAATCTGGAATTCCGGATAAACCCGGAATAATGAAACCCCTGCTGGTGAATCTATACAAAATAATCTTCAACAGTCGCAAAGTTATAGCCATTCTGTTTGTTTGAGAGTTTGGTCGATTATAAGGGTTCAACTCCGTTTCTCAACAGCTTTTAGGCATATACAACGACAATTCATCACACCAAAGTTCCTGGAATGTTTCCTAACTTATACACAAGGAACCAGCAACATGTGCACAAACGGAGGAATATCGACAACAAGTTTACATGGAAGGGATCGTGAAGAGCCATTTAACAATATTAGACAATTTTTTCCATAATTCGGCTTTTTTGTGTCCAAGTATTTCAGCATAGCACTTTTAAGGCCATGCATCAGTGATTTGATAGAGGCTAGAATGTATACTTTTATCATGGTTAGTGAAACATGAGCATTTGTAACAAGCCTTGTATAGACAACCACTTACCTCCTACAAGCTTTAGCCAACGTTATAGTAGAACCATCAGCCATAGGTCTAAGTGAAGCATCGGTTCCCTCAAATGATCCAAGCTTACACAAACCCTACAAGGAAACAAGCGATATTTCTAAAATATGTACTATAAGTAAATATATTGGTTATGCATGTTTATGTACTTTAATCAGTAGAGGTTATATAGTAAATCCCCCATTGGATCTATCTGAGTTCAATATTTACCTATACCAGTATGCTCCATATCGGCAGTCTTAAAGTCACTTGTGTGACCATGACCTTTGATATGCTGATGTAAGTGGTCATTTTACCCAACTTTAAGCTTGACAATGTTAAACTAACTATTAAGCTCAACAAAGCTTCCAAGCTTGGAGCAGAGAAGAAGAAAACAAGATATGTGTGAAACTTACAAATTAACTCACAAGCTATATAAAACTGATAGAGACAAATTCCTAACAGTTAGTCATAATGTTCATACTAGAGGCCATAATTTTAAGCTGGAAAAGAAACGCCCTTCTATTGATGTAAGGACACATTTTTTTTCTAACCGTATTATGGACCCATGGAACAGTTTACCACAAAAAGTTGTCTCAGCGCCGACCTTGGGTGGTATTCAATACTGATCTTACATGATTTAAGGATAAGGACATCCAATCAGATCACACTATATTAAACTCTCGGTCAGTAACAGGCCATATGATTGGCTATCCTTATTCTCCAATTAGATAAGATCAATATTGAATACTACCCCTGGAGTAGTTTTAAGAAGATTATGAGATCCACACCTATGAATGGCGAAGTGGATAATCCGGAAAAGTAAAAGTAAAGTAAGCCCGACATGTGCAAAGTAATAAACTACTCATAACAATCACACTATTCACACTTACCACAAGAGCTCGGACTTTGATGTTATCATCAGCACCGTCGTGATATAATTTCTTCAATACAGGAACAGCATCTCCAAGTAAACCTGTACATCGCTTCTTCTTGGATGCTGAATGTACGATAGCTTCCACGGCCACTTGCTGTAATAAACAGTAAAACCTGGATTATATCATTGTCCCTGTACCTGATGAGTATTTAATGTCTAGGCATTAGACGGACGCCAGCCAATGAGAAGCAACGCATATTTCATTTAATATAGATTTAATTTACTCTGGTTGATTCCAAATTACAACAAATATACACATAGAGGAAACGGATGTGTTCTTGAATTAACGTTAAAGCACAGCTAAGCCAAATAACATAATAGGATTCAGAGGATAAAGGTAGAGCAACGACTGCTGTATGTTGCTGTGTTGTCAAATGCAGAATAATGGCTATGTAAGTAATTAGTCTGTACCTTTATCTATAACAAAGCATGGTCACTTGTTCGGACGTGTACAACAAATTATTTGTGCTATGCAATCAAGATTTAATTACTATGCATCTGAACTTGTGACAATGCTTTATTCTATGATAAAACACAGGAACGTATTTATTATTCCTTAAACAAACGATAGATTTTTATTGCATTCATTCCTTCACCCTATCTATCTGATCTAGCTCTACTGACCTGATGCATCACTCGATCACTCTGTGCGAGAGCTAACATGATCCCTGTGACCCCTTCAAATCCCAACACCATGTTTCCAATATCAAAGGGTCCCTGAAGCAACATTGAGATAGCACGCACAGCCTCCACCTTGGAATCCAAATCTTCATTTGAAAACAACTCCCTAAAAAGTACATCAAGAAGTACAAAATCCATATACATGTATAATATCATTCAAAGATTTTATCTTATAAACACAACTATTATAACGCATCATTCTTACAAACTATTAGGAATCCAAGTCAAAATAATTGACTTATATGAATGGAATGGAATTCACGTCACTTGTTTTCTAATCCTTTCGTGACATGTGATTGTTATACACAAGTTGCTCAAATTATTGATATAAATACTGTTTCAACTAAACACTGCAGAGACAGTTTACCAGCTTTGATATTCCTGAACTTTGAATGTCATTACTTACGTTACAAGAAAATGAAAAAACAGTCATCAAAGTACTTGCTTTTATGGTAAAACGTTAAAACTCCATTTTGATGATTACACAAATTGAAATGTACATACTGAAAGAATTCGCTGACTTTAGCTCGGAATTTATCAGATTCTTTATCACCAATGAGATCTTCCCATACTTTATTCAGCAACAATGACGCATGCATCTTGGACTGATCGGTGATAGGTAATGTTTCGTGTTGCTTGATGGCGCCGGCGATCAGGAGTAAACCTTCAATACCTGGATATGGAATAAATCAATATTAATGTGTATTAGCTGAAAAAAAATCAGACCCTTACATTCCTCCATTCTTTTATGCTACTAGAGATCTGACTACACTCTGTAAGAGGTCATGTTTAAATGACCTCTCTGGCACCCAATGCCGTCACATAGCCTCTGCATACTTTCACCGCACTTTCCGCTTTGTGATTGGATGACATAAAGTTCACTTTGACATGACCCCATACTGAGTGTAAACATATACTAATAACTATATCAGTGTAAAGTAGTAAAGCTGAATAAGGGTCTGATTTTAATGAGATTGTATTAGCTGAAAACGATTTTGCAGCCGACAGAGGAAGGCCCGCACCTGAACATTAACTTAAACAGCTGTGCAAACTTTCACACAGTGCAAGGTTACTATACACATTCGGAACATTACGACTATTGCAATTGATTTGTATCTTCAAAACATCATACCTGGTTACCATCACACAGTCTTGGCGCCAGAATAAAATGGATTCATATTCATAAAATCAATCCTGATAGTTTTTAATTAGGTAATATTGGCAGTGTGTGGTAAAGCATTATTCTGATGAAATTTAAACATATGATATAATATATAGATAGAATCCCAAGGCCATTCCTTGCTGAACCTGTGGAGTGGCAAATAGCATTAACATCTATGGAAGTGTGTTCTTGACCAAAATATCATTAATAGCTTTTATGAGATGAACTTCAGAATAAAATGGTGGTTTTGAGTAATTCCAAAGTCAAATAATTCATTTATGCAGCACTATTGCAAGGACCATGTCAGAAAAATTAGCTATAGCACAGAGAATTTGACCTGTTCCTCGCGGTCCAATAGCATGATATTTCATCAATATTTATAACCCTGGTTGTATGTTTTCATAAGCAGGGAGTATCATAAAGGCGCTAAATGTGTAAAACAAACACAAATCAAAAAGACAGATATTGCACAATTTGCTTGTGGAAATTGATATTATTCAACGCAAGAACCTTGTTATATATTCATGCATAACGGTTATGACCAGGGGTCCAACTGAGGCATCATGCTCAATCCTGAAAATGTGTTTCGGGTGTAGCAGGATCGGAGATAGTGCCCCAGGAGGACATTGTATGCCAAAACTCAAACATTGTCGTATTTTTAAAATTCAGCTTATGAAATTTCAAATGACCTTAACTCAGTCAGTACTTTGAACTTTTTCACCAAATTACTTTCATTTTCTGCAGAAAAGTGAATTCTTTCTAGTGCTGCAGATTCCCAGATAATTCAGAAATTGTAGGACACTGTAAGGATCAGGTTAACATCTCTGTACTGTACAAACCGTCAGAATCTAAAAACTGCTTGGTCCACCATAATCCAGTTGTTCTTGTTACAGTCTTGATCATAAGTTCCATAGCAGAATCACGGCCACATGCAGACACCTTTATATGTTGTAACATTTTAATCAGTCCGAAGAACACTTCATTCAGGAACGTCTGCTGGTAGTCATCTATAAAAACAGCACAATGAATACAGTAGGTAACAAGACTACGTTCAATAAACGCGTAAGCTCTGGTGAAAGCCTTGTCATAAAATCTAGCTAAGACAATCAGGGGCCATAATTCTGATGAAATGTTGGATAGTGTTACATCATACATGGCTTTGCCAATGCAATGTGTTAATGATGGTAAACAAACATGCCAAGTTTCAAAGCAATGCCATAATGAACTTAAGAAATATTTCAGTTTCAACAAATTGAAAGTTTGGTTAACATTTTTGGACAAACAAACAGACAGGACAATCACTGTCACTATAAGCTGTCTATGGAGTAAAGGGATAAATAAATATTAAACATTTAACTTTAATGTTTACATATTTTTTTTATTTTTCAGTCACTTCCCTTGAAGCCGTAGATCATTTGCCAATTACAGGGGTGTCAACAGGGCCAAATTTAAAATCAGGAAAATCATATGTGGTCAACCATTTTTGCCAAACGAGAGGCCTTCAATGATAATGTTCCTTAATTAACTCAGTTTGTATTGAAGAAAATCCTTCAGAGCAGATTAAATTTACCATAACTGCCAATTCTTGAGATATTTTCATCAAAATTTAACTTTTATTTTGGTCAGACACCATTGCTCTTTCAGGAATGATAAATCAGGAATTCCTGATAAATCAGGAAAATTGACACCCCTGCAATTAGGTAGGGATAAAAACGAATGGCCACGCTATGACTGTCTCAGTCGAACAAAAAAAAAATACAAAAAATTACCAAGCATAAATTTGGGTCTGATACAAGGATCACGTTGTCTTCGTTTTTCTTCAAAGATGTCCAACTTGGCTTTATATGTGCTGTAGTCACAGATGGCTAACATCATATTATGTAGCAGTAATGCTACAGATGTTGATAACCCCTCTACAGGCATGGCCATCAACTGTCCTAGTCTTACCAGACCAATACTGGCATAAACCATCTCACTCTGCAATAAAAGGTATACAGTCGTTTTTTTTAAACTAGTAGTATATATCATTAATTACGGAGAATATCCAGTCACATTATCCTGACACTAGATGAACCAGCAGTTACCTGGAACTACCGAGTCACATTATCTTGACACTGGATGAACCAGCAGTTACCTGGAACTACCGAGTCACATTATCTTGACACTGGATGAACCAGCAGTTACCTGGAACTACCGAGTCACATTATCTTGACACTGAATGAACCAGCAGTTACCTGGAACTACCGAGTCACATTATCTTGACACTGGATGAACCAGCAGTTACCTGGAACTACCGAGTCACATTATCCTGACACTGGATGAACCAGCAGTTACCTGGAACTACCGAGTCACATTATCTTGACACTGAACAATCAGCATACATTGTGAATATTATGTCTACTGGCAAATCAGATACGGTTTTACCAAAAATGAAACACAGAAAATAAGTTTTCAACCCCCAATTCATAAAACTCAAACCATTTCCTATAAAAACAAATTGAAAGTCTCAGAATTATAAGGTCCACAAGGCAGAGCGGGTGATAAGGTCCACAAGGCAGAGCGGGTGATAAGGTCCACAAGGCAGAGCGGGTGATAAGGTCCACAAGGCAGAGCGGGTGATAAGGTCCACAAGGCAGAGCGGGTGATAAGGTCCACAAGGCAGAGCGGGTGATGTCACAAGACTGGATGTACATTCAGGTCCAGAATTCATAACACAGTTTGGTTTTTGATAGACTCGCACCGATGGAAAGGGAAGCAAATTTTGACCTGTCAATTTGACCATGGTCGCTTATCTGCAAAATTTTGTAAATATCAACAATTTTATCGTGTATTTATGTAGTTTGTCGTTTAAAAACAAAGAGGAATTTTAAAGCCACTCAGCAGTAAACTAATGAGTCAGTTGCTTAATTTTAGATTACATTACAAACATAAAGTGCCCCAATAGAGCGAGAATTCAGACTACTGAGTACTTAATGGAGGTAACTTGTTATATGATACATACCCTTTCTCTGTTGTCGCTGGTCATACATGACAACACTCTAATACAGGCTTGAATCAGCTCAGGATTTTTCTCTAACTTCAAGTACTCGTTCAGTTTGTTTATACCATCTTGTTGAAGGATCATCTCCGGACCACCATCTTCCCGTGCTAGAACTATCAAGTTGTTTGCAGCCTAGAGAACCAAACACAACAAGAGATGTTTGTAAAACACGTATGCCCTTATAGCAGCCAGATAGTCAGAAATGGTAAAGGTCACAGTGACAAACAGGGGTCATCTACTGTTGATGACCAACCTCCATGTAATGTTTGAAGATTCTAGGGCAAAGTGTTTTTGAGTTATTAAACAGAAACCGTTTGGTCTACCAACTGACCGCCCTACATGTACAAAGCAATATACCCCTGATCAAAGATGGGGGGGGGGCATAAATATGTTTCTACTCATAAAGAATACCAGGTCATCCTAGCACTGTGCCTTCTAGAAAAAACAGTCTGCAACTTCATGAATGACATTATGCCAGTTATTAACTAATTACTTTTATATCCCATTTCAATAGTATCCATAATCACATGGATACTGTTTTATCAAAGCACTTACGAAAATTCTAAAATTATGTTCAATTTTAATCCTCAATATCTCTTAAATAGCTTCACATTGTGGTAAAGAATTGTTCAATATTAACTATTGCACAATCTAGGAATTTCTACAAACCATATCTGACCCCGACATGTAGGTTTTTAAAGAATAATTAAGAATTTTAATGTGAATGTAAGTTTATGATTACCTTAAGCGCTTTGATAAAACAATAAGGCGGAGGGATCTCTGCTCTGGTGTAATGTAAATTATGTTGATCATCACTCAACCTATGTCATTTATATAATGGGTGAAAGTGACATTCTGAAAAACCTGAAATCCTCAGAAATTGACAATTTATATGGGGAAAATAAAGCAAAACATGCTTTTTGATAAGCTCAAAACCTTGAAGTTCATGCATATGTCTGAAAATGTTCACCCATGTAATAATGGTATGTCATGGTCGTGGATTGAACACCCTAGCTCTTGCTAATTTTTCCACCCGCAGAAATACCGGTATCCACTTACTGAGTAATCAGTATAGAGTAAAAAAGTTAAAGTACCTGCACTCTTTTATCTTTCTCTTTTTCTTTGTCAAAGATCAAATCAAACATCTGTGTGACTTTGTTCTGTGTACTCGATTGTTTAGCAGCCTGGATAAAAAACAGTGTGTTGTTATACAAGTAGAAATTATGATGTGACTCTAAAGAGGCATTCTGATCACCTCGGCCTTTATGCATTGCAATAGACCTCTGACATAACAAGGCGCCATATTGAAACTATTTTCAGTCACATGATTAGAAAATGGCAGCCCCCAGTCTTCAGTACACATTATGCCAATACATGTTCACACAAATATATAGATATATTATACCAGTAAATACGCACTACAAAATTCCACGCAACGATTAATCATATGTGTGCCAGGCGATAAGTTCACTCGAAATGATCCAAAAGTCAAGTAGTATATTTTGTAAACAAACCCGCTTAAATATGGGTCATGTTTGTTGATGTTTTCGACACGTGCTTGGGAAATATAAATTATGAATAATATTTATAGATATGGGTTATTTCTTTTATGATATGTCTTCGTATGATCATAAAAATAAGAAAACTGTTCGGGAAAGATAAAATAACCATCTTATTGACGGATACATAATGTGTTACTTTCGCGCGAACGTAGCTGGGACTTATAACCCAGGCGAATCATATTGGTGTATAACTACAGTTAGACACAAGGTATATTTGCCAGAGACAAACGGAAATGGCCGAGCTTTCACGATTGTCTAAAGAGGCACACAGGGGAGACTGGTCTTGCCAGACTGTGTTGTCTCTTAAAATAAATTTGTTAGTAGTTATGTACTATCATTACTTGGGATATAAAGTAGAACCTATCAGTGCTCTCTACTTCAAGGACAGAGGCAGGAACCATTAGAGGGGGTATTTTACATCATCTAAAACTTGTAGCCTATCGTATATTTTACATTGCACTATGGAAGCTGTTGAATTTAATTTATAAAAAAGTTAAAGTACCTGCACTCTTTTATCTTTCTCTTTTTCTTTGTTGAATTTAATTTATAACCTCTACTGAGCAATATTATTTAACATTCTATTTTTCATTGATTTGAAATAGGAAACTCATTTTTCAGTAATTTAGTTCAAAACCAAATTTCTTCATGACTGGGGGGGATAAAACATAATTGTTAAAAGGGGAAAGGGCTACATTTTAACCGAAAATGGTAGATCTAGAGCCCTGCTTGTATCAGTAAAAATATCAATTACAAAAATAATTGTAATTTAAAAGATGTATTCTGAAATTCACAATTTTAACATGCACCCTCACATTAGAATCATTGAAAAAAAGTATACCAGTACTCGTAGGAAATGTGATATGTGGTAATTTTTCATTAGTAATAAATTATCTATTGCAGGAGAATTGTAAATAATGCAACATGTTACAGATAGATAATAGAAAAGGGATAATTGCTGACACATAGTCCTACAACGAGTGGAAGTACCACAAGTGTAAGAATGCTCAAGATAAGAATTTAAAAAACGCAAACAAAAATGCTCACTTAAATTCTGCCTAAATAATTTCAGTAGTGAAAATAGGACAAACTTTCATCTTTAAAATATAATGTACAGGCATACCTTCTCTCTGACAAGCGGTGCAAGTCTATTAAGGATAGGTTTAACTTTTCCATTCTTTGGGTCTACTTTCAAGAGTATAGCCGCATCCTTATAGGCTTCCTCTAGACGACCAAGTTTCTCAAATGATACACACCTTCTGTACAATGCTTTAGGGTCGTTGGGGGCTATTTCTAAAGCTGAAATATATGCAGGATTTACATATATAGTAATATATTTTAGTATATTCATCATCATAATGATGTATTATTATTTAAACTACACATATTTATAGGAGTACATGCTTACAGCAGAACATAACTATACAGCAACGGTTTTCAAGTGCCGTGGAAGTACCAATTTTATAATCACAATGCCTCAGGGGCAGGGCACTAAAATGGCCTGGGGAAAGCCCTGGCAACCAGGTTTGAACAATCTTAATAATAAAATCACAAGGAGATACATATAAAACATAGATGACAATACAATACTGAAAAGCCATAACAAACTGAACTTGATACTGAAGTGTGACGCTTAAGTTGACAACCACTAAGTTTCTTACAATAAAACATTCAGTTGCATCACTCACTACCACCTTAAACTCACATTCAGTTGCATCACTCACTACCACCTTAAACTCATATTCAGTTGCATCATCCACTGCCACCTTAAACTCACATTCAGTTGCATCACTCACTACCACCTTAAACTCACATTCAGTTGCATCACTCACTACCACCTTAAACTCATATTCAGTTGCATCATCCACTACCACCTTAAACTCACATTCAGTTGCATCACTCACTACCACCTTAAACTCACATTCAGTTGCATCACTCACTACCACCTTAAACTCATATTCAGTTGCATCATCCACTACCACCTTAAACTCACATTCAGTTGCATCACTCACTACCACCTTAAACTCACATTCAGTTGCATCACTCACTACCACCTTAAACTCACATTCAGTTGCATCACTCACTACCACCTTAAACTCATATTCAGTTGCATCATTCACTACCACCTTAAACTCACATTCAGTTGCATCACTCACTACCACCTTAAACTCACATTCAGTTGCATCACTCACTACCACCTTAAACTCACATTCAGTTGCATCACTCACTACCACCTTAAACTCACATTCAGTTGCATCATTCACTACCACCTTAAAACTTACATTCAGTTGCATCATCCACAGCCTCCTTAAACTTTTGCATGTTAAGATTACACATGGATCTATTCTTGTAGATGACAGCTTTGTCTGTATCCTTGACATCACCTAGTTCCAGGGCCTCTGTGTACAAAGAGAGGGCCTCCTCATACTTGCCATTCTTAAACTTCTCATTTCCTGCTTCTTTCAATTCTAACACACTCATCGTGCTAGTTTGATGACCTACAAATATAACAAATTATAAAGTTAAATGTATATATTTTCACAAAAGGACATCAATTCAGCTATACCAAGTTCAGCGACTTAGCCTAATTGGGAAAGGTACCAGTACCAGACAAATTAGGGAAAACTCTGTGTTTTAAGCCAAATTTTGTTAATAGGAATTCTTAAAAGGGAGGTTAATTAAAAAATACTTTAATTTTACTGTCAAGATGTAAACAAATGTATTTCAACTAAACCCCATTCACAGACTTCAGTGCTTTATGTACCAAATTAATGTTGGGCTTATGCAAACAGAATGTGTAGAACCATTTCACGAAACAGACTTTAGTTAGTCAATGATCTGTAATTTAAACCACAATTTGGTGTTCTGGTGCCAGTGATAATCCCCCACCAGAGTTTCAAAGCTTCATTATAAAATTTAATAAGACTCAAACATTATTTTGTACTAACATACAAGAAGAAAACTATCAATCAACCGGTTTGACAGATGCGGTATCGCCGACAAATTGAAGGTACGAAATTGTTAGGGTACGCATTATCATTGGAATTCCCCAATTCGGCCACTATTGTAGTATCTTCTTTCGAACGTGATTTAAATAATAAATCAAAATGAATTAGATAGGAATGATGATCGTGGACTCACCTCTTACACCAGTAATATGGCAGCAACTTTCAGGAGATATTCACACGCCAAACTTTGACAACCGGAAATAATTTTTCGGCACGCTGTTGATTTTTTGGAAATCTCCTTTATGAAGAGCGTCTACTTTCACTTTAGTTTTTTCTCAAATATATTTATTTTAAACCTTTAATAAATCTGTAAGGTATTGAAACTCCAATTTTTGCACACTAACTACACATTTACCAAGAGTAGATTCGATTTATCAGTTCATATGCGTAAAATGACAGCAACACACGATCTAAATCGCCTATGCCAAGGGAAGTAACTCCAGAGGGGGGTCGCAGCGGGGTATATCTATATAAGGTAATAGCTTGACTGATAAGCCACGGGAAACTTCTGGAAAGTTGTAGATAAAGATAAAGGATGCCGTTTTCTTTGTCTCGATCGTATGTCATTAATTATGCATCCTTCGTTCTGTTAACCAGAGTATTATCGACACGTCTGGTCTACTGAAAAAATATCTAGATCTAGATGAAAACAAGTTTGATAAATAGAATTAGAAACTAGAACAAAATATTAGAATCTATTTATAATTGTTCAGAAACATTTTTGTAGATCTGGACTCTTATTTAAAAAATAAATGTTTCGTCTAATTATAATATGCCAGATTAAGACCACAGGCATCGAGGGCCTGTGATTAAGCCCACACTATAGGCATCGGCTTACCTCTGTTCGAATGGTTATTGATCATAAATCGATATTATTGGATCCGTGGTTATATTTAGACAAACTACATTTGTAGGTATATTATAAAATTAAGACCATTAAATCTCTGATACCGGCGTAGTCGTGTGGTTACTTCGTACTTAACAAAGAAAATTGTAAACAACCGCGGGTTCAATCCCGTAATGTCCACTGACGCCATCCGGTATTTTTTTTTTAAATATTTAAACACTTTTAATCGATGTACGATAACTTAAAATACGCTACTTACCTCTATTATATAATTATAAATTGTTTTATAATATTTGTAATTCATTCTATACTAGATATAGTGATTGTGTAAGTTGCAATTTAAAAAAATTCTAACCAAGTTTTGCAATGGTCTTGAAATCTACATAATTATATACTAATTATAAATTTGAATTTAATTTAAATTTTCTGATTGAACATCATATTTTGTCAATTTATTTATTTCACCATCGTCACGATATCGTACTGGTAAATTCGTATCAGGATCTATCACTTAAATTTTTTTAGTAAATGTATAAATAGTTTTTCGGATTCGTAAACTTAAGAGATGGTACCAGCCTGTATTGTATATATATAGCCTTACTCGATGCGTAGCAACACATTAGGTTAAGTCCACCAAATTCCCACATTTCTTACTACAGTGACGGTACTAAAACATTTCAACTTCGGAAAAAATGGCTGTGTATGTTTAACAGGATTGATTGATATACATTTGTAGACACCCATTTGTAGACTGTCACACTCGGACATTTTAGCTGCAAAAATAGTTATATACTCAACCAGACACTATATATCGATAACTAGATGTCTCTGACTTAACCTCAAACAAATTGCAACACAAATTTGCCGTGCATTTCCATCATGGTAAAATAAATACAAAAATATTTCGCCATTGTGCCTTTTTCTTGAACTTTGTTCATTTTGTATGTGCCATTCTGCAATTTCGTTGTCCAGCTTAAGGCTGCTTCGTATCTTCAACATTCCATGTACACTATATATATGCGTTGTAGAATGTCCTTTGTCCGGTTGTTGTTTTCTCGTCACATGACTCTCGTTCCGTTTTAGTTTGACTGGCGGGATGCCGTGTTTTAGTGCTTTGTGTGTTTGTAATGTTTTCTGTGCTCGGCTGGTTAAGTTGAGTGCTGCCTTCCCTGTCTGACTTAATATAAACGTTTTGCTGCCATTATAAAACATGTAATAGTTTGTTTTTTTAACTCTTTGTTTTTCTTCTGTCCACCCCTTGTCTTTTTTTCTCTTCTAATCAAAGATCAAACCACCCTCTTTAAAAAGCAATTCAGTTCACATTCTAATAACTACATGAAAATTCTATCAAACAAATATTACAAATTTTGTGTTAATTGTTGTTGTTGTTTGCATTGTACTGTTTTTTGATGTATCTATATTTATCTGAAAACTGAATAAAAAGTAAATAAACACAAAACATGTAATAGTGTTAAACTTTGTCATCACAAAGTCGTTTCTTAATATTTTTGCGCAAACTATATTTGATATTTAGAAAATACACAAATCTTGGAAAATACACTTGATTGTACATGTATATCGTTTGTGGACACTCCTGTATATGTAGCCAGTCATATATCACTGATGGACGTTTTGTTAAGAGTGTTGTTCCATTAAGGCTGTTCAAGTAGGGCCTATATACGTAGACTGTGCTTATAATTTAAATACCCAATGACACTGAGAAACTGCAACACATTAAACTACACACAATCGGACACAAGCGCAGAAAATACGCATTTTACAAAAAATATGGCTTAAATTAAAATGCCACCTAACTACACAGCGCTTTACAATCTGACATCAGTGACGTTATCAATACTTGACGTTTAAAAAGTTAAATGTTAACAGTGTTTCTCAAACGGTAGCGGGGAATGAAATTATGTACCGTCTTTTTCAATAAACACGAACATTCAATTTATTTATGATTGAATAATTATACAGTACAACCTTTGTAGAGCAACACCCTTTGTGAGCTGCAAATATTGACCGTTGTACAGAGGATGTTGCTCTACAGAGGGCCGCTCTGGAGATGTTGCACTCCATTATCTACCAACATTTTTAAATACCCTCAGCTTAAAATTATAGCTAGACATAATGGTTGTATGTTAAATAAAACGAAAAACTTTTCGCACGTTTCATCTGACGTTGTGGGAAGCGTCCCTCAACCATTGTAGGTCTGCCTATATCCTTTTCGTGTTTTCAACATCATGCTGCTCTTCAGAAATTTGCAACAGTTTCTCCATTTAAAAATTAATGACATTGATGACTTTCATAGGAAACTTAGAATTGAGGAGTTTTTTAATGCAGAAAATGTTTCGGGTGATGTTTCTGTTGTAAATAATAAGAGTAATTTTGTTCCATCTAGAGGCAGAAATGAAACGCTTGATTCTTATATACATGTAGATATCAAGACTAGATGTTCCTACTATTGGACATTACAAGAAGAAAGTTCAACTAAATCTAATGTTAATTTTGAAGACAGGGGCGTAGCTAGAGGTATTTGAATGTGTACGCAAGAAGACTAGGGGGTCTGGTGGCATGCTCCCCCTGAAAAAATGTGTTCGCTAGAACGTCTCTGGTGCGTTCTGGTGTGTTTTTTTGCATCATCTTTAACATTATTTTTACTGATAAAACCAGTTTTTTTGTGTATAGAGCTTTTAAAAAATGTTTCTGAGAAATGCTGAAAATACCAAAGGATTACCCCCCTTAGGGCTTGGCCATCAGTTTTTATTTCATTTTCCGATCATTTAATTTTTCACTTTTTGAGAAGCATGTGTACGCAGCTGCGTATTCTGCGTACAGGTAGCTACGCGCCTGGAAGAAATAATGCCATTAAATCACTATCAGATGATCATAATATAGTTATACAAGAAGCTGATAAGGGTTGTGGTATTGTAAATACATGTATGAACACTAAAGTTTATATAAATAAAATCATGGACATTCTGAATGATAAATCATACTATAGGCTGACCGATGCGAAGTGTTCAAATGCGACTTTTTCTAAGCTGAATGAATTGTTAAAATAAACGAAGAATATTACATTGTCTGGTCTGGTAGTGCTCATAAATATATCGCTCTATTGTTAGTCTTCTGTTACACAGGTTCATGAAAAGTGTCCAATACCGTCTATATATACATATACATATTTACACCATGCCTGCTGACAATGTTCTAAAAAGAAATACATGGGAATACGCATTATGACAAGTATAATAGGGACCAGACACATGTTCACATGTTTGTACTATGTCCTCAGGTTCGCCATGCGCAATGCGCGTATGTTTGTTATATGGTCACAGGTTTGCAAGATGCCCTTATAATTCCTAGATGTCCTCAGGTTAGCGAGACTTTGATGACATTTGTCGAAAATGATTACAAATTACTTGATTTAAAACAAAAAAATATACATACATGTATACAAATTTATTAGTGTTTTGAATACAAAACATGAACTCTTTACATCAAGTGAAAAGAAAAAATGCCATAGTCTAACATCCATGATATAAACGGCAATGGTGCTGATTCGTTCTTGTATGTCCATGAACAGCGAAACGGTTCAAATACGTTGTTGGTAGATTTGTAGTCTTCATTCTCCACTTACCTTAGTTTAAACTGTACAAAATGGGGTTCATTCTTGTAAAGTTGATTATAAAAACAGTGTTCCCCCACTGTAGTTCAATCTTACAAGGATCAACCCCGTCAGTCGTTAGGTCTGATTCTGTATCTCCTGGGTCAGCTTTTCTTCGAACGATATATGTCGTTCACGTTGTCTCCCGAGGCCAAGTTTAGGTATTGGCTTTGTTTGGTCATATGTTAGTGTTGTCTTTCTCTGACCATCGTGATGTCTTAGTTTTCTTTGAACTCTATCTACGGTTGTCTCATTTTGACTTACATCTGAGGAACATCCTCCGTCTTTGAAGATAATAATATAATACAAGATAACAATAGAGGCGAGGTCACGTGACCACCTCATTGTCGTCTTTTCGATTTGAATTTGAATATGGATTTCTGAAATAAAAGAAATAAAGACACATACAAGTACGCAAGTGTAAGATCATTTTTCTGTGCGTTTCAAACTCCTGTTATCAAACGTAGAGAGGGAGTACAAAGAACTAGGGTTAAGTCTAGTGTTCCCAGCCCGACTTTATATTATCTTTTTGAGGCTTATTATATTGGTAGAAAAATAGAAATAATCAACATTTTAGGACTACTAGTATACTAAAGACTTGAACCGACTTGGACCTTGTTATCAGGGTTAATCGGCAAGAATTAGAAAAAAAAACATTTTAATCAAATATTGCATGTGTGAATGCGTTTAGTAACACGTCATATGCACACATATATTTCTCGTCGCTAGGAGTTTTTGCAACCATCTAAAATATCGGACTTATATATATCGATAGTGATTAATTTAAGTTGTGTTCTTGTTATACTATCTATCTGAAATGAATAGGTAGGCCTATCAACTACATGTTTTAGTCAAATTAGAAACATTTTAATTCCAAACTTTCGTTTAAAAACATTAACATAAAATCAACGATACACTTACGAATGCCTCATTACTAGTGGTTTCATCACACCAAGAGTAAACCACAGTCCTACAATATTGCATATATCGCTGGCTTAGCTATAAAATTAGAAGGTCGTAAGTACAAAATCAGTATTTTGAGAAAACAAGAAAAATCTGTCTGAAAACACTTCCGATTTTCATGAAAATAGGCTCGTAAGAAGCGCATTGAGATGCAGATTTCAAATATGTATGAGTCTTATAATGTCGTAAGAAGTACTTACCACCTTCTAATTCTAAGCCAACGATCTATACAGGGGCCGAGATTACAACGAATACTTACACTCAGCACTCAAATATTGAAAATGTAATATAATTAGCTATTATTTGTCATAGATTGCAAATCTAGATGAGGAAAACATATGGAATTGTTATATGAGTGTTAAAAATAACATTAGATACATATTCTATGCCATTGTGTTCTAATTATGGGGTATATATGTAATTATTGAGTCTGAGTGCCACACTCAGCACTCAGACTGATAAATTACATTTACAGCTCACAAATACACTATATTACACTATGAAATGAGCCAAAAATAATATTTAGTACCTATTTAACATTATTACAACTTCTGGTTGTGAAGAAATGTTGTTATGAACCACAAAAGAATGAATTTCAATATTTGAGTGCTGAGTGCTGAGTGTAAGTATTGGTTGTAATTTTGGGCCCAGATCTATGTCTTGGACACTCTAAGTCTTACATTTCTTCTAATTACAAAATGTCAAATTGTGTATAAAATTAATGCTTTAATATTAAATTTAACAAATTAACAACCCTAAAAATCCCTTTTATTTAAATCCACGAGACATAGAATACTCTCGACATATTTTTAAAGATATTATTTTTTTAACAAAATTCTTTTTCACGATTTATTCATCATTCATATACTAGGAACCGACATCCGAAGTTTCTCATAAGTTATGATGAAGTGTAGGAATGTATCATCAAGATTCAAGTTCAACGTAACTTCCATGTTGGTGTTTTGTGAAACATTTCTAACGTTACATTTGTAATTATACAATACAATACAATTGTATTTGTAATTGATTCCTGTATGTTTGCAAACCCACCCACGGGTTAACATAGAGTATCTTTACAATAGTATGACAATGGTCCTCGTTGTTAAATTCTTCGTATGTTTTACTGTTCGAAAATAACATTCTGGCAACTCCTCAAATTGCTCCTTTATAGGAGGGTTGTTCAAATTGGAATGCAAGTGATGCTATATCTTTCTTGTATCAATTATATTTTAAATATAGTGAGTCGTACATCAAAGATCGTTGTATAAACTTTAAATTGATATCTCACATTTTAAAATCCGTTCTGTGTAGCTGTAACAATACGTCAATTAACACTGTCTACTCGTGTATACTAATGCTTAAATGATTGGGGAAATGTTACTTTTTTCTGACCAATTTCGGCCCCATTTAAGAATCGTTGTTTTCTTAATGCGGGAGCAAATACAATATTTAAAATAATTTGTATGGTGAAATGGTGTCGTATTATGTCTTATTCATAAACTATTTGATAGTTAAAGACATTTAAAAGCGGTGTAATTTTATTTGGAAATGAACCCTATGTACGCCATCCAAATGCCGCAACATGGGTTGAGAAAATATAATATATTTTGGAAACTGGTGGATTATTTTCAATTAGGCATATAGCTCAATGTGTTGGCACACCATTAGGAGCTATTCATACAATTATCAAGCATATTACAATAATTAGGACGATAAGTATAGTTTGGGTACCCCTGTCTGCTTTGAGACGTCAGCACATATGCAATTGCAAACTGCCCAAAAGCAATTGGCATCCACCTGCAACAGCCATTAACGCGACTTTCTGAGCGTGAAGGTTCTTGAGCTTTCCAACGATCCTTATTTGTCAAGCATTGTCCCTTGTGATCTTTATTTGTTTTAAACGACTTTTAAATTGCATTGGCGGGGCAGAGATCCTACCTATATTTCATGTGCGATTATCCAATTTTCAAAAAGCAACAACTTGGAAACTTATTTGAAGATCCATGGATTTTGAGTCCCAAAGATGGAAAACGTCAGAAGATGGAAGAAAACAAAATACAACATCCAGTTGGTTCGTTTACAAAATAATGATTTGTAAACAAAAAATGCACATTTTATAATCTAAGGGAAGCAACTCTTGCAAAATTAGTAATTTATCATCCTAAAATGTGATATTTCAAATTTTGGCATACCATTTCGACATATACATTTAGCATTCGATTTTATTACCCCTCACTTTTTTCGTAATGTTAATTTCCCATAGACAAACAGGACTGGTAGTATTCTTACTATTACGATCAAGCGGATCAATATACCACGTGATTGAACATTTTTTTACTGTCAGCAGGGTGATAGTACTTTTTTGACAGTACTTTTTTGTCACGTGACATTTTCTTTCTAAAACCAATATGGCGGCTTCTTATCATTTCTTCAAATTCTTCTACATGTGAGCTCTGCTAAATTAAATTGCATAAAATAATTTCTTGGTTTACAGTAGATAATCGCTGAAAAAAGTTTGGGGTAATAAAATAAATAACACATAGCTTCGAGGGTGACAGTAAAAATGTCAGCCTGAGGAAAGTTCGGCCTTGGGTAACAGTACTTTCCTCAGGCTGACATTTTTACTGTCACCATCGAAGCTATGTGTTATTTATATAATATCGATAATTGTTAGTCAGTTGTGAAAATATCATATTTCCTTGTAATTAGTCTATTTACTGGATGATCCGAAAAAGGGTCTCGGGAGAGATAATAGGGCTTTTATATACAAGTAACAACGGTTACTTTCTACTTGCGTAGCGGTAAGTAGGAATTCGTCTTAGACCAATTCCTTAGATACCAATTTTTAGGATAGTTCTTCTCAGCCTCTGAAGGACGGACTTTCGAACCTGCAACTCATTCACCCAAAGATTGATGCGATTTACTGATCTGACTGGTCGGTGATGACATGCCATGTACTTCAATTGCAATATGCTCTAAAATATAGGCAGTTAGCACATACCCTCTCCCCAGCTAAATCCTGCCCTGCGTTCAAGGAAAAATCACGTGACGCACGTTTCGTACTTGTAACGTACAAGGTACGATAGGTTTCGTACCTGTTGCACAAACGGTACGAAACGTTTCGTACCTGGTACGTACCAGGTACGAAACGTGTGTCACGTTATTTTGCCTTGAACGTAGGGCAGCCGGTATACCATTGATTACCTATTTATGATTAATAAATAGGTAAACAATAATAAGGTTGGATTTTACTGGGTGAGTAGGGTGCGTGCTGACTGCCTATTACTGAACTAGAACCATTTCTCTCCGACATTTTCCTACATGGCCTGAATAACATTTTGATAGTATGGTCGTGGTACCGGTCTAACATTCACACGTGAATCAAAGGGATTCGACCCGATAAAAATATCTTTCACATCTATACTATAAATATCTAATACAGGGATCTTACTTCATGACTGGCCCTCATATACCCAACTCAACATTATGTCCACTATTTTAAACAAGCCAAAAACAATCATTTAATTTGTACTGCACACTTCGAGACAATATAATATTATACATAAAAATACAACTTTTATCAATACACGTACACAATGTCGCCTGTGTCAAGCATATAATGTTCACAAAATGCGTAAAACCCGGTTTGACGACACAACCCTGCACAGACAGATAAAGAAGAAAAATCACTATTTACGCACGATCTCGGGAAATTAGTAAGGCGATAAAGATATTCATAGTATAGATATGAAAGATATTTTTATCGGGTCGAATCCCTTTGACGTGAACCTTAAAAACCGTGTCTTCGCTCAATTCAGCAAAATGCGACCTGGCCCGATCTCCCGAAACATCTCAATCTGATCAATATCTCCGATCTCAAATATTGGCAGGTTCCTTTATGTTAATTTCCATGCAAGGCTAAACTCAAAAATAGCATCATTAAACAGATATTTTATTCTGAGTTTATTACAGTAAATTTTCAAGACCTAAAATTTCAGATTTATCTCTGATTCCGACTCTGATTTAAGCAAAATCTCAATTTGAGGTGAGATTTCTACTTGAGATGCTTTGGGAGATCGGGGCCAGGTATTACTCCAAGACCATTATGCTCGTACATACACATCCAGAAAGTCATAGGCCTATGTGGACAGCAGATTTGTTCAACCCGAATAAGAAGCTCAACAAAAACGCTATTTGGAGAAAATAAAAAAATAACTGTCTGAAAACTACTCTTTATTTATGGAAAAACAAGCTTTTCAACTTCAGTTTGGTCAACATGACCTGGTCCGATTTTCTTGAAAATAGGCTCATAAGAAACGCATTGTGATGCAGATTTAAATATGTACGAATTAGTCTGATAAGGTCGTAAGTAGCAACACTTACCACCTTCCTTGCTGTTTATGTGTATACAAAAAAGACAACCGTTGTCTGAACAGGTAAAGCGAAACTGGTATGTTAGTTAGAACTTTGAATTTATAGCTGTCTGTATAAAAGTTTATAATTGGTTTTTAACTACATATAAAATATATACCGGTATTTCATCCTCTATTGCTGATATTGTGACCTAGTCTATGTTCAATATTACATAAGCACCGTAATAGTGAACTCGACCACTGCGTCACTCTATTTTTATCCTGACTGGACTATAGTGTGGTAGAACGTCATCTGGACGGTTAGGATTGATTTCTGTGTTATGTTCTTACCTGACTTATCCAAAAATCACCGGCTCTTCTCATTTGGTGAAAGCATAGGCACATGGTTTCAAATTATATGAGTGTACCCTATATAGAAAGAAGGTTGTGTAGCGAGCATGTTACAGAAATTGGTATCCGTGTGTGATGTGACAACTGTAGAAAAACTGGATACCAGCTTTCAAAACGTCATATCCGTTGCGGCTAAACATGGCCGCTGCACAACATTCTCTCTATATAGGGTACACTCTGATAATTTGAAACCATGTACTTATGGGTAAAAGAGCAAAGTTAGTACTACCTGATCATTTCAGGAAAACCCGAGAGGTTAAACAGTTGAAATACTACATGACCGCGACCTAGGGCATATAAACACCAATCCAAAATGAGTGATGGGCATGTATGTTTATACATAACTTTAGTTTTATCACGAGCAGTTTACGAGCAACACGTGATTTGCATTTATTAAATTCCATAAATCATACAAGAAGTCGTCTTCATACATCAGTAGTTAGTCAAGTTCCCAGACTACTGATATCACAGATGAAGAATACTCTAGTGGACGATAATAACAAGACGTTGGAGTCACAGGTAACTGTATCATTAATAAAGAGTAAACAATAATTTATATAAAATTTATGTTATCTTAGATACGTGACATAATTAAATGTTATAAATCAAACAAACAGTTTTTACTCTTTATCAATGATACAGATACCTGTGGTTTAAGTATTGTTCTTTTTATTAAATCTCATAATAGAATATAGTCTGTTTCATCATCCAGGTCCAGTATGGTTTGCGTCGATACATCTATAGAATGTCGTTTCCTTTCCGTATTCATTGTGACTTTAGGTGTTATAAATACACTGATTTTGTGTTGGTTGTTTAATGTGCTAGCATCGAGTAAACGGGCTTTTCTTGTGGCACAAGTCAATGGATTTCCAACTGTTAACACATCTTGGTTATCTGGAAGTTCAAATTTAGGAAACGTCGGCTTCGACTTCTGTTCCGCTCTTTTGTTTTTCATGTCATTTTCCAGAACACTCAGAGGTTTTCTCGGGGTAACAGTCTTCAGATATTTGTTTTTATACAACAAATGCGCATCATACCCTTTATATCCTTTGCTCCCCCTTAAATAATTCAGGCCCCTTTCTGTTGAAGGGATTTTAAGACTATAACTCGTTGATTCCTTTTTCGCACGAATAAAATCTGTATGGAACAAGTTCACATCAGAGTTAGCTCTCCGCATTAAAGGTGGCGCCGTCACATTTGCTCTTTGTCCGTAGATACCACGTGTGTTAAAATGACCCGGTAAGTCAAGGGAATCGAAATAGTTGTCGGTATATTCTGTCAGCTTGTGTTGGGAATTTTCAGAATTCACAGACTGAGCGTAAGAGTAATTCGAGTGTTTAGGTTCAAGTATGTAAGACGCAGTATTTGTTTTCTTTTTTGACATACTTGGACTGTCAGATGGCGCTTTTGCAGAATTCGTAGATGCGGCTATCACAGAATTCGTAGATGCGGCTATCACAGAATTCGAAGATGCGTCTGTGGAATCTAGCTTTGCACTCAACGAGCAGCTAAATGTCGTATGATATTTCACTTTTTGTCGAGTTTCTGTATCTGAATCAAAGAACTGTTTCCCTCGTACTGCTGACAGAGAATTGTCGTCTACATAACATCTTAAAATATCCGCTATATTTGGATTACCTTTACTATTTCTGTTCATTTTGCTCAAAGAATTTAGGGAGCTAGGAGTGCGCACCAACGCACCGGTTGGCAGCAAATGCGTTTGGAAATTCGCAGCTCGCATTTTTCTCGTGATCTGAAATATAAGTTAGTTTGGTCAAATACCTACACATTACAAAGATTAGAAACTCTCATAAGTGCCTGTAGAAAATGCAGCAACAATGCAGCTATTTTGGCACGCAGCAGATCTTTGAAGTTCGTTAAAACATTTCATAGAATGGTTATTTCTTTCTTGCAAGACAATATTTTGGATATGATTTGTTAAGATTGTTTTGGAACTTATTACTTAAATACAGTTGGTGTAGCAGAAAAATGACAAAATGAACGATTTGTGGTTTATGCAGGGACCATCGTATTTTGCATAAAACTTTTTTGTTTTTGTATGTTCTTTAATTTCACCCAACAAACTATCATTTCCTCACATTCCTTGTTCTATTACAACATTTAATTTACTTTTAGGCATCCCAATAAAAAAACGTAATTTTACGAGATCTTTTCAATCTACCGCGTGACTTTGCGAGAGTAAGATTACTAACCAATCTCTATAATGTATAATTATATGAATAGAATAGAATATGTTTATTCAGAAAACCACATAAAATGGTGTCTTCCATACATAGCTGGGCATTGTCGAGACAATTCATGCTATGGGATAATACATATAACAATACAATATATACATTGAAATAAACATTCAAAGTACATTTGTAGTATAGAACATTAGTGAACATTAGTGAAACATGAAACATTATCGAAACACTAAAACACCTAGTAGTTATCTGGTCACCATGTTTTTTTAAATGAAATTACAGATTTGTTTGCATTCTCCGGGATTGATTGGATTAAGAAGCTTTCAAAGAATGGTTAAAGAATGTTCTGAGTCTGGTTCGATATCATCGATAATAGATCCAGTGATATTGTAAAACAAGAGGAGCACACGCCTTCTTTCTGTAAATTTTGTACAATGTAGTAAGAAATGTTCTTCGTTTTCTATATACATTTGTAATTACAATCATTACAAATTCTCAGTTCCTTTGGAAGTTTAGGCCTTAGGCCCTATATATATATGAAGGTGTTTGGTTTGGTGATACTCGATAATTTTTTGCCATTTAGACATTTAGATTTAATAATTTCTTATATTTTTATTTATTTGATGGTGTTTTAATGCGCTTCGACAGCTATGGTCGATTAACGCATAATTAACAGAGCACATGGGAACATACAAAATGGAGAAATGAACAAATGGCGGGAAAATATAAAACGAAGAAATATCTTCATTTTCCCCTTGTAGTCGCCATTTTCGACATACAAGTGTTGCGCTGCTCTGACGTCCAGCACCAGATGAGGAGTGTCCGATTCTATTCCCGGACAACACACGAGTTCTCCTATTGTCGCGTGTGTCGCCTCGAGCCCATAGGATTACCAACAATTATTCAGTATGCTATATTTATTTAAGGAAACATGATTCTATGATAGGCACAAATGAATTAGTTACACGATATTTAGTTCGGCATTAATTATACGGTACAAGTAGCGTAGCTGTCGCTCGTCCATCAGACCTGGTGCATTTTACATGAAAACATACAATTGTTAACAAATCAATGAAGTGGTCAATTTGAGCAAAATTAATGTATCGATTTTGCCAAAATACAATTTGTAATGATATTGAATGGAAATATTTTTATTCAAGTACTGTACATGCTTAGAGAAGACAATGTACTTGTTATGTACTAATATACTTGTACACGTACGGGAGTATGTAATTAACTACAATTTGTTACTGTCCGCCAGGAAATCTTTTTGTAATTGTATCACCAACAACAACGACAATCTGCTGTTTCCAGTATATAGAACATAAAATGCTACGCATATGACAAAACATTCATTAAAGTGCAACTGTTGAGAAAGAAGTTATATGAAAAGTCCTACTATTTCTGGATCACCCCTCGTATATTACTTATATACTATTCAAAGTAAGTTTCGAATATATATACATACGTTTCACGGAAAATTGTAATAGGTCCTTTCCACAACATGGACACTATTGAATCAATGTAACAATGTTGTAAACAATACAATCACAACATATTTACTGCTAGGGTAAAAGTTGTGTGTTGATTTGTGTATTTGATATATTCATATGTCCCACATTTTCAACAGGGTATTAAGTTAATACGGGTCATATTAAAACCCGATTAATCGAATTAAATAATAAAACATTTAATCGAAGATTAAACCCCCAAGTCATGCACACGCCTTCGAGATCAAGTATAATTACGCGGCTGTTTACATGTAAAGAAATTAGATTAATATTGTAATCTAGCTAGTATGCCTACCTTTATTCAATCACGGTCCGATAACTTGGTATTTGAAGTAATTCACGTACAAAACAGGAACTCTCAGAAAACCGGACTTTCGATCCGGGGAGGTAAGCAATATTGATCTTACTTGACTTAAAGATAAGGACAACCAATCAGATCACATCATGTTAAACTCTCGGTCAGTAACAGGTGATATGATTATCCTTATTCTCCAGTTAGATAAGATCAATATTGAATACCACACCGGGTCGATTTTGAGGGAGTTTACTGTATTAAAGGCTCGTACATGTCACGATGACGACTAAATATCCATCTACTCATATATAATTATACATACTATGACAGAATAGCTAACTAACGTTACGTGTCACCCTAGATTAAGAGTTGAATAATCTAGAATGGAACTCTCCGTTCCAATTGAGACTTTGTAGTAAATCCGACAAGAACACAAAGAGAGTTTCTAACGCCGTCAATGTGTAGTTTGACGTTCAAAAATGCGATAATTGAGTGAAGTGTTCGATTTTAGTCTTGGGACTGTTCAGATGATATTTCTAAAGAAATAAATGTAATTTGAACATGCAGAGTGTGAGTGACAGATGGGTTGCACGAGGAAATGGCTGCGTGTATTCAGGAATCTTAGAAGAAAACTATGGATGACAATTTCAGAATGTGTTTAGTATCACAGAAGTAACGTCATGGACGCCAGACTTACGACATGTCCGTTAGTATGCATTTTGCATACGTAAATATCTCAGAAACTGTTTAGTGCATTGTTATAGCATTTGGCTGACATATTAAAAATAGATTTATGTAACTTCTTGTAAAATTATGTTGCATTACATACATTATGTATGGTTTAATAGCATCAGTGACAAAACTTTAGTACACCCTCGTTCAAGTAAGTTAGTAGGACTGAATAATAGTTCAATGTGTCCGTGTCACTCTATGGAGGGAAAAATAACAATATACATGTACGTGAAAACAGGTTTATTTCTTGAAGTATAATCCATTGAACAGATCACAAACAAGAAGCATTAACCAATCACCTCGGTTTCTTTCGTTACCCTAAATAAAAATAAATAATAATTAATGATATTGTGGACGTCATAGTCATATGGACCGAATTGCCATTATGCTCTTTTCTTTTATGTTCTTGTGTTATTGTTCAACTGTTTATTGTTGAGGATCTCATGGAAGATTGCCATTTATTATAATTGTCAAATGAGTTTCCTCGTAAAATAAAGTCTTTATTATTATTATTCAGTTTCAGTTTCAGTTTATTAGCAATCGGCAAAACATTTGCCTTTGGCTATTAACAAAGACATGATAAATCATGGCAAAGACAACATATTTACAAAAACAAACAAAAAGTGAAAATATAAACAAACATAAAGAACATTAATACATATTCATACATACATGATCATAAAACATTCAAGAATTCAAGGGAAGATTTACGTAATTGTTGGGCTTCTTTTATAAATTTTGCAAGTTATACGTACATTTTTTACTTTTTGATGACATGATAGATATGAATTTTTGGGCACTAGGCCAGGAGCAATTTCCTAAGTATTTTAGTCGTAAGTCTCTGTATAGTGAGCAGCACATGATAAAATGGTATTCCGATTCCCGTACATTTTGATTACATAATTTACATAGTCTGTTTTCTCTATCAATATTATTATATCTACCTAATTCTATTTCTAAACAGTGAGAACTTAATCTGATGTTAGTTAATTGTCTTCTGAGATTTTCATTTTTAATATTGACCAAATAATTTTCAAAGCAGAATTCTGTTTTAAACTTACAATACCAATTTAATTTTGACATAGTATTAATATTAGTACTCCATTCTTGAACAAATTGGTCTCTAATTCTTGTTTGTTTTTAGAGGGTTAAAATAATTTACGTTTTGGTCAAAATACAATCTAATATTGGGAAAACCTAGATGATCTATTATCGAGTTCATTCTACTAGCCCAACACGGGGTTAAAACATTATTACATAGATCACGGTACATATGGTAACTTGGTAGATTATTACTAGTACGGTTATGCTCAATCTGATGTTGTATCACATTATTTTATGAAAAGCTCTTACATGATGACGAAACACGTTTTAGATTGTTACATCTTAATGTCGGTACTTCAAGCGCTATTGGATAACCTAACCAGACAGCCGCAATCAATGACCAGCCTCCAGTCTGAACACGACAATGTGGTACTTCAATGGATTCCTGTACATGTGAGCGTAGCAGGAAATGAAGGTGCTGACAAACTTGTGAAATAAGCAACCAAGAACGCACAACCGCAACCTCAAAGATCATATGTATGTAGAAGCCAAGACTTGTTAGCGCGACAGAAACAGCTTACAAACATGAACTTCAAGACCACACTGTGGGGAGATGCCAGCAACATACAGATGACGGTATAGTTTATCGTTGAAATCCAAACTACAGATACTAAGAATAATTCACGACTGAAATGGCTTGTGACACATCAGCTTATATTCAAGTACTTAGTGGCGGCTAAAAATGATTACATTTTGGCCAAGAGATAATTGACAGTCAATGTAAAAATGTAAGTAAGCCGTGGTCACTAGATAGCTAAACTATGGTTGGAATAAGTGGGTGACTTCAAGCCATGAGATAGCGCTCGAAAATGTGGGAAAATTCGTAAGGAGAGAAACGTTAACCAGGCTTCTGGAGAAAGTGCAACTGCTGAAAAAGTGACCATAAGATAACTACGTCATGGAACGAGTTACTCGGTCGAAGCCATACGATAAACATCTGTATTTAATAGGAGAAAGTGAAAACATTAAATACATACTTGAGTTCACACAAAGGTAGGTACTTCCCAGCACAAGGTGCGTCAACCCATTTATAATTGTACGGTCCATATATGATTGCGCAGTTATAGGCCTTCGCATTATTTGGTTCCCCAGGATAGAAATCCTTGAATGTGGCCAAAGAATCGTCGGAATACCATCTCCACTCGCCTTCAATAATGGAGTCTGTGAGTCCAAGCCAATGGTTTGGATCTATAACGAAACAGATAACGTTAAGAAACCAACATTCGCCGGCTCCAACAAAGAAATACTCGCGAACATATAGCGTACGAATAATGAGGTTCACTTAAATACCTATGCATTTTTCCTGTACTCGGCTAGGACAGTCGGTAGTCTTCAACTGTTGCTCACCTCCATCAATCTTACAGTTACTACGTAAGTAAATATCGAGAACCAGACTAGTACAGTCGGTAGAGCTCGAGACTGCCACGTGCTTTCTATTCTAGGTTCGGATATATATGCTCTTCAGCGACACGCGGTTATGCATTCGGGAAGTGGAGGAGTTTTTCGTTCAAGACAATTACATTTTAGATGCTTTTTCTCCAGTGAATGATCAAGTTACAGATGCACTGCATATATTATAATGTGTCTTCATTTTGTTAAGGTTGTCTTGATGGTCACAAATGTAGAAGGCACTGGAATCTAGTAGGCGTGTAATGAAAAGGCAGTTTAATTTGTTTAATCGTATTCCCGAATTTCACAACACAAGCACTTATGTTATTATTCATGAAAACAAAATGAATAATTTTAAATATCCAATGGCGTAAAATCCAAATGTCAACTAGAAGCCACCCACCGGTTATAGCTTAAAAATCGTCAAGAAACGGTGTTTAACTCAATTTAACTCGAATAAACAGAGGTACCCAGTACGTAATACATTTTTAAACAAACTTACCTTTTAGATCAGTGAGGTAGCTGGTCAGAAAATTGCTTTCATTGGCACTCTCAACCTCTACAAGGTTACCGTGATAGTGTCTGCAAAATATCTGAAAATGAAACAGGAGAAAATATCACCGGTCTTAAAAATGACAGTTGAGAACACTAGCGTGTGTGAAATAAAACAAATGCGACAGAAAACAAAAGCACCAATCTGTCACAAAATACACCCGTGTATGATAAATGACAATAAAAATTCTTATTCTGAAATAAAAACCAATAACATATCGCCGGCTTAGAACTAGAAGGTCGTAAGTACGAACTCAATATTTTGCGAAAACAAGAAAAACTTTTTGAAAACTAGTCTTTGCTCATGGAATACAAGCTTTTAATTCTTCGTTTCGGTCAACATGACCACTTCCGATTTTCATGAAAAATGCCTCATAAGAAGCGCCTTGAAATGCAGATTTCAAATATGCATCAGTCGTATATCTTGTCAACACGTTTGGGAAGAAAAAGATGAAAACCTTCTGAATAAGAGTCTCCAGACAAGGCTAATTTCTCATATGTTTTGTAATTCAAGGCAATAGTCATGGAATTTCTGGGAAGTTTTGGCTATTACTTGAACTTAACAAAGATACGATTTTGCCTATAAACATTGGGAACAAATGTGATGTAAATCTGTTTGCAAAAGCGTCTAGACAAGGATAATTTGTTTTAGTAATTCAAGGACCGTAATCCAGCAAAGTCTGGAACGATTTGGTTATTAATCGAAATTAACCAAGATACAATTATACATTTTACTATAAACATTGGTAACTCAATTAATGTAAAGACAATCAAATGAAAACTATTGTAATCAGTTTTTATGTACTGTATCACACTCGCATATATTGGTATTTGTCTTTTGTTTTAGCTGAAAGAGTACAAACATGTGTTCCTCCGGATATTTATGATATCAAGAAACTGTTGAACGACAATGAATGATTTTGGTATATGGCTCCAATAAAATTTGCACAAGCTCTATCGCGCTTTGCCATTTCTGTTAAATAGAGCTTTGCTAAATCATATTTCACATAAAAGCTCTCAGAAATCGGACACTTAAGTGCGACAGAATACATCTGATAATTCATATCATAGAGACTACAATTGGTGTGTTTGTATGTAATAAAACCTGCAATGAACGTCCGGAATGCACCAGATGGAGCCGCTGTTTTCAAAAATGTCCCAAGCATACAAATATGTGTTAAATTGCTGCTATTGCAGCTGTTCATTTTAGTGTTCATTTTAGACACTCAAAACAAATCGCATTAGAAGCTACGTCTTACCTCTGCATTGTTAAAGTCAACTGCAGTGTGTCCGAAATAGTAGCACGAGTCTTCATATACTGTCCAACCATTAGGACACTGGTGGACAGATTCCACTGGAATGCGATTTAAGAATATGGATTGAAATTACTGGTTATAATACTGGACTCACAGTTTAAGCGGCAGCAGCGCTCACGAGTAAGAGAATGACATTGTGCACAATGCATGGTTTTATTTCGGTCAAGGAATGCCCACGTTCACGACTTTTATGGCGACCAACTACCAATTCCGGTTGACATAAGGACACCAGAGACCAATGTCGGACACGGTCGGTGGATATTGCAGTGCCAGGGTTAGAATGTTTCACTATCTAACCAACAAATCCACCCGTTTTTTTGTTTAATACATCTTGGACAAATATGAGCAACACGGGTAAAACCACGAAGTACAAGTAAGTAGCAGATTCACACCAGATCCTTATCTAGATGCCAAGATGGACCATCGTTAAAGTCGTATTTGTATACCAATGTAGGCATTCTGTAGCTAAAACTAGGCATTTTAGTCCTTTTGCTGTGGAAACTTGGTCATTCAGCTAGTTATAATTTATTGTAATTTTCTATGGCGGATCTGCGCTTGTTTAGTTGGACATTGTGTCTTTATGTGTTTTGTGTTTCCTGTGCTCGGTTGGTTAAGTTGGGCATTGTGCTTTGTGTGTTTTAATGTTTTCTGTGCTCGGCTAGTTAAGTTGAGTGCTGCCTTCCCTGTTTGACTTATATAATCTTTTTGGTGAATAGTGGGAGTAATGTTTTTGTGTGTAAATTATAAATTATAAATAATAGCATTGTCAATTTTACCATCATATAACGCGTGTGTATATCAAGTCCCTGTGTATATAGCGAATATATAAATCCCCATAAGTACGGATGTGTTATTAAGATATTTGACATTAACCTTTGCTGGTCACGAAGTTAAGGCAGCTTGTCGTCCAGCGGGGGACGATACACCAACGCTACTATTTAAACTCGTGGATAGAGACATCAGCAATAATACTTACCTGTCAAAAATCCAAACACTACAGTAAGGAGCACAAAATGTGGTGATATTTTGAACATTTTCGCAATGTTTCAGACTGATGAATATCTAGAATTAAGCCACACAAACAAAATGAGTATCATACATTAAGGGGGCAAGTAAATTTGGACGTAATTGATAAGGTAAATTAAGATAAGATATCGATGTACATTGTACTAATACAAAAACTTTAAGGTAATTTATCTGGACGTATTCTAAAAGTATACACCTTTCGTTGGAAGGTCATAAATGATGCACCTATCAATGTTTCCCCCCAGGGTGGGAAGCGGCGGGCATACACGGGACTTTTGGCAGAAGGCTGTTCCTGATAGGTGGGAATTTGACAGACAGAATGGTTCCGAGTCCCGGGAAATTTTGACTTTGGCCGAAAGTTTGATCCCGGGAGTATGTAAAGTATCTCCCAGTGAGGGAATTTTGACAAATTGCCCTTGCTCTAGGGTGGGAATTTAGACTTTGAAAAAGTAAAAATGTCAAATTCCCCTGGGTCAGCCCGGAAAACATTGATAGGTGCATGATTGATTGCATTGTCACTGGCAGTAGATACTGAGGGTTTGGTTGTTTCAATTATTGCCCATCTTTGTTCTTATACACAAAGCTTCTTAAATATGTTCTAATGAAAATTTCTGAGACGAAATATATTTCACCTGGAATTTCTATGATTAAATAAAATAGTCTCAATTTCATCTTGGACAATTTGAACTATTTTTATACTGATATGTATGTACATGGACTAGAAACGTAGACAAAAATCTATCTAAGACAAATATTGTTTGATAAAAACCTAAGAAAAATATTCAACATTTTCTTATACAAAAATACCTTAGAAGTTTTATGAATATTATAACGGGCTGAGTACACCTCCTGGCTGCATATGCAAGGTATTTCTATGGTGACATAATCACCTACTTTCTCACTAACGGATATCCATTCTGTAAGTAGCCTGGTAGAATATTTCACCGTTGTCTGTAGGTTGCTGGCATCTCCACACCGCTTTGTCCAGAGGACATGTCTGTGGCACCGTCCTTTCTGTTGTGCTCCCGCCATATTTGCTTTATAAAATATAGAAAGGGGTCTGCTTCCCTATCCCGCACTGAAATGTTTGCTGCCTCCGCAAGATTTTGGAACTCTACGTATTTGATAGGAAAATATAACTTTCTTACAAAACAAATTAAAGGGTTCTCAAAACTTGACATTCCATGTACGTTAGCCTCACAAGAGGTGACCCGGTGTTTTAAATTTACTTTGCCCAGATTTTATGACGACAATTATTTTGTCAGGTTACGTGAACAGCATGCAGATTGAAAATGTGTTGATACTGTTCATCTGATATTTAAACCACATACCGGGTAGACACGCTCAATTGTTGCCACTACTTTACAATGACACTTTCTGATCATGTTTCAGAAAGAAATGGTAAAAAACTACATTTGTACTTGTATGACTTCTTGTAAGGAAAGACGGTCAATGATCCAGGTCTATGTGTTGAGCATGATCAATGTTTCATAGAGAAGTCCCTCGATAGGGCTGGGATAAAATGATCCAATGAGTTGTGGAGCCAGACCGTTACAATATTTAACTTCCGTAGTTGGTGCCTTAGACTATAAGAGGACTTCCAAAATGGGTAAGTGAGCGAAGACACTTTTTCTGCATATTTATATAAACACCCATCTGTTGTGGGTTGTCCTTGTGGTGTGTGTCGTCAGTTTGTTATTTTCTTAACTACGGTTTAATTTGACCGACTGGGATGTCGTGGTTGTTTTAGCGTTGGGCATTGTTTGTTTCTGTCGGGTGTTGCTTCCGTCCGTATTATGTCTGTTTAAATTATAAAGAAATGGTGTTTTATTTAATATTTAGCTCCAATGCCATTTATAGTGGAGTTTTGCAATCTTAAATAATCAACAAAATGTCATAATTTCTCGGTATTGGTCATTTTGACGGGGCCAATTCTATTGAAGTTATGTGCTTTACTTCGCATTCACTATTTGTCCCCTATATGATTCGTGCGCGATATTCGTACCCTATCCGGTTCGTTCATATCATAAGTTAAAATGCAGCTGTGGAGTTATGGGTGTAGTTTTTTGTTGCAAGTTTGTTTTTCATTTCCTTGCACCCTTTCATCCTCTATCGAATTAGTTTTGTTTAAAACCATCAAAAAATTGTTTGTGCGGCTGCAGTGATTTACCATTAGCTGTTATTCTGAACTCAAATTGTTTAAAGTGAATCATTCAGCTGGGAGCATTCACTTTGTTGGAGCTAGGTCGTTGGGGTTAGGCGCTCGGTTCGTGGAGGCTGGTCCATTCAGTTAGGGCATTCAACTTGTGCTTTCAGCTTGTTTATTGCTAAGATAAGGTATTTCAGCTGAAACCATGGCGTTCGGCTTTTTATTACTGTTATTCTTTAACTTTTTAGAACTCCAGACAGCTAAACTAGATATTTCAGCCACATTCGGCTTTTCGATTGATGAAACTAGTTCATTCAGCTTTATGGGCAGTTCATTTTCAAGTTCGGTTATGTGTTGGGCATTGTGTCTTGTATGTTTTTTTTTGTTTTCTTTTCTCGGCTTGCCAGTATGATTCTAAAGCAGAATTGTACGAGGTGCTCCGAATGCTGTCGTAGAAGTGCATGCAAGTTCCCATGGTGACCTGGGAATTCTTTTACAACTTCTCACTAAGAACAAAATGTAGCCTCTATTGCATGTATACACAGTTTTCGTGTTAACCTGTGACCTTGTTATTTACATCAGATGACCCATAATGAAATCGACATAGATTCCATCTAAACAAACATTTTGACCAACTTTCATGAAAAGCCAGAGAAAACTACAGCCTTTATACAATACACAATATTTTTATGATATGACCTAGTGACCTACCTTTTGGACTCTGATGGCACAATATCGAACTTGACCTAGATTTAGTTGAGATGAACATTATGGCATCTAGAGTGACTACACAAGGTGTTCTATGATTTAACCTAGTGAGCTAGTTTTTGACCTGAGATGACCCAATATCGAACTTAACTTTGATTTTGTTGAGATGATCATTGTGGCAAAGTTACATACACATTCGGCAAACATGGTGATCTATAGTGACTACACAAGCAAATTGTGGACATACGGACGCACGGCTGAAGACTGATCACAGAAGCTCATCTTTCACTTAGATGAAAATACGCTCCATGCAGTGTACGTGCACGGCTCTATCACCCGATAGAGCAGATTAGAACACCTTAGAATACGGACTCTAGTCTAGAGCAAACACTTACAATTACGTACCGCTCTCAAATGGTGTTGCTCCACAAAGTGTCACAGTTTGAACTAGTAAATGGGAAAGGCTGGGTATTGGCGCTAACCATGGTAACCATATTTCTACTAGAAACCACGAAAACCTTATTAGTTAAAATATGGTGGAACTATTGGTAATTCGCTTACATTTTTGTTTAATCTGCGTTATCTTGAAACTATCCAAACTGCAATATGGGTATTGGCACCTGGAGAAACCAGACATGCGCAGATAAACAGATCATACCAGATTATAGTTAGCGCTAAAACCCAACCGTGGACTGAACCGTAGTTAAATGCGTCCGTGACAATCTATGGAAGGAAATGTAACATTACGAATATACGTGAACTAAAAGTAAGTTTATTTCTTACATTATCATCGTTTGAACAGATTACTGATCAACGAGGAGCATTAACCAATTATTTCCGTTTCCCTGGTAACCCTGAAATAAAAATAAACAATACTTAATACTAGTACAGGTATGCTCTATTTGATGTTGTATCACATGTAATGAAATGCTCATACATGAATATGACAATTTAATTTTCGAACTAGTACGCATAAACATACTCAATGTTGGTACTTTAAGCGCTATAGGATACCCTAACAAGACAGATGCAGTCAATGTTCAGCCTCCTGTATAAACAAAACAAAAGTATTACGTCAATGGATTTCTGCACAATGCCATGTGCCTTTAACTGGAAATGAAACTTTTGGCAAACTTTTGAAAGAAACAATCAAGAACGCACAATCCCAACCTCCAATATCACTTAATGTAGAAGCAAAGACTATATGCTAAAGAACAGTTACAGATCAGACTGGAAGACCATGAACGGAGGCTGTAATGAAAAAAGATTATATTAAGTCAGACAGGGAAGGCAGCATACACACGTAACAGGCATAGGAAAACAACCATCTTCCATCTACGTACTAGATACTGTGGTCTGTAGAAACATATGCAAACAATGGGTATTGTGGAGATCGGAGACAGCTGGGTGTCAGTGCGGGACATAGGATCAGACACCATTTGCATACACAGCAAATCTGTCCCAATCTGGAGGAAGCGCGACAGAAAGTTTGGCACACAGACATGTCCTTCAAGCATAAGAAAGTGATCGAAACTTTGAAAAGGTTAGTACTTGGCGGGTTAGGTGGGAAACTTAAACCGTGCTTCCGGTGATAGCGAAACTGCTGAAAAGTGGCCATAAGGTAACTACGTTGTGGAACGAGTTACTTAGTCGAATCCATTGGATAATTTGAAGCATGAAAGCCCTTGATGCCATTCTGATCACCTCGGCCTTTATACTTACTTACTTATTGCCCGATATGCCCTCGGCCTTTATGCATTGCAATATTTACAGGAGACAAATGGAAATGACCGAGCTTTCACGATTGGAATAAATGCATGCAGATGAAGTACAAGTCAAACAGTTTTCTGCGGCCAGATAATTCACTAGCATTGTTTAGGATGTGTTTTTCTGCAGTTTGGATGTGTTATTGGGATATCTAACTCACAGGTAACTGTAACATTAATAAAGACTAAACAATTTTTTTAATAACATTAAGAATATCTAAGAAAACATAAATTTTATAAAACAATTGTTTCCTCGTTTATATCAATGATACAGTTACCTGTCATCCAACTGTCCTCTATATTTAGAAATAGGAAGTAGCTCTAAAGTATGTATGTTGAAATTTATGAACTATTTTCCATGACCGGTTAACATGCTCCTTCTGCATCGGCAAAGTTACGCAATTTCTTGTTGACCGATTTACTTTTGCTAATATGGGGCGTATATTGGTGGCATAGGAAGAAAAGTAGTTCAATGTTGTAAAACGGGGTGCGATTGTAGAAACTGGTGCTAAAACTAGTCGTTCTTCGAAAAACTGAAAAAATCTGTGATAAATAGGAAAACATAAATACATACCTGATTTCACACAAAGGTAGGTACTTCCCAGCACAAGGTGCGTCAACCCATTTATAATTGTACGGTCCATATATAATAGCGCAGTTATAGGCCTTCGCATTATTTGGTTCCCCAGGATAGAAATCCTTGAATGTGGCCAAAGAATCGTCGGAATACCATCTCCACTCGCCTTCAATAATGGAGTCTGTGAGTCCAAGCCAATGGTTGGGATCTAAAATGAAACAATAAACCTGATGTTTTGTGGAACGATAACATTAAGAAGTCAACATTCACCGAGTCTAATAAAGAAACATTCTGTAACATAGAACGTAGAGAAGTTATCAGTTGTTCAAAGATAAGTACATGAACTAGTATGCATTTAGAACTATGCTTTTCTCCAGCGTTATGATTGCAGATGCACTATATATATTTTTTCATTGCATATATAATCAAAGCACTGAGAGTGTCGATGGGAGGCAATCTGGTTGCTGCTACTAAAGCTCAAACCGACTTTACACGTTAAATGTTCGTTTTCTTACTGCCGATCTTGTCTAGAATGTCAAAATAGGCATATGTGACTATATAGGCATGTTTGGTATCTAAATAATTGTAAAAGGGGGTAATTAATTCATTTGGAATACATGTATTGAATGCGTATACCAAAAACGGCTTTAAAATAATACTACACGCCTATTTATCAGATTCTACAGTACCTTCTTGTTATCACTTCCCCAACAGCGTTAGACAGTCTATAGAAAGCTGCTAGTAAAGCCACACCATATGATTACGTAACAGTACTTTGCAGACGATATACAATTCATTGATAAAACCATCACGTGACCCTGGTCTAGAGCTTGGTTTAACACTCCTATATTCTAAAATAAGCTACATCCGGAACCTCAAATACAAATTTAAAAAATAGTTATACAGCCGGGACATTTGATGAACATGTCAATTTCTTAACACGAAACAAGTTCGATGTCGCCCCGATCATACTGTTTACCCATATACTCCCGTATTCTTTGACCCGGTGGAGTGATTATCTGCAAAAATATCAATTTAACGAACCGTTTGACAATAAGTGTTGATCTTAGAATAAACAAATGTTGCTGATTGAATTAAATAAGTTTAAAAGATTGGAGAAACAAATGTAGCAGTATTGGGAATGTTGACAGTTTCTGGAACTACTTTAGTGCGGATTCACATTGTTAAGCCTTAAAGCGTTCAGTTGGCATTAAGAAATATATAGGCAATGATACATTTGAGAGGCTAACGCCTTCAAAAAATGTTTTATGGTAGTCTAGATTGTCACACTTGGAGATATACACATACAAATACATAGGAGTCTAGTACATGTAGGCGTTAAATGGCCGTTTAATATTTGTTTTGTAACTAACACTAGTAAGCTAATCAAACTCTCGATATCACAACACAACAAATTGTTAAATAGGATAAAATTCATGAAAACAAAATGAATAATAATGAAAATGCCAACTTGAAGCATGCCAACCACGGTTAAATTAAAATCTTTGAGAAACGAAATAAGCTCGAATACACAAAAGTATCCGGTATGACATACATTTATAAAAAAGGCAGAACAAATAATAGCAATAAATTACCTTTTAGATCAGTGAGGTAACTGGTGAGAAAATTGCTTTCATTGACACTCTCAACCTCTACAAGGTTAGCGTGATAGTGTCTGCAAAATATCTGAAAATGAAACAAGAAAAGAGACCACCGACTTTAAGGAAATCGAAAAGGACAGAGGAGAGTATGAACGAGCGAAAATATCGTACTAACACAAAAATAATTAAATATTTTTAGACACCTCAGTAGCAGTATTGAAAATGCTGATGATTTATGGAACTACTTGAATGCAGAGAGTCCTTGTTTTGTCTTAAGGCGTGAGTTTGTTAATAAGAAATAGGCAATGCAACCTTTGAGTGGCTATAGCACCCCCAAACCCCCTAAAGATCATTCGGAAATGCTTTAACATAGCATTGTCATTTGAAGTAAAAAACAAATGCAAAAGAGAACAAGAGTACGTGCCAAACTGTCACAAAAATACGCCTGTCTAAGCTGTACATATGGCAAATGACAATAATTCTGAAATTAACGCCAATAAACCTAAATCGTTAACAAGACATTTTAGTTTGTGAACGAAAAGATGAAATCCAATGGAGTAAGATTCTACACGAGGCTAATTGCTCCTGGTATGTCTGGGATGACATTGCTGGGGAAAATGGGTCATTCAGCTAGTTATAATTTATTATACTTTTCGATAGCTTGGACTTGGGCGGATCTGCTCTTGTTTAGTTGGGCTTTGTCTTTACTGTAAAATCATTAATTTTCGTGGGGGATTAAATTTCGTGGATTTCGTGGATGAACTAAACCACGAAATCAAATCCCAACGAAATATTTAACCAATTAATATGTAAATTGAAAATGTTCAAATTTACGGCGACCGCCATTTTAGTTTACACATTACAGGTTTAAATAAGTCTCTTTATGATTCTAGGATTTTGGTAGCTTACTTGCAGCATAAAACATAATAAATTTTATCAGACTGTCAATTAATTACCTGATCAAAACATGTTTAGTTTCCAATAAGAATTTTTTTTTTCTGAATTCATTGTGACTTCATAAACTATACTGGTTTAAACTGCGTATGCCCCAATAACTGAGTGTAAAGCAGCTTCCACTACATCTGCATACAGGTAAACTTACACAGTACCACTATGTCTATTTTTAGACGTGTCAAATACTGCAATCAATTTCAGCTTGACCCAAAGTGTTTAACACACATTAATGAATTGCATGCGCCATGTAAACAATAGAAATGATAACAGTATGTGTTCTATGTTTCCTGTGCTCGGTTGGTTCAGCTGGGCATTGTGCTTTGTGTGTTTTAATGTTTTCTGTGCTCGGCTGGTTAAGTTGAGTGCTGCCTTCCCTGTCTAACTTAATATAATCTTTTGGTTATTAATCGAAGATATGAATATGCATTGCATACTATGTAAAGACAATCAAATGAAAACTATTGTATTTCAGATAGTACCAATGTACTGTATTATATATTACTTGTATATTTGTAGCGGTGTTTGACTACCTTCAAAGTTTAACCGAAAGGGCATGAATTTGTATTTTCGGACTCGCTACGCTCGCAGAATATTTTGAATCTCTGAAAATATGTTTAATATCAAGTAGCTGTTAAAAGATAATTAATTATTCTGGTAAATGGTTCAGATAAAGTTTGCACGGTTTTTTAGCGCTTTGTCTATTCTGTTAAAGTATAGCCGTTGCTAACCCATATATATTCCACATAAGAGTTTTCAGAAATCGGGCACTTAATTGCTCAAGAATAATAAGACAATTTATACATAATTAGGCTTGATTGAGTAATAAAAGCTGCCCTGTTTTGATACAAAATAAGGCTGATATACCCCAGAACGCACAGAATGTGCAAAATGGATACTTTGTTTTAAAACTTCCCTGGGCAGCAATTTCCACCAAATGTTGAAAACGCTCCAACGCCCAAGCACACACATTTAATATGTGTTAAATATATGTTACTGTAATATATAGCTGTTCATTTTAGTTACTCAAAAGCAATCACACCAGAAGCAACATCTTACCTCGGCATTGTTAAAGTCAACGGCAGTGTGTCCGAAATGATAACACGAGTCTTCATAGACTGTCCAGCCATTAGGACACTGGTTGATGGCTTCCACTGGAATACGATTGAAAAAAAATACAAGTATGTACTGCAATTATGTGAAGTCAAACTTACGAAAAGACAACAACGCACGGGGCATAACTTACGACAAGACAATAACACACACGCGGCATAACTTATGACGGGGCATAGCTTGATTTCAGCCAAGTCATGACCGTGGTCACCATAGGCACATGGTTTCGAATTTGCTGAGTGTTACCTATGTATAAAAAAAACTATCTGAGTACACTCTATGGATAGAGAAGGTTGTGCAGCAGCCATGTTTAGCCGCAGCGGATATGACGTCACAGGAACTAGTATCCGTGTTTTCTTTGACAACTGTAAAAAACTGGGTACCAGCTTTCGTAGCGTCATGACCATTTTGGCTAAATATGGCTACATCACACACTTCTCTATACATTAGAAATCATGTGCCTAAGGTGATCACGAGCCTTTATAGCGACCAACTACGCGAATAATGTAACGAGTCGGGGTCATGCATATTATTTGAAAGTCGTCATTTAAAGCTTGACTAGACGTATACGACATAATTATATTATTAAATGTTAAATGTACTAAATTACTCACATGGACCTAATAAACGCACGTGTATATGGTTCAGGGGCTATTATTCTTGACAAGTATGATGCATTTCTTTCTTCAAAATATACATGCTTTATGACTTAATACTTGAAGCAAAGTATACTCTAGTACATGTATATCTGTTCTAAAAATTGAATGCTATACAGCACTAAGCCAATGTTTTCCACCGTGATGATTACAAACATCGCACATGATAGATTGGCCAGCGTTAAAACCAGCCCCGGCTACTTCTATTGTTTAGTATGTATTGGACAAATATATGCATTATCAACATGATTCTAGCACGAGCAACAACCAACCAAATAAGTCGCATAATCACGCCAGATTCTTATCTAGATGATATCCACCCTTTTCCAAAGCATGAATACAAAATGTATCTATATTATTTGAAAATACCAGATGAGGGTAAATGGAAATTGAAATTCTGGTTCCAAGCTCGTAGACTAATCCAAGAGTGGACACCTTTGTAACAATCTTAATTTACTACATTACAATTTTATGTAATGTAGCAATCCAATTATTTTTATTTGCGATATTCACCTTTATTTACCACAGCAGTTTGTCGCTGTGATAATCCAATTATTTTTCTGATGAAATTTACCTTATTTGCCACACATAAGACTGTATTATTTTCACACAGAACAAACCCATTTTATTTTATATTTTTATATTCGTTGTAATTTTAGTAACATCATAGCTGAAACACAGATATCTTAATGCCGTCAAGGTTTTGTTTATTTGCTTTCATTTATCCTCGCCATCGGATATTCATATGGGCGAGCCCCCCAAAGGGGATAGTCACTTTAGTTTTTGGGTGATAGTGCATCATCCAGAAGATGCCCAAGTTCTAGAAGCATCCCTTTTACGTGCCGATGTAAAGCATCATACACGGGACCTCGCTGAAGGTCTCGTCCATAGACTGTTAGTAATTTTAGTTATGTTAGGTGGGAAACACTGAAAAACCGTCAAGGTCAGTTTTGAACTGACCTTTTATATGGCAAACGAACATCAGGCGGAGCAATAATTATGTATTAAAAGCACATACATGTACGCATCAGGCGGAGAAATCATAATATGGCTAGACTAAGTGGAGCAATCATACTGTTAGCGAAGCAATCTAATTGTTGGTGGAGCGTTCATAGTTTACATCGTTAACTCTTCGACAATCTTATCAGAACCACGTATCATGTACGAACTTATCATAGACAAGACACGGATATGTAGAATGTCCCATGTCAATTACCATTACTTCTATGGCTGATTATCCTGCGTTAAAAAGGTGTTAAACACATCTTTTAGACAATCATTAATGATTGTACATGTATTTCGTTTCGCACAAGACTTCTGTTTTTTCCTTATCTTTTGATAATAAATGTGCAATTTAAATGCATCGTTATTGTACCAAAGGTTAATTTGTGGTCGAATATTTGACAACTGGAATATATGACAAAAAGGTTGCCATTGGTCACGGACCTTACATGACTCAGGAATTGTATAACACTAGCGTGATCGAGGGAACATGCAATATTGAAGCGGCTTCTGAAAGTTTTAATTGTAAAATTAAGACTAAATCAGCCCAGAAAGATGTTGTGCATACATGCTTTGTGTAAACTGTTGGTCCGTGGTCAAGAAAACGCCATGGAACCTGCAAAATTTGATAAAATGTCGGTCCGATGAACCGACGACGATTTTAATTGGGGATGATGTCACTCGTGCTTTGCAGTCGTAGATTAATGTAACTAGTATAACACAAATGTACTTTCGTTGTTCGAGATGCTACAAGAATATCCACAGGGAATTGACGCATAATAAGTGTATGTTCATATTGGCCTTATATCAGTATCTTAAACATAGCATTATTATGTGTCAATTCCTGGTGTGTGTACGGCAGCTACAATATATAGCTGCAGGAGCAGTACAATGAATACCCAAAATAGGCAATGCCTTAGTTCATATTACTTTTAGATTAATTCAGCTATCCTAGTGTGGTTGCAAATGATAAAGTTTGGCAGTTATTTAATGTTTAAGATACAATCCGCAAAATAGGCTGTGTCTTAGTTCATATTACTTTAAAACCTGAAGAAATGCGTCGTTTGGTATATAATATATACCATTTTGAGTTGTGTCTTTTATTGATTTTATTATACCATTGTTGGTGATTGTTTGGCAGTAAGCTCAATAAGGACTATTGTTTAAGTGTACAAAGTATAACTTAATTTCATAAATAAATATAATAACATATTTGTCAATTGTACAATTATATAACGTGTATGTTTATCAAGTCCCTGTGTGTATTGTGAATATATACTCCCTAGCAGAAAGGTATTGCATCTGTACACGCGGATAGGCAAATCAGCAATAATACTTACCTGTCAAAAATCCAAACGCTACAGTAAGAAACACAAAATGTGGTGATATTTTGAACATTTTCGAAATATTTCAGACTTCTGAATATCCAGAATTAATACTATAAGCCACACAAACAAAATGCGTGTCATATATTTTGGAGGTCATGTAAATTTGGACGTAATTGGTAGGCAAAAGTGAGATAAGATACTTGAGTGCATTGTACTTATTATATAAAAACTTGTAAGTAATTTATCTGGACGTGTTCTTAATTTAGTATTCCGACATTTTATGTCGGAATTTCATACTACACCTACCTATATGTTCAGATACTTGATACGTTAGGGTAGTAACGATACAATGTCTTATCAAAGACTAAAATATAGAGATGTGCAAAAATGTCTGCAAATTGTCTTGTGATATTATTGCCATTGAGATGTTCAAAATATCGATAATAGGGTCTTAGTACACCAACTTGCTGCATCAGCAAGGTATTTCTATGGTGACCTGGTGACCTACTTTCTCGCATATGGAGATCCATTCTGTAAGTAGCTGAATTCTGACATGTTGATCTTCTTCCTCAGCATTCCATCTGGTGCGGCCGTTCCTGTGATCTTCACAGATCTATACCATAGATCTACTACATTAAACAACAAACACTTTATAACTTATTATATAGTATAATTGTAATAAGCACTTGGGCAAGCTAGCTTACTTTCTATTATCAATACATTCATCATTCTATCAGCAACAGATCATCTCATAAATATGCATACACATTAATATACCAACATCATCTCATATACATAAAGTACATGTAACAAATTTATAGCACATAACACGCATCTTTCCCCATTTTTATGAACTAAAAATTATACGTCTTGTAAGCTCTAAGTGCCCAAAGCTGAATGACCACATACCTTCAATCACTGCGCACGACAACTCGTGCGCTATGGTTACCAACATAACAAGTCCTGATTCGTGCAATCAGAAGATCTTAACCAATCACAGGAAACCCAAGATTTTATCGCCGGTAGTCTCGGAGAGTTTATATAAACACTCATTATCGATTCACGAAGAAATCATGTTACAACTGCCATGTGATGTTACACGCACACGTTGTGTTTCGCAAGCCAATTTCAATTGCGACGTGTACGTATACATGTACGTGTAGCTACACGTACACGTAGTCGTACACGTTCGAATCGCAACCTCTCTAATACTTTCTTTCGTGCTCCCTCCAGATTGGGGCAGATTTGCAGTGTATGGAATGATGTCTGCTCCTCTGCCACTTTATCTGTCTCCAAAGGAACTTAGAACTATACTTGATAGAGAAAGATCTAATTTTCTTGCAAAATAAATGCAATCATGTACAAAGTTTTTCCATGAACACTTCGTCCACAACGTTAGGCTCATAAGAGGTGACTCGGCTTTTTAAATTCAATTGACCCAGATTTTATCATTGCAAGACAATTAATTTACCAGATTACTAGTAAGTCCTACGTGAATAACAGGTTGAAAATGTGTTGACAAGGTTCTTTATAACATAGAGATATTCGTTTTGGTCACAGAAGACGTAGACATGCTGCCAATATTTTACAATGACACTTTTTATCACCATGTTTCATAGAGTAGGTACAAATCTATGACTTCACACGGCCAATGGACTAGGAGTTGAACAAAGCCAATATTATAGAGAACTGCATTACGACCCATTTCCTTAACAGGACGAGGATAAAATGATCGTTCCGAGTTTTGTGATATCAGACAGGTCATTCCTATATTTTACTGCTATAATTAGAGCCGTCAGTCTATAGGACTAATTTCAAACTGGAGGAGCTTGGTGGCGAAAGTGGACGAAATGAACATTTTCTGCATACAATAACCCATCGGTCTACTAGTATATATTGCTAAATAGACTGGTAAAGTAACTTTGGTTGCTGTATCTTTTCTACTGGGTCATTCAGCTAGTTATAATTTATTATACTTTTCGACAGCTTGGACTTGGGCGGATCTGCCCTTGTTTAGTTGGGCATTGTGCTTTGTGTGTTTTTAATGTTTTCTGTGCTCGGCTGGTTAAGTTGAGTGCTGCCTTCCCTGTCTGACTTAATATAATCTTTTTACTGTCACCACTGTGAAACTTTTATAACAGTGACATCCATCAGCTTCCCAGTATGGAATGTCCTGAAAGTATCAGCAGTTTTATTCCAAATACGAAAATGAGCGTTCTAGGGAACTTGTGGTGGTGTGACTAAAGGATCAACACACTTAATGCTTTGATGTTTTCCTCTCATGGAAAAATTAAATATTTTTACTTCAGTCAAACATTTTCAAAGCGCATATTTACTGCAAATTAAAGAATAAGCTGTGTTTCCTTAAAGTAATGCTTATAATAGTTCTCTACATAATGCATAAAAACAATGTAAGAAATTAATAATCTTGATTTTATTAATAAGCTGATACACTGAAGGAAATTTTAAGGTTTTAAGAAAATTCTTAGTTTTTTTACTAAGATGCTTTATACATACCAGCCCTGACCAGTCCAATGTACCAAGACCTAGATACTGAACTTGGATCATACCAACATAAACAATTAAACATAAAACAACAAACTGTCACTATAAAGAAGTTTTTTATTATAAATATTGTAGAATCTTCATATACAAAACATACATACTAGTAACTAAATATAAATATGTGCATAAACATTAAAAAGTGAAAACGAAATATATTCAATTCAGATCTATTTCTTAATGGGGAATACATTTTTATATAAATACAGGATGCTTTTTCTGCAACCCCAAAGAACATGATGCAACTTTGGTATTCCATTCACTAGGCACGTATGGTGGTATACTACTACATATATATGAGCCAGTCTCCAGGAAAACCTGCTATAATGATATTATGTAATTACTACATGGAACAAGGTTTTAAAAAGGCTTTAAAATAATAAAAAAGACATATCTATAGGTTCAATTTTAAATAATTTATCCATATATTACTATATCTTAGCTTTAAAATTTCTTATGAATTATGTCGAAATCACTTACTTCGTTGCTATAGTGACCAATTTCAGAAAAGTACTCTGATTGACAAAAACGAGGAGTTAGTTGTTTAAAACAGTAGTAGCCTTTCTCTAAATGTGAACATTTACAATTTGGATATTTATTTTAAAACTTAAAAACATCATTTTAAAACATGATACCATTTTTAAGTTTATATCAAAAATTAATCAAATGCTATATTTATAAAGTACTTGTTACAACGACGTCAAAAAATGTTTGAATGACGTTTGTGACGTCACACAAAAAAGCTCTAAATAGGGCTTCTATAAAACAGCTGTAACTTCCTTAAAAATCAAGATACTAACATAATTTCTTTTGCATTTTGCTGCATTAAGATTACTCTTTTAAATAACAAAAAATCTTAAACATTTTTTTGTCAAAATAGCAGGTTTTCCTGGAGACTGGCTCATATATGTACTGTAGTACAAATGTATAGTTTATTCTGGTACACCATTCAGTTTGGGTTATGTTGCAAGTTTCCACTGAGTATGGATTTCTTGTGGTATTCCATTCAGTATAACATTATTCTGGTACAAGTATTCTATTCTGACTTTGTTTGCATATTTGCATATAGAATCAGGGTTATTCCATTTAGTTTATGATGGTAATTTATTCAGAATATCTCATTATATTCCATTCAGAATAAATTTATTGAGGTATTCCATTCAAAATGAGTTTATTTTGTGGTATTTCATCCAGAATGAATTTACTGTGGTATTCCATCCAGAATGAATTATTTGTAGCACAAGTTTATTGTGTATTCCACATCTATAGTAGAATGAGTTTATTGTGGTATTGCATTCAGAATGTGTTGATTGTGGTATTCCATCCAGAATGTGTTGATTGTGGTATTCCATCCAGAATGTGTTGATTGTGGTATTCCATCCAGAATGAGAACATTTTATCTGTCTTTTGTGGTATTCCATTCAATAAAAAATGAATGTCTCTTATGGTACATGCATAGCATTAAACATGAGGTATATTGTGATGATAATGTATTCACTATTGGTGTATTGTGGTATTCCATGCAGAGTGAGCCTATTTTGATGAGAATATTTTTGATTTCCATTCGGTGTCTATTCTGGTATTGTGTTAAACATGAAGTATATAGTGGTGATAATGTAGTCAGTAGGTATTTAATGTGGTATTGCGATCAGTAAAGTCTCTTGAGGTACTCTATTGAGCTAAATCAAGCAGTGGGAGTCCAACAATATTTTATTGTGGTATACCGTTTTGTTCCCTCATATTTTTAAATGCTGTAGCAGTCCAATCTAACTGTACCATAAGTTTGTTCAAACCTGGAATAAAAATAACATCATGTTTCATACAAAACTTCACTTAAGAAATTCAAGGACTTTTCAAGTACAGTCAACTCTCGTTATCTCGAATTCCACGGGACCGTGGAAATTACTTCGACATAACGAAAATTCGAGATAGAATTTTCGGCATCGAAGATGCAAGTTTTCCAGTTTCTGTCATTTTACGCCGCCATATTATTACGGTCATAAGAACGACATATTCGTGAGAATTGCTCGTTGTGATATTTATGTACATGTATTCCTCCTCGAGAAAATGCATTTTATTTTAATTATTATTTTTACAAACAATTGTTCGAGATGACATGTTTATTGATGTTAGTACGTAACCCGAAGCTTTGTTGCAAACAAATATTTGTTCAACAATGGAAGGCGCGAAAATTACAGGTAAATCGAAGATTTCAGACTGGCGAAGTGTGAAAAACATTTGACGCTAGTCGAATACGACCAGACTTCGAACGGATTTCGAGATGAACAATAGATTTAAAGTGCAAATTGGTTAATCGGGACCAAAAAATAATTCGACATAACGAAAAATTCGAACCGAATTCGAGCCGGAACTTCGAGATGGGTCTCGAGATTTCATATAGACAAAGAAGGAGAAAAATCAGGACTTGAAAAAAACTTCGACATAACGGAAAATTCGATATAAGCGAGTTCGAGATAACGAGAGTTGACTGTACTTCAAAAGTACATTTCATCCTTTTTTAAGGACTAAAAATTGTGTTTGTCATGACAAAAACATGCAGTTATGTGTTATAATCTTGAAATAATGATGGAAGTGAGTTTTAATGCTGCAGCAGAATAATTCAAAATTTAAGTCCTTCTCAAGTACTAGGCATCAAACTCAAGCACTTTTCCAGGCATGTGTGGACCCTGATCATAACATCTTGTTAAATCTGATGGCCAGCTGGTAAAGTACAGTTGGTAAAACAATGTTCAAAGATCATTGTACAAAGATCTACGGTTCATTGACAAATTACTTGATTTTTTTGTAGAACACACAAGGCTGTTACACATATGAAATCAGTTTGATTCCTGGTTTGGTAGATGTGTTCTTTCACATAATTGACTATGGTCATGCTTTCACATGTTGTCAGTTGCATGTGTTAGAGAAAGTTAGTATTCTTTGTAATCTCTACGACAACCAATTGGCTCATTATTATCCTCTGTTGTGAACAACAGTAAATATGGTGGAAAAATGTCATAAAACCAAGCAAAACTGTTTGTTTTAACGACATGGTTTTGAGACCAATGTCAGCATTAGGTTAGATGTTTTAACGATAATTATGGTTTAGAGACCAATGTCAGCATCAGGTTAGATGTTTTAAAGGCATGGTTTAGAGATCAATATCAGCATCAGGTTAGATGTTTTAATAGCATGGTTTAGAGATCAATATCAGCATCAGGTTAGATGTTTTAATAGCATGGTTTAGAGATCAATATCAGCATCAGGTTAGATGTTTTCATGGCATAGTTAAGAGACCAATGTTAGCATCAGGTTAGATGTTTTAAAGGCATGGTTCAGAGACAAATGTCAGCATCAGGTTAGATGTTTTAAAGGCATGGTTTAGAGATCAATGTCAGCATCAGGTTAGATGTTTTAGTGGCATACTTTCGACCCTGATGATAGCATTCAGGTTAGATGTTTTAAAGGCATGGTTTAGAGACCAATATCAGCATCAGGTTAGATGTTGTAAAGGCATAGTTTAGAGATCAATGTCAGCATCAGGTTAGATGTTTTAAAGGCATGGTTTGGAGACCAATGTTAGAATTTAGGTTATATGTTTTAATGGCAAGGTTTCGATCCTGATGATATCATTCAGGTTAGACGTCAGTTGGTTTTGCGAAGAATGTTAAATGACATGAACCCTCTCTGCAAAGTGACCTTGACAGGTGAAGAACGGTATTCTGTTATTTGGCAGCAAACAAGATGAGCTAATAATAGGAAGTAAACAAAATGAGCTAATGACCTAGATTTTGACTTCAGATGACCCAATATCAAACTAGTCCTAGATTTTGTTGAGATGATCATTGTGACCAAGTTTCATAAAGATTAGGCCAAAATTGTGACCTCTAAAGAGGACACAACCCAATTATTGACGGACGGACGAAGAGTAATCACAAAAGCTCACTCTGTCACTTTGTGACAGGTGAGCTAAACATGAATAGCTCCACAAAGTGAGCTAACAGTAGAAATAAATAGCCCCACAAAGTGTGCTAACAGTAGGAGTGAATAGCTCCACAAAATGTGCTAATAGTAAGAATGAACAGTTCCACAAAGTGAGCTAACAGTAGGAATGAACAGTTCCACAACGTGCACTAACAGTAGGAATGAACAGTTCCACAACGTGCACTAACAGTAGGAATGAACAGTCCCACAAAGTGAGCTAACAGTAGGAATGAATAGCCCAACAAAGAGTGCTAACAGTAGGAATGAATAGTTCCACAAAGTGAGCTAACAGTAGGAGTGAATAGCTCTACAAAGTGTGCTTATAGTAAGAATGAACAGTCCCACAAAGTGAGCTAACAGTAGAAATGAACAGTTCCACAAAGTGCACTAACAGTAGGAATGAACAGTTCCACAACGTGCACTAACAGTAGGAATGAACAGTTCCACAACGTGCACTAACAGTAGGAATGAACAGTCCCACAAAGTGAGCTAACGGTAGAAATGAACAGTTCCACAACGTGCACTAACAGTAGGAATGAACAGTTCCACAACGTGCACTAACAGTAGGAATGAACAGTTCCACAACGTGCACTAACAGTAGGAATGAACAGTTCCACAACGTGCACTAACAGTAGGAATGAACAGTTCCACAACGTGCACTAACAGTAGGAATGAACAGTTCCACAACGTGCACTAACAGTAGGAATGAACAGTTCCACAACGTGCACTAACAGTAGGAATGAACAGATCCACAAAGTGCACTAACAGTAGGAATGAACAGTTCCACAAAGTGAGCTAACAGTAGGAATGAACAGATCCACAAAGTGCACTAACAGTAGGAATGAACAGTTCCACAAAGTGAGCTAACAGTAGGAATGAACAGATCCACAAAGTGCACTAACAGTAGGAATGAACAGTTCCACAACGTGCACTAACAGTAGGAATGAACAGTTCCACAACGTGAGCTAACAGTAGGAATGAACAGTTCCACAACGTGAGCTAACAGTAGGAATGAACAGTTCCACAACGTGCACTAACAGTAGGAATGAACAGTTCCACAACGTGAGCTAACAGTAGGAATGAACAGTTCCACAACGTGCACTAACAGTAGGAATGAACAGTTCCACAACGTGAGCTAACAGTAGGAATGAACAGTCCCACAAAGTGAGCTAACAGTAGGAATGAACAGTTCCACAACGTGCACTAACAGTAGGAATGAACAGTTCCACAAAGTGAGCTAACAGTAGGAATGAACAGATCCACAAAGTGACCTAACAGTAGGAATGAACAGATCCACAAAGTGGGCTAACAGTAGGAATGAACAGTTCCACAAAGTGAGCTTACAGTAGTAATGAACAGCTCCACAAAAAAATCTTAAAATATTGCTGAATGTCTCCACAAAGCTTACCTTTTGCCATGTGATCATTAAGTGGATTGCCCTCTGCATCGATGGCTTTGTGAACCTCTGGTATACCGAATATATTTGATACGCTGATGCAGCCTATTTCTCCTGTCATAGCTCGAAGCTGCATAGCTGCTCTCATTCCACCATATATACCTGTAACAACAGACAACATAGCCATATGAATACCAAGGGAAGTAACTCGGTCAGTCTTAATTGCACTTGTGGAGTAGTCAGTTCCAAATTAGTGGGCCTGGATTTTGGTATTTTTATGATACACAACAATGTACATATAGGTAGTGTATTAGCCATGTACTCCATCAGGGCCATATCCAGAGTAATAGCTTATATGCTCATCCAGCAATGAATGACAAACTGTGGACTTTGAGTTTTGTGCATAATTAAGGAAGGTAATTATGAATGATCTACTACTACAACTTTTCCATCTCCACAGCAACAACCTCTGTAAAACAAACAAACTAAGTGTTTCCTAAGGTGGTTGCTCTACTGAGAGTATACTGTTTTACTAAATTATTGGTAACCAATTCTCACAGCCAATGAAAACAAGTTTTACAAAATATTGACCAATAGAAATGGTGTACACAATGACCTTATTCTCACAGCCAATGAAAACAAGTTTTACAAAATATTGACCAATAGAAATGGTGTACACAATGACCCAATTCTCACAGCCAATGAAAACAAGTTTTACAAAATATTGACCAATAGAAATGGTGTACACAATGACCTTATTCTCACAGCCGATGAAAACAAGTTTTACAAAATATTGACCAATAGAAATGGTGTACACAATGACCTAATTCTCACAGCCAATGAAAACAAGTTTCACAAAATATTGACCAATAGAAATGGTGTACACAATGACCCAATTCTCACAGCCAATGAAAACAAGTTTTACAAAATATTGACCAATAGAAATGGTGTACACAATGACCCAATTCTCACAACCAATGAAAACAAGTTTTACAAAATATTGACCAATAGAAATGGTGTACACCTATACCTGGTGAATATGTGATGATTCCACTTGGTCGCCATGAGAAACTACTTCCTGGGAAATGGTCGATCATGTTGGCTAATGCTGGTGGAATACAATGGTTGTATTCACAAGACACTAGTAGAAATCCATCAGCAGCCTTGATCTGATCATCGGCCTAAAATATCAGAATAATACCATTAGTCTCAGAGTTATAGTACAGAGAATTTGACATGACTCTCAACCTTCTATTAAATAATTGAATTACAGCTGATATATTGTCTATATTTATAATCCAGGTTGTATGTTTTTGCATAAGTTGGTAGTATCACTAAGATGCCTGATGTGTTAAACTAATACAAATCTAAAGGACCGATATTGCACGATTTGCTGGCAGAAATTGATATATTCAACACAAGAACATTGCAATGTTTTCATGCATAAAGGTCAGGATCAGGTCAAATTCTCAGTGCTATAATAATGCTTAGATGACAAAAGAACACGCTTTGAAAAAAGAGAGTAGCATGATGAAACATATAAAATTTTAAAAAGGAGAAATGCAGAATCAACATTATACATGCAATTTTCACTAAAATAAACACTGTTATAATCAAATGAATCCACATAAAAACCTTTGACACACAACCTTGACATTACATTGTCTATTTGTAGTGTTGGGAATTGTGCCATGTTATCGTGGTATGTGATGTTTTGACGTTTTCTGTGCTGGGCTGTTTAAGTTGAGTGCTGCCCCCCCCCAGTCCGATTATCTATTATCTTATTTCTTCAGAGCAGAGATTGCTCCGCCTAATTGCTTGTCTGAGTTACTTGTCAAAGGTTTTCAAGCTAATCTATTGAAACATGTGCTGGTAACAAATTCATGGTTACAATTTATATTAAGATATTTCATGGACAACTGGCTGATTTTTAAAGGACATTATGCCATTTGTTGCTCAATTACCTTTAAAGGTGCTGCCTCACAGATTGGGCTAAAATTTTTATATATCGTGATTTTCCAACCTCTCGATGTCGCCCACCGAGTATTTTTTTCTTGAAAATAAAGCGACATGTTTCCTTCAAACATGCTTTGTGAATTATGTAATTAACTCGTGATCGAACTGTAACCTCAACTAACTACAGCGTAAACATCAGTGAGGTATTTGGTTCGGTTAACGATTCGTTTTCATCAAATGCGAACAAATTTTAGATGTCAATGTGGTTGTTTATGGGATTTACAGGCAACTATACCAAAATAACGCGAATATTTAACAATTTTATTTTATTTTTGCAACCTACCAATATGTGAGGCAGTCCCTTTAACAGTAAATTATGTTCACACGGTCCAATGGATTAGTCTAAAAGCATTCCCCAAACAACTTGGACAAACAAATAAGACGGAGTGATCTCTACCCTGGGGTGAAGAAGGGAAGATCACCTGTAAAGTGCAAATTGGCTCTCTATTGGATGAATGAAAACTGGCAATTCACCAATAGCTAGTTTGTACTATCCGACCAGGGATACCTGACAGTGACGTCACATTGTGTTTACAATCCAATGTTTACTTTATTAATTGTTCTACAAAAATGTGGATTATCATTATATTTCTTTACCAATAATCCCAATATGATATCGTAGTCGAGAGGATAACGGGCAGTATTAGTAGTTGAAAGGTATCGAGTTCGAACCCCGTCAGCGTAACTTTTTCCCGCTCGTTACTATTTTGCAATTGAATACAAATTATGTGTGAAAAATGAATTACATCTTTGTCATTTCACTAAACTTAAGATGGCTAATTTGAATGGCTAAGAACGTGTTTTAGATTATTGTAGTGAGTCTCTTTTTAAGAATAATGAGAAAGCAGCGTCTGTTCTAAACGTGTTTTAGAGATAATGTGATTTTTAAGAGCTTTTATTAATCATATGGCAAAAGAATGTATATTCAAATTCGTTATTGTATTAAATCATTAAATATGTTTCCCGTATATTGTACAAAAAATACATTCATATAGTTTGTCTACCACAAGCTTTGAACTTGGACCACCTGTGTGAGAAGCAGCCTACACATCCACAGGACCAGGTTTTGTTTGGACTTTTAGAATTGATAAGGACATACTTCTATTTAATAAAATCATTAATCCGTTGGGGATATACCCTGATTATTTATAGATTGTTGACAAAATGACGTAACTGTCAAAAATTGTTGGTCGGATAGTAGGCACATTTTCATATGAATACCCTTGTATGTAAACAAACTTGAACTTGGACCATATTGAAAATTGGTCTAGAACCAAATATGTCATCCACTATAAATAAAGTTCCTATTATTATTATAAACATGATCTTTTTCTTATAGGTGAAGTATAAGCTCTGTCCTGACATCAGATCGGTTTCACACATACTGACCTGTCGAAGCCATTCTGGTGCCTCAGTCTTGTCTTTGAAGAAATGAAGTGGTTTCTTCAACATATCGAATCTCATTTCAACCGGATCTGAGAAAATATCAGGCTATATCTTATACAACTGTTGAGTTACTGTTCACCAACCCATAGCAGAGCCAAAAAGTTCATTCTCCGTCACCAATGTATAATTTAGCCCTTTACTCTATACATACTTCAATTCATACCTCTAACACATGTTCTCCACTAATTATTTTCCAATTAATAAGTTTTGAAGGGAGACAATCCAGTAAAGGAAATGGAATTAAAGAGTCACATTATCTTACTTAATAGTTCTGGGTACTTAGGAGTCCCTATTCGGATTGCTACATATTGAAATAAGATAATGTCAAAAAAGCAGGTTTTCCTGGAGACTGGCTCATATATCCTGGTCTGAATTAAAGATATATTCTAACATGACCAGCGATTCTGCCTATATATACAAAGAACAAATCATTACGTCATATATTGGCAGATATACAATGAAAATGACGTCACATCGTTTTTTTGACGTCATGCAGGTAAACAAGTAACGTAAACAACATAGATCTCACAAAATAACACTGGCTTAATATATAATTCTGAGTTTAAATCATGTTAGAATCTAAATAAAATATTCAAAAGCCGTGGTATACCGGCTGTTATACAATGGTTTGTCATCCTGACGCTTGTTATTAATCACTCAGGCCTACGGCCTTCATGCCTAATTCCTACGCGTCAGAACTCCAAACCATTGAATAACAGCCAATATACAACGGTTTTTCATAGTTTATTTCTTAAATCTACACAATTATGGAAACAAAACACACATCCACTCACCAAATACTGTCACATCATATTTCCCTTGTTTTTTCAATTGATTTTCCACAAATTTGCTGACCCTCTCACCCAACCTGCCTTCTCGTGTAGACCCAAGGAATATGATCAGTTTCAACTTCTGTGAAGTAGCTGCAATTTTTGTAGCCATTGTAATTGTTGGTTTAGAATTTTGTTCTACCGCTGTCTTATAATGCCTGAATTCATATACATACAACATTATTTACAAACAAGTTAAATTCAAAATATAGAATTTAGATTATGCCGTAAAATCATTAATTTTTGTGGGTATTAAATTTCGCAGTTTAATTGGTCAAATGGTAATTTCAAGGTTTCTTAAATTTGTGGATGTAGGCCTAAATAATATACATATTCACATATCATTTATTAAAAGTGACATAATTCAATTAAACTCATCAGCTAGAAGTACATGTACTGTTCTTAGCAATCATTTTGACACAATTACCAGCAATAAATAAACTCCTTTAAATAAATATGATAATATATAAATCTTCTATTTGCTTAACCTACACATTAAGCTTTAAAAAGCAAGTATTCAAAATAAAATAAAAAACTTCACCGATTCCCCATATCTTTATAACAAATCCTCAGGATACAACATCAGTGACTAAATATAGTATAGAACTAAAACAGGGTTCCCACAAATATTTTAAGACAAAATTCCCTGACTTTTCCCTGATTTTTCCCTGACTTGAGAGCAGTTTTCCCTGACTTTTTCGCGCGATGGGACCTTTTTGTTCGAGCGAAATAGCTCATAAGAAACAGTGAAAAGGAGGTTGTATTTGCTTTATATGGAACCAAAAAGTTTCAGATAGCAGTTTTAATGTTGTTGATCAACATAAAGTAATCATAATGTAAAATTATCCCGAGCGAGCATAGCGAGCGAGGATTTTTTTTTCAGTTTTCGGTATTTTCTTCACAGGAAATGACACTTATCGAGATCTTTGATGAAGAATTCCCTGACTTTTCCCTGACTTTTGCTCAATTTCCAAATTTCCCTGACTAATTTCAAAATTCCCTGACTTTTCCCTGACCTTGAAAAAATTATGTTTTTCCCTGACTTTTCCCTGACCCTGTATAGAACTAAAACTACTAGTGAATAACATTCTATGTACCAGAACACATTGCAGAACTATGTCAAACTTTATATCTGTTCATTCTATTATGATAATACTTTGTATGCTTTGTTTTATGTTGTACTAGTTTTAATGTTCTAGAAAATGTAACTGAATTTTATATTCATTTGTTCCAGTTTTATTTTTAATAAAATATATAATTATATATATTCTACGTTGAATTATATCAAAACATGTACAATCAAGTTCATTTGTACTGTGACAAAACAGACCAAATCATTTAAAACAGAAACCAAGCATTCTGCTTAATATGGAAGGTCTCACCTAGCTTTGAAAGAGACGACAAGAGTGAAATCCGTACAAAGTTATATGAATAAGAATACATGTGTTTATGAACTGTTTTTTTAAAAAAAAACCCCCAAATTATATATATAGCGCCTTTTTCATGCGAACACACATACAAAGGCACTTTATATTATAGTGTTGCAGCCACAAGGGCACAGGTTCTTTAAAGTGCCCGGCTTCCTGGCATTTTTACCCACTGGCAGATACTTTGCAGTTCACACGGTCAGATACAGCGGGAAATATTTCTAACACGTCCATGCCGGGGATTGAAGCCACAACCTCTGGATTGTCAATCACAATGTATTACCACTGAGCTTATAATCGCTGATTTTTTAAAATGATTTTAAATACAGTGCAATGGTGACATAGAACTTGATATATTTCAAGTTTGTAGTCGGGAAGCAAATTTATGTACCGGTAGTTTATTTGTGTCCATCACCATGGAATACACATATACTAATTAGGATTGTGCACAAATGAATTCCAGAAGTAAGTCACAGGCATGGTTCTTGCACACTTTCATTTGTAAACAGGAGAAATATTAAAAAATGAGAATTAATTCTGTTCACAATGAAATGTGATTTTCGTTTGAATATGACATTGAAAATCTTTCACCTATTTCTGTAATTCAAAGGATGTAAACATCTGACTAACACTAAGGTGCAGCCTAATCCAGAGACACATATAAGCACCAAGCTATTTTTTAGCCGATTTTCTTATATTTTAGCGTTCATTTTATTTTTATATATTAGAAAAATGCTTATTATTATTTTGAAACATTTAAATAAAAACAGAAACTAACTCCAATATTATAATTCTTTACTACGTTTCAACACTTATAGTGTCTTCATCAGGTAAAAGTGATTATATTATTTTGGTAATTTCTCAAGTGTTTTAGAGTGCCTCGACATGGCTTCAAGGATGAGGCAAGGTTATCTGCTCTGCAATAAGGTCATTTAATTAATGAGACAGTTGTCAGTTGTAAAATAATGTAATAAATAATTGCACAAACCTGTACATTCGGACATTCCACACAAAACCAAGTAAAATAATGCATATATTGCTGAATGCATTGAAGCTTGCAGATATTGAGATTTAAATAAAGAGGATTATAGCCTGGTCATAATTCAGAACAAAATAATTAATTATCTGGGACTGCATGCCTCAGTCAGCTGATAGGGCCTATTATCAATAACAATACTAATTCATAGCATTAATATGGAGTGGGATACTTCATATAAATACAAATTCACGGTTGTGATCAAAATAATCAGAAAATCAAATAAATTTATAATTATTTGAGAACATTGTGGATGACTTACAGTGATCTTGGCAATTTAACAAATGGCGTAATTTATCAAAGGGCAGTAACTATGTAGAATCATAGACATCCCACAACGACATTTAGGAATTTATTCGTTAATAATTACATTCTACACATGTTTTGATGACGTCATACAATAATACGCAAACCGCGGTAATGGCACAGCAGCGAAGTTCGACTGGAACTTGGGGAATGGCTAAGAAAAAAGTCCAGGTATTGAACTCTGATTTATGACATACCGGGATTTCAGGTCTACATAATTGGGGAAATATTCATGCTGTTGACTGTAACTTATGGTCATTCATATCAAATTTATCCACACTTTCACAGTCCAAATTTATTCATCAAAAAGTGAGTCTGAAGACTGAACTGTGAACAGAAGCTGAGAGAGGCTGAGCCTGTTGCCCTTAGCATTAGGCCTATGCTAGGAAACGGCTTGCTTCAAAATAGTGCTTCGTAGCGGAAATATTAACAGGTCTATTATATCGCCCGATCTGTGTATAATACATAGATTTGTATATCATATTGAAGTAATTTAAGGCCCTTGCGGGTAGCTTCAGCACCAGGGACTAATTACCTCTTACTTACGGCTCTGAGATGGTATAGCCATTCTGTCGGGGACACGACTTGCCTCCTCCGAGGTCGGTCAGCAAGTGTCTACCGGACCTGTTTTCGTACTCAATATCTCGCGCTAGTGATATTAGCCAATCAGCGACGAGCAAGACGACAGTTCCGGTACGACGCACACCAGGGCCGCTAAAGTAGTGACCCAAAATCACTACACTCTCCCCGTCTTTATCTGTTGGAGCGGACCCTAGCGGAGTAATGTCATAGGGCGGTGACATTACCTTAATTAAGATTATGTTGCAAGGTTAACGCTACAAGTCTTAAACGATTCGGACTGATATCTAGTAATGGATATCTGTTTTCCACGCAGGTACAGGAGAGATGTCTTGGACAATTCTCCGTAACCCACGCAGAGCGGTACGATCTTAGATTGGCATAAAATCGCACCTCAAGCATAGTAGCAGAGATTTCCACTTCAACGCTTAAACAACAAGGCTGATGTCTTAATTTATGGACATTGCCTGTTACCACGGGTTTCAAGGCTGATATCCTAATTTACGGACATCGCCTCTCAACCACCGCGAGGGGTATTAGACCTCACCTCAAGTAAGAGTAATACGCTCATTACTTTTGCCAAGCGTGTCTACTCTTAGCGACAGAAGAAGAAGTCAACGATTTAATGGATGACAACATTCTTTTCCTGTCGTCTTTCACCTGAAACCACTACAAGTCACATTTTACTGGTGTAATCGCTAATGACACAAGTAAGCCTCAGAATGATTACATTTAGTCTTGTAACTGTTTCCTGGCTTCATTTTAATCTGCTCATTAAGCAGTTCCACACATTCTATGGTGTGAAACATTGCCGTTGCAGAACCAGTACTTATGGTACAGACAAAGGACGGGACCTTACTTTCCTGGAGTTTATTATATCCTTTAATACCCTTATTTGTCACAGTTTGGGTTGACCATGTGATTGGGCATTGGACACCCCCAGTACTAGGTAAGCTAATTCCATAATACTGCCCATCTTTGGCTATATTGTTCCTCCACGCCAGTAAAACTTATCATTAATTCAGGTTTCGGAGGGTGCATTACTTCCTGGTAGCTAGCCGACGGTAAATCGTGATTTAGTTCGATAGCCGTCATTTTTAAGCTAGCGGATGCAGGTAGTTTGTCTTTGTGGGAGGCTGCTCAAGTTCGGACGGTGCAATACTTCCTGGTAGCTAGCCGACGGTAAATCGTGATTTAGTTCGATAGCCGTCATTTTTAAGCTGGCGGATGCAGGTAGTTTGTCTTTGTGGGAGGCTGCTCAAGTTCACACAACCTCCCCCCCCCCACCAGTAAGATAAGAAGTGTTCATACTCTAGCCCTTAAGCCTAATAGCATAATATGGATTAGCTATAAACAGATCTTTCTCACCAGGAGCGGCTGCTCAAGATGGGCTTGTAGGTTGGGGTCAGTGGTCTGTGCGCTTTTTTTTTCTTCATTTGTATGGAAGTCCCAACAGTTTTAGTTGGGTGGACATAACACCAACAACCCCACCATCCATCAATAGCCCCTTTATTGGACTATTAGTTCCAGATGATCTTTGATCTGGATTATTAAACCCCGGCAGGATATCCTTAATTTTCTGCACTATTATTAGCAGTTCCAAGGACATCCTGGACTTTACAAGGATCTGGTCAAGGGCAGCCCCAGCTTGAACATTGCTGTCCTACTGTGTAGAGTCAAACATGGATGCAGTTTGGAGCCTAAGGTAGAATCTCTAGTCAATTCGGAATTTAATCCACAATGCCAATGGTCTTACATCTGACTCTTGTTCCTACCTAGTTCCATGACTTGTAAAGTGTATGTGATTACCATCTTGACAATTTTTTATGCCCTTGATATGAGCTTAATAGGTTAGCCAACATCTGCCATTGTTCTAGACCGAGGTTAAGGGTGGACTTATTAATTGTCGCTTCAAGGTGTTCAGGTACTTCTGTGGGGTTAGCCCCACCTTCCCTTACTAATTCTTAAATCACCCGCTGCTCAAGATCAGATTTTAATACTGGCAGAAAGAAGGCCACTGAATAAGCTCTACATATTTCATATGAAGCCGGCAAATGTTTATCATTGATGGCCACTACTTTATGCACATCCCCTAGCATGAACTCCAAAAGCTGCATTACCTGTCCTTGGATCTCAAATCTTAAACGAGATCCTCAAGGTTTTTCTCTTGACCATACCTAATTGATACAGGTGTACCCCGGTCTAATTGGATAACTTATGACCCCTGGTTACTCACCGGCTTGCCACTGTTACCAGACAATTGTTAATTTTAATCTTCTTCCCTCAATCGGACATTTGGCAAGCATCACTACATGACCCCAGAGACTATTCCCCTTGTCATTCTTCCGAGACCCCCGTCCTTAGTCTTAATACAAAGGATGCAATCTCCTTGCTTCCATCTACCATTGGGTCCAGCACTCCTTTATATCCTGAACAATGTCCCCGGTAGAACAAGCATGACGTCCAACAGAGCTACTGCTTATTGTCAATACTGAACACTACATTGTCAGCTGGAGGCCACCAACTTTACCGGGTTGAAGCCCCCCAATGGCTGTCCCCTCAATTAATACCATTTAATTAATTGACCTTTTCACCCCCTAGGTGACCTATAGCTGGATTCTAGGGCCTGGGCTTACATAGCATGTGCACTTGCATGTAACACCTCTAATCAATTTCACATTGAACCCCTACATCCCCATCCCAACTACATTTTCCCATGGCTGATCAGGTATGATCATTTGACAGGCCTCACACTGTCAGTCTTTAGAGCAGCTACAAGGCATCAACTGTTCAGATTCCAACAGAGTATAGCCACTGCATCTGCATGCTCGTTAAACTGGCTAGCGCAAACCCTGGTCTGGTTATTAAATTAATGTCAGTTGGGTACATATTCACATCCAACTAATCCCTGGAAGAAGATAAATTCACATACCAAGCTTGAGTGGTCAGCTTTCACCTTTAAAGGGTCAGGGCTACCAATGCAGACTATTGAATAATGAATACCAAGCACTTATTGGATATTGTACCATCAAAAAATCACCCAACTATCTTTAAATCTAGATGTTTTAATTTAACTTGAGCAAAAACATGTTTCTAAATATTAAGAATCTACCTGGAAATTCTGGAATCTACTAAATTCAAGTATAGGTCTAGATATTTCCAGACTGCTAATACAGGCAAATAAATGATATAAGCTAAAAATAGCAATAAAAATCCAGGCCATATCAATAAACTAGGTGCATGTATATCACCACACTCTCCCCCTCCCTATCTGTTGGAGCTTAATCCCGTTATTGAAATGAGCAAATTAACAACAAAGGAAAGGAAAATGACTAAATTTATCAACAATATCCCAAAAATATATTGTTTCATGTGTACAATATTCAAGGCTAACGTGTAAATCATGTCAATAATCAATAACAGAATTTCATACCTTCAGAGCTTCGTCCCGTGTCCAACTTCCGGTTGATTTTTGGAATGAAATAATTTCATCAATAATTTTCAATAAAAATGGACAGGAACCAAATTTCTGGGTTAAATCACTGGCCTTTGGATATACTAAGTGATTTAAACACCAACGGACAAAAAATTCGACCAACTAAATGAAAATAATGGCTCCAAAATGCGTCGAAAATTTTCGCCCTCCGAATCACAACAAATTTCGGCCGTTCTTCGAATTTGGAGTGGGTCTTTTAATTAAATATACACTGCCACCATTGAAGTAATTTAAGGCCCTTGCGGGTAGCTTCAGCACCAGGGACTAATTACCTCTTACTTACGGCTCTGAGATGGTATAGCCATTCTGTCGGGGACACGACTTGCCTCCTCCGAGGTCGGTCAGCAAGTGTCTACCGGACCTGTTTTCGTACTCAATATCTCGCGCTAGTGATATTAGCCAATCAGCGACGAGCAAGACGACAGTTCCGGTACGACGCACACCAGGGCCGCTAAAGTAGTGACCCAAAATCACTACAATATACAGATTTGTGTATCAATTGATACACAAATTGGGATATTGCATAAATATGCAATTGCATTAAATTGTTTAAAACTAAGAAGTCTCTAATGCATTTCTTTGAATATGTACATATTTTAATAAACAGTCTAATTTTTTCTTTAATTATCTTGCTAAATGTGTCTGTTAGGAAAAATGTAAAAACGCAAGAAACGCACTGATAGGCGTAACAAATGACGATTGTGCTGAAACATGTGTTACATACACATATATATAGTTTATGCAACGAAATGCGCTTTTTCCTCATTAAAAAAATATTCACATTTTTCCTATGATATATTCCAATTTGTGTATCAACGTAAACACAGATCTGTATATGATATTCAAATCGGGAGGATACACAAATTGGGCTATATAATAGACCTGATTAAGTGCTTCAAGCGCGCGCATAGACCGTCGCGTAGCAAAGCGATACTGGAAGCAGTCGGTTGCACAAAAAAGAGCTTGCCCAACATAGTGTCAAGAAACGTTGCATAGACGTAGGACTAGGAAAACGCTCTGCAGGCCTAGACACTAACTATTTTGGCCACTGGTCTGACAGGGCAAAAGCGCCAAATTTGTAAATAGGACAGTTACTGGTGTCCTACAGAATTTTCACTGGTCCTTCTGGATTTTCACTGGTCTCGGACCAGTGTAAGAGTCGAGCCCTGGTCGGTAGCACAGCTTGGTTAGGCAGCAGCCTGGCCCCAGAACACTGAAGCTAAGAAGCTGACCCTGGAGCCCATTGCCAAACCAAACTGCTACCGAGCACTTGATAGGGCTATGCTACGAAAAAAGCGCTACATGTATGAAGCGGACGGAGCGGAAAATTTATATGCGATCGCAGCCACGATGTGATTTTATGGTTCGGAAAAAATATTACTCTTAGTTAACTTCAAGGTGAATCAGTGCAGCCGGAATTGTCCGACGGTAGGGAATACAATCGTGCCCATCAATCCATAATTTATTCACCAATCTTATCAACCTTGGTGTCAATCGTGAGGGGAATGATTTCTCTTTGAGGAAAAATCGCTGTCATAACATATGTGTACACATTAGAAGGTCATGTCTGACCACAAACTGTCACAATTGTCACAAAACGCCTCAAAGAAATCATCTGATGCACACAGAAAAAAGACAACTTCTCATTAGTCAGCGATAGACACACCTCCGTTGTGACCAATGAAAGGAAGTCTTACAAAACTTCGTGAGCATGCGCATTGCACTCATGGCCGTTGAAATTGAAACAACAGCAAAGAATGTGAAGAAAAAGGTTCATTTTGTTACATTTAATCTTTTTGTTGTGACTTCTTTAAGGGTACGTTATACTATTTGATGTACTGGAAAGAACTACCAAAGGAATTTGTTCAATCATTACGATATCGTCGATAGTTGAACAATCTGAGAATTTCTGCAATCAGATGATTTTGGAAAGGCCTTACGACAAGTTTTGTGACCTTTTACTTGCTGTGTGTAAACATATGTTATGACAGCACTTTTTTCCTCAAAGAACAATCATTCCTCTAACGATTGACACTAAGATGGATAAGATTCGTGAATAAATGATGGAAATTATGGACATGATTGTATTCCATACCCTCGGAGAATTCCGGTTGTTGTTAGAGACCTTGTACAGTTGTGTCTACATCGGTTGTATCGACAATTCGGTTATGTCGACATACTGTCAAATCCCAATTTGGATTGCACTATATTCTATCTTAAATATGATGGTTAAGTCGACATGCCTGTGTCGACATTACGCTTATATCAACACGTTTTTTGTGGCACAAATGATATTTTCGCACCATACAGTCGCTGTTTGTGTCGATGCAATTGAAAAGTTGTTAATTGACCGTGAAAATATTTGTTTCGAACCATTGTTTGTTAACAATTAATGTGTTCATAGTTTGCAAATGTAATTAAATGATGTTAAATCAAAGTTTGTAAACAAATTGTAACCTTTTTCAGTGTATGAAATAATAAAATCTGCTATAAAAGTGTGTTCTGGAAAGGTGAACAAAAATACCTTTTGTACGACACCCCTTTTTGTATGCTTTCGCAATTTATTTCAACATGCTTGTTATTTTTCCGACATTGTAAAAAAAGTTGTGGAGTCGGAGTGTCATCGTTGCTTTCAGATGTCTGGCATGTTGATTGAATCTTTTGTTTACTATTAAAATGTTGCATAAACGAAATCGGTAAGGGCTAAAAGCTAAAAACTTGGGGTGCTGATCCCGTACTGTACTCGTTTCAAAACAGCTATAAACTCGACCCTCGCGTAAACATGTGATCAAATATTTTGGTGACAATAGGCTTGATCTTTCGTCATTTTAATCGCATATTTGTATTAGTTCATGTTCAAACTAATCTACCGACAGCTCGGGGACTTTTTTATCATGAATTTCGACAGACATGGATATTTGTCAGAATTGTCGGCTCCTGTTGTGTCGACCTTTGGATATATCGACATATTTTTGACAGTCCCAAAAATGTTGACATAACGAGTAAACTGTAGTACATGTAGTTAGAGTAATATTTTTCCGGACCATAAAATTGCATAGAGGGCCTGTGATAGCAGCTAGCCGACAGTTGCACAGCAAAGCGTTCTGTTGCATAAGAAAGCGCTTGCCTAGCTAAGTGCTGAGAACACTGCTAGCTGGAAGCGTGTCAGTATATAGATGTACATTGTAGTAAAGCACTTGTTAGCAACAGGCACCAGATGCTAAACTTAAATTTTTAAAGTCATTGGGAAACCATATTGCTGCATGTTGCAGGTTTCAAAGTCTAGATGCTACAGTTGAAAAACATTATGGGACATCAATTTTTGTCCAACAAGCTATTAAACTGTTACTCTGTCTGTCCTTGAAACAAATTGTCAGACACCATACTGGAAATTAACATACTAAACTCGCCATGATATATCTATAATATATATACAATAGTTACACAAAGAAATATAGATCAAGTTGAAATAGGGTTAAAATAAACATTTCCAGGATGAAACATTTTACAATCAGTTGCTCGCTGAAGTTATTTTTTTTTCGACTCAAACTATTTATGATGGGGAAGGACTCCTGGGGTATTAGGACCCTCCAAAATTTTGAGTGAAACTTCGGACTAAGTCACTTAATCTCAGGTCTAGTGATTAAGAAAACATTTGATCTGTTGCACAAAGAAAAGTACTACTTGATCCTGAAGCACACACTCTAGCTCTAGATCACTGCTCCAAATATTTCACAGTTTAAAATTATGTGTATATTTTCAGGTATCGTTTGTAATTCGTGATGAGACGGAGAGGTATCACAGGTCTGGTGTGAATGCCCTACAGTTTGATCCATTGTTAAGCAGGCTTTATTCGGCTGGGAGAGATTCAATTATACGAATATGGAATTCAAGAGCAACAAATAAGGTTTGTAATTTAGGTTCATGTTTTGTGGCTTTATACGTTTATCCATCCTCCTCAAAAATTGATTAAATGTTTTCAGGAGTATTCCAAAATTGTCTGTTTTCAGGATGTTTCTTGTATGTATTATAAAATTGATAAATTTCAGAATTTTCAATTATTCTCATTTTTACCCATGATGAAATGTCGTACATGGGTGGTATTCAATATTGATCTTATTTAATTGGAGAATAAGGATAGCCAATCATATCACTTGTTACTGACCAAGAATTTAATATGGTGTGATCTGATTGGTTGTCCTTATCCTTAAGTCAAGTAAGATCAATATTGAATATCACCCCTGGTGTATTTATGTGATAGAAGACTGTCAGTTATCATGTTGACATATTTGTCATATGAATGCTATAACATCTGAAGTGGAATTAGTTTGATACTCATATCCATTATAATTATGTTAACACACAGGGGTGGGGTGTCAATTTTCCTGATTTATCCGAAATTCCAGATCTATCATTCCTGAAAGAGCAATGGTTTCTGACCAAAATAGTTATTTGATGGAAATATCTCAAGAATTGGCAAAGTTATGGTAAATTCAATCTGCTCTGAAGGATTTTATTCAATACAAACTGACTTTAATATTGCAACAATGTGGTTGAAGTGACAAAAAAGCCTCTTGTTTGGCAAAAATGGTCAGCCGCATATGATTTTCAGGATTTTATATTTGGCTCTGTTGACACCCCTGATCTACAGAATTCTGATATAGGACTGCTATACATGTAGTTGAATTGTGCACACCAACTTTATAATTATATCAGTTTACTTTTATTGTTTGAAAATAACTGTTAATTCACTTCTTGACACTGTGACACATATAATGTATGTACATTGTGCATGTTGTATATTAAAATCTGATAAGCCATCTTCATGGTAAGAGGGTAGATACAACATTTTCGTTTCCATAGGCTTGTTGCTTGGTGTCCTTCAGTAAGTTTGTCAGGCTTGTTGCTTGGTGTCCTTCAGTAAGTTTGTCCGGCTTGTTGCTTGGTGTCCTTCAGTAAGTTTGTCCGGCTTGTTGCTTGGTGTCCTTCAGTAAGTTTGTCCGGCTTGTTGCTTGGTGTCCTTCAGTAAGTTTGTCCGGCTTGTTGCTTGGTGTCCTTCAGTAAGTTTGTCCGGCTTGTTGCTTGGTGTCCTTCAGTAAGTTTGTCCGGCTTGTTGCTTGGTGTCCTTCAGTAAGTTTGTCCGGCTTGTTGCTTGGTGTCCTTCAGTAAGTTTGTCCGGCTTGTTGCTTGGTGTCCTTCAGTAAGTTTGTCAGGCTTGTTGCTTGGTGTCCTTCAGTAAGTTTGTCCAGCTTGTTGCTTGGTGTCCTTCAGTAAGTTTGTCAGGCTTGTTGCTTGGTGTCCTTCAGTAAGTTTGTCCGGCTTGTTGCTTGGTGTCCTTCAGTAAGTTTGTCCGGCTTGTTGCTTGGTGTCCTTCAGTAAGTTTGTCAGGCTTGTTGCTTGGTGTCCTTCAGTAAGTTTGTCCGGCTTGTTGCTTGGTGTCCTTCAGTAAGTTTGTCAGGCTTGTTGCTTGGTGTCCTTCAGTAAGTTTGTCAGGCTTGTTGCTTGGTGTCCTTCAGTAAGTTTGTCCAGCTTGTTGCTTGGTGTCCTTCAGTAAGTTTGTCCAGCTTGTTGCTTGGTGTCCTTCAGTAAGTTTGTCAGGCTTGTTGCTTGGTGTCCTTCAGTGAGTTTGTCAGGCTTGTTGCTTGGTGTCATTCAGTGAGTTTGTCAGGCTTGTTGCTTGGTGTCCTTCAGTAAGTTTGTCAGGCTTGTTCTACTAAACCTTTGGTCTGGTTTCAATAAAACTTCACATGAATGCTTGGCACCAAGCCTAGTTGTGCATATTGTCTAGAATTGTAGGTCTGATGCTTTTTACAGGAGTAATGGCCCCTTGTGGGAGATATACATTTTTGTGTCAAAAACCCTTCGAGGGATATTTTTTGTCTAAAAAGTATTAAGTCTAATGTGTTATTTCAGGATCCGTATGTATTATCTATGGAGCATCACACAGATTGGGTGAATGATGTCGTACTTTGTTGTGGTGGAAGAACACGTAGGTCACTTAATTCATTGTTTTTCGAGGGAGTTGAATTTTCATTGATTTCAGTTTTTAACTTGACCATGAAAATCTAATCCCCTCAATTACTTTACTTGACCTTTCAAATTCAGACATGGGCTTACCCTTCTATGTTTTGTTATACACAAATTTACGACCCCAAGAAAATTTATTTTTAGCTCACCTGTCACAAAGTGACAGAGTGAGCTTTTGTGATCACTCTTTGTCCGTCGTCCGTCGTCCGTCCGTCCATCCGTCAACAATTGGCTTGTGTAGACACTAGAGGTCACAATTTTAGCCTAATCATTATGAAACTTGGTCACAATGATCATCTCAACAAAATCTAGGCCAAGTTCGATATTGGGTCATCTGGGGTCAAAAACTAGGTCACTAGGTCAAATTATAGAAAAACCTTGTGTAGTCACTAGAGGTCACAATTTTGACTTAATATTTATGAAACTTGGTCACAATGATCATCCTAACAAAATCTAGGTCAAGTTCGATATTGGGTCATCCGGGGTCAAAAACTAGGTCCCAAGGTCAAATCATAGAAAAACCTTGTGTAGTCACTAGAGGTCACAATTTTGGCCTTATCTTTATGAAACTTAGTCACAATGATCATCTCAACAAAATCTAGGTCAAGTTTGATATTGGGTCATCCGGGGTCAAAAACTAGGTCACAAGGTCAAATAATAGAAAAACCTTGTGTAGTCACTAGAGGTCACAGTTTTAGCATAATCTTTACGAAACTTGGTCACAATTATCGACACAACAAAATGTAGGTCAAGTTTGATATTGGGTCATCTGGGGTCAAAAACTAGGTCACAAGGTCAAATCATAGAAAAACCTTGCGTAGTCACTAGAGGTCACAGTTTTGACCTGATCGTTACGAAACTTGTTTACAATGATCATAACAACAAAATCTAGGTCAAGTTCGATATTGGGTCATCTTGGGTCAAAAACTAGGTCACATTGTCAAATCATATAAAAACCTTGCATAGTCACTAGAGGTCACAATTTTGGTCTAATCTTTATGAAACTCGGTCACAATGATCATCTCAACAAAATCTAGATCAAGTTTGATATTGGGTGATCCGGGGTAAAAAACTAGGTCACAAGGTCAAATAATAGAAAAACCTTGTGTAGTCACTAGAGGTCACAATATTGGCCTAATCTGTATAAAACTTGGTCACAATGACCATCTCAATAAAATCTAGGTCAAGTTCGACAGGTGAGCGACCTAGGGCCCTTTGGGCCCTCTTGTTTATCATAATCAACAAAATTTAATACACACGAAAATAATTATTATGTGATTTTACAGTAATTCATTTGTTGGTTAAAGTTCTGTTTTTCCAATCCTAGAAAGATGAAAATGTTATATCTCTATTTGTATAGGATTATGAACTGAAAAATTTACAACAGCTACTAAACATTACTCATATGTGTCGACCTTGACATTAATGTTTTAAGGCCGCTAGCATAAATTCCTATGTCCTCATCGTAAACTGATACATTTTGACCATACCTCACTGTTTCAAATTTTATTTCTAGTAGCCCACATGAATTTAACTTCAACTTCACCGGCTCATTTAGCAACTTGACTAGACTGGCTCAGTTAGCAACTTGACTGGGCTGGCTCGGTTGGCAACTTGACTTGACTTGTCCAGTTAGCAACTTGACTGGGCTGGCTCTGTTTGCAACATGACTAGACTGGCTTAGTTTGCAACTTGATTAGATGGCTCAGTTAGCAACTTGACTGGCTCTGTTTGCAACATGACTAGACTGGCTCAAGTTGCAACTTGACTTGACCGGCTTAGTTAGCAACTTGACTAGACCAGCTCAGTTAGCAACTTGACTAGACCGGCTCATTTAGCAACTTGACTAGACCGGCTCAGTTAGCAACTTGACTAGACTGGTTTAGTAAGCAACTTGACTAGACTGGTTCAGTTAGCAACTTGACTAGACCGGTTCAGTTAGCAACTTGACTAGACTGGTTCAGTTAGCAATTTGACTAGACTGGTTCAGTTAGCAACTTGACTAGACTGGTTCAGTTAGCAACTTGACTAGACTGGTTCAGTTAGCAACTTGACTAGACTGGTTTAGTAAGCAACTTGACTTGACTGGTTTAGTAAGCAACTTGACTAGACTGGTTCAGTTAGCAACTTGACTAGACTGGTTCAGTTAGCTGGTTTATGTATTGTAAGTCATGTTTTAGTTGCTTGAAGACATCTCATGTTGTTGTTTTGTAGTAATTTCTGCTTCATCCGACACAACAGTGAAAGTATGGAACGCTCACAAAGGCTTCTGTATGTCCACACTACGAACACATAAAGTAAGTTATATCTTCCCAATTTAATTTTATACCTTCACAGGGGTCCTACAATTCCAGAATAATCCCGAAATCTGGATTTGCTGCACAAAATGACAGTTATTTGAGGAAATAATTCTAAGAAGTTCCATAATCTGAATTTTAATAATAAAACCATGTTTGAAACCTAGTTAAGGTCAATGACCTTCAACTTCGAGGGAAGAGACAGTTGTATAATACATGACAATGATGTTATCAGAGTGCGATACCCTAGTTCTTTCCAAATTGACTCATGTCAGAAATGACCAAGTTCCCTGGCCGAGAATTGAACGAGGTACCTCTCAATCTTTTAATCAATTGTGATACCCACTCGACCACTGTCACCCATATTAACAGTATTTGAAAAATGGAGAAATAACCTTCTAGTTGGGCACCCATTGCTTATTTTAAAATGTCTCTTTCTCCAGTTTGAAAGGGAAAGTTAGACATTTTGCCACTAAACAAACCTGTTCAACATTTTTGTAACAAATACTTGAACCCGTTTGCCTACCTTCCTGTTGCCTGGCATTAACATAGTGGTTGGACAGAAAGAAGATGTTCAGTAAGTCTGAAATATTGACCCTTTCTATGTTTTTGAGTTTTGTGAGACTATCTTTTATAAACGCTTATTAAATAACATGACTGTTTTACTCAACAGTTTACTGTTGCCTTTTTACTGACAGGACTATGTGAAAGCATTAGCATATGCCAAAGACAAGGAACAAGTTGCATCAGCAGGTTTAGATAGATCAATATTTCTGTGGGATGTCAATACATTAACTGCTCTCACTGCATCAAATAATACAGTAACAAGTAAGTAAATGCCACATTACTCCAACCTCTTGATAGCCTAGTGATAAAGTGTCCGCTTCGAGTGCCGGTGTTCTAGGGTTCGACACCTGGTCGTGTCATGCCTAAGATGAAATAAAATTGGTACCAAATGTTCCTTTGCTTGACGCTCGGCATAAAAGGGAAACTGGTTTCTTTTCTCTCATACCCTCATTGCGATGGATAACATCAGGAATGAGGTGTCTAGAGTGATTTGTATATTTTTATGCAATTGACCTTAAATAAATACCATATTACTATCTACATATTTATTCTGACCGGAGGGGACTATAGGTTTGCCGACCGTCAGTCAGTCAAAAAATCTGGATCCTGACATAACTCAAACAAAATATTGGTTGCTATGGCGACAGAAAGAGTGAAAATATGCCCAAACTCAACAGTTTTCAAGCTAGGTTTATGAAACTTGATATGTAGATAGGGGGCAATGAGGGGATTATGCATTATGAACTAAAAATAGTTTGATTCTGACAAAAATTGTGGTTGCTATGGCAACAGAAACATTGAAAATGGCTTAAAACCGGTAGGGGACTTCTGTATTGCTTGCAATTCTTAATTATTGATTATTGTTATAATAATCATTTAGTCAAGCATTTATAAAATGGTTGTTTTTTGGTTTCATTCTCTGACAGAATTTTCTTGCATTTAATCTCAGGTCTACGTGGGTCATTCAATATATTCGTAGACAATCGTTCTCATTTGAATATTATTGCGTTTTAACAATAATTTCTTATAGCATTACAAACAGTAACTAATTACCAACGTTCAATGCAAATTTATCTTCAATAATGCAAACCAGTAGCATGTTATCAGCCATTATATTACCATAGTAACGCGCTACCACCCCCGACCGACGTAACGTGCCTTTTTTATTAGTTCAACTAGTTATAACTTCCGGTTCAGTAAATGTACATTCCCATGTTTTTGCCAGATTATTACAAAATATTATTATGTGATTTCTTGAAATCATGAAGTTATTTGGACGTCGATGTGTGAATTAAAAAACGGTTTTATCAAGGCGAGTCGCGTTTTCAATAACTTCAAAACGTCTATTTCCTTACGCAAGGAAATTTATACGACTATTGTATTGAACATGGGGCTTGGAAAAACACAGCAGACATACAAGCGCTGCAACAGAGAGCGACAAGAGAACATACAGCATGCAGTGGTTTTGTGTTTAAGCGGCAAAAACACATTTCTGAAACGCAGCATGGTATTAAAAACGACACAGGGATGTGCAGATAGACAAACGTAGTGACGTTTCACGCAACGTCCGTCGAAATGTACAAGGTGTTTTCATATTGATATACAACCATTATGCCAAGCCTTAATCCTTAACTTAGACTATGTAAGATATTGTGGAAGAATTGTTAAATCATATACAATTTGAATAGTTATGTTTATTTCAATGTTAATAACATAGTTTCATTTCGGGCTTGCATTTGAGAATCAGCAAAATGTCAATAACGTCGCTGACGTCAGATCATAAATTGCGGTGTGTGGTGGTACCGGTATGGTGATATTTATATTTAAGTCATATTTTCTTTAAAAATGCGTTATTTCACGCAATATTTTCAGCACTTGTGTCCGAAAGGCTGTAGTTTAACGTGATGTAGTTTGTTTTTCTCTGTGTCATCGGATGTTAAAATGATTAACACAGTCTACGAATTTATTGAATGACCCACGTATATTTACATAAACTGCTGGAGTTTACCAATATAGACTGGATGCAAGTACTGGCCGATAACTATTGTTCGTAATTTTCCAAAAATATATTCAAAAAATTACCGAGTGGTGGTCATTCTTACCTTAACTTCAAACATATCCCTGTTCCTGCTATTATATAAACATGTGTAAGTGTAATTAATTTAAACCTTTCGGTCAATAATAACCTTATAGTGTATAAAAGTGCAAGCACTTTTTCCAATGGGGTCCTGTGTTTTGCTGAAGGGACAGCAAGTAGAAAAGACTGTGGTGTGATACCAGGGAAGAAAACACTGAAAAGCATTTCTGAAATTTCCAGTACCCTAGCCGAGATTCGTACCAGGGACCTCCGGATTGGTAGTGGAGACTGTTAACCACTCGGCCTCAGTTGTATTGCCAAAGAATCAAAACTGAAACAAAATCATTACACATAGAATGAATGCTTACTGTTTATCGTTTCAGCTTCCAGTTTAAATGGAAATAAAGATTCTATATATAGCCTGGCCATGAACCCAGCAGGCACTGTGATTGTATCAGGGTCTACAGAGAAAGTGTTACGTGTGTGGGATCCTCGTACCTGTCTCAAGTTGATGAAATTGAAAGGTCATACTGATAATGTTAAAGCTCTTGTACTGAATCGTGATGGAACTCAGGTAGATATATATTTGTGCTAAGATTCTCTGATCAACCAAAGTTTAAAATGGTTAAAAGCACCTGAGTTTGAAGTTATTTTCCTTGAGAATGCAAAAATATTCTACTTTTTTAAAGAAATTCTGAAATTTTCATTCTAGTATCAATTGGCTATTTTGGCTACTTGTGCTAACATAGTTATTATAATATAACAGTAAACCTCACCCATTGTAAGGATGTGAATGATCTGTGGGTAAAGCTGAATCCACAATATTTGGAGTCTGTTGGAACTTTCTCTGATAGTGATGTTATACATGTAAATAGTAGTTTTTACCAAGGGAGGTAACTCCTCTTTCTGTGATTCAGCACATATTCAACATAGATGTGTTCTGCTCTGAGTATAGCATTCTACCCTTCTCATTTCTTGCTATGCCCTATTGAAATGTTAAAAACCATCTCCAAATTAAGAATACATTCTATTAAATAAGCCTATTTTCATAGATTTGCTTTTAGCCAATTCAATTTTCATTCCACACCAACTACTTTGAAAACTACATTGTAGTAAATTTGGGTATAGTCTATTTCAACAGATAGACATAAGGTGACTACTTACACAATTGTGTCTGAAGTATAAAAGTTTACCGTTTCATTATTTCAGTGTTTGTCTGGTAGTTCAGATGGTATGATCAGATTATGGTCGCTAGGACAACAGAGATGTGTGGCTACATTCCGTGTTCATGATGAGGGTGTCTGGGCATTACAGGTAAATACAATCAGTAAGGGCTTAACTTTATACTTTAGTCCATAGTGGATCAACAGAATTTCATATGTAGTTTCATAAGTAGTCATATGCCTATTATTATAAAGCAAGTTAAACCTATTTTCTCTATTTTGCTTTATCTAACCTTATTTCAAGTGTATTTTGTTTCATTTTGAACTAATGATATGATATACATACAACGTTGTTTCCGACTTAATAATGACTTGTTGATATTGGGAAATAACTCCAGTAGCGAACCTGGATTCCTTGAATCACTCAAAGAGTCAAAGTTTCTGTCTCTTCCCTTAAACCTGGAGATCATTGGCCAATTAGGAAGATGGAAAAAACAGGATGGTCATGCTCTTACTACTGTCTCAGTCGAATGCAAACAACAACAACAAAAGTTTGAGCCCATCACCAAGTTTGAAAAGAGTCCTTGGAAATAAGTAGGATAAAATAGTGCTGAAACATTCTAGGTAACTATGGTTACTAACTGTTATGACTTACACATTGTTTTTCTGTATGTTTTTCAGGCCAATGACAGCTTCTCTATGGTATATTCAGCAGGGAGAGACAGACGGGTTTGGGCGACAGATATACGCAATAATGACTATAGATGCCTCGTGTGTGAGGAAAAAGAACCAATTCTCAAAGTAATCATAGATTTCAATAATTGTTATGCCCCCATCTTTGATGAGGTGGAATATTGCTTTGCACATGGCAGTTGGTTGGTTGGTCGGTCGGTAGACTCAATGGTTTCTGATCAATAACTCAAAAGAATGCTTTGCCCTAGGATCTTCAAACATTACATGGAGGTTGGTCATCAACAGTAGATGACCCCTATTGATTTGAGGTCAGTAGGTCAAAGGTCAAGGTCACTGTGACCTTTACCTTTTCTGACTGTTAGGCTCCCATGAGGACATACTTTTATAACATCTCTTGTATATTATGCTCCCCGAAAATTTGGGGGAGCATATAGTTGCCGCTTTGTCAATCCGTCGTTCCGTCTGTCCGTCCTATATTTTTGTCCGGGCCATAACATGAAAAGTGTTAGAGATATCAAATTGAAACTCCATAGGTGAATAGATCTCAGTTAGGGGAAGTGCAGTGCACAAGAACCATAACTCTTTATTTAATATTTTTTTAGTTATTTCCCTTTGTAATTTTTGGTACTTTATTCTTGTCCGGGCCATTACTCATACAGTACGAGGGATATCAATTTGTAACTTCATAGGTGAATAGATCTCAGTAAGGGGAAGTACAGTGCACAAGAACCATAACTCTTCATTGCATATTTTTAGTTTGTTATTTTTGGTATGTTATGCTTGTACGGGCCATAACTCATCCAGTATTAGAGATATCAATTTGAAACTTCATAGTTGAATAAATCTCATAAAGTTATAGTGCTGTGCCAAAGAACCAAAACTCTCTTTTGCATATTTCTGGAGTATTTTTTATGCGACAAACATCCCAAGGGGAGCATCACCCCTCAATGACGGCTCTTGTTTATGACATTCCAATTATAATATTAAAAAGAAGTTATACTGTAAATTGTACAAATCCATATTGCAATAAGTCATCAAATTGTATAAAGTTAAACATTGTACTATGAAATGTGCAAATTTATACTCTTACATGTTATAAAATAGGGTGGAACGGTAGCCGAGTAGTTAAAGCTCTTGACTATCAATCTAGTGGTCACTGGTATGATCTCTGCCGGGGCACGAAATTTATCGAAATTTATGGTGCAGTCTTATTGACCTATCAAAAAATCCCTAATTACTTGGTATATGAACACTATACATGTAGATATCCAGAAAGGTATGATTACTAATACATAGTGTGCAGCTATTATGTGATTTGGCCCCTATCTCTTAAACATTTTAATCTAAGCTAAATCTCATCTTAAATATTGTCAGGTGTCTATTTTATAGTATCCATGGTAGGCTAGACTCAAAATTCACATTACAAAACAAAAAACCTTATTTTTAGTTTAATACAGTAAGAGTTTGAACTTCAAATTTATTTCAAATTCTGACTCTGATTTGAGCAAAGTCTCAGTTTGTGATGAGATTTCTACTTAAGATGCTTCGGGAGATCTGGGCTTGGTTTATATTGCTAGGTCATAAAAATGTTCACTTACATAATCTAAATGCCAGAGAAGTTTTACATGACTGTTTACTATCACTTTCAGCTGGAACTTACTCACAATGAATCTCCGTCACTCTGGGTGGCAACTACAAGTTCTAGTATAAAAAATTATGTAAGTACGTCAAAACTTCCTTTCAACATTATCAAATTATAAATCATAAGTCTTTACTTTCACTTTCATAGGGCAACAGATTGTCTACAGTGTTCCATCTTAGGTGTTGCTATGGAGACTGGTCACTGTGTACATTCATAATTTGACTGGTCCTGTTGTTTTTGTGATTATAACTACTGGCTTGGAAACAGAAGGTAGTGGGCATGAGTCTACTTCGTCTCTTATCAGAATAATGTATGGAATAAAGATATTCAGTGCAATTAAAATGCACACTTTGTGCAATCCACAATTATTGAATTCTGACACAAATTCTATGCAAATTTTACAATTTGATCAAATCAGGGATATTACTATATGTATACCATATATGTTGCACAAAAAAAGCGATGAAATAGGTGCATCTGAAATTTTCTTATTTTAGTCAACAAACATAGAGAAAAGAGGTAATGAGTAAAGCAGGCCCTTCCTCAGGGGCAGAAAGCGCGGTGGTACCCCAGCACCTTAAAGCCAGAATCAGCTTTCACCCAGCGCCGTAAATCCTAGAATGGTGTCTTTAAATCTGTATGGGTATTAATAGTTTGGTCTGTATTGTGTTATTTGAGTGATTAAGGCTTGTACTGTGTGAAAAAGTTCTTAAAGTAGCCTTTAAATTAAGGATAACCATGCAGTTACCACTTTTAAATTTCAAAGTTTAGCCTTTCTCATGGATCTGTGTAAGTTCAATTCCTAGCACTGCCCCAGCGCCTTAAAATATTTCTGGGGAAGGGCCTGCATAGTTAATACAGTCATGTTTTATGTAGTATCATACAAGTCATAGATTGTACACGCAGGTTGTTAGAGCATGTTATTATTGTATGTTTGTGACATTTCATGTTTCATGTTAAGTACTGATAAAACTTGTATGTTTCAGTCGTTGAAGAATGTAAATAATAAGTTAATGTCAACATTAGATAATGTATCTCTACCACCAGTGTGTTCACAACCTGATTTTACCATAAAAGGTATGTACATGTATTCATACTAGTTTTAGTTCATCTCATTTTTGCAAATGGATAAGAGTTATTGTCATCTGTGCCCTGGATAAGTTAATGTTTTCACCCTAAGTAAGGTAGCTACAGAATCTATTTCTCTGAAACTTGTTGCACATGTAGGCCACAAGAGACAAAGTATTTTGAATAAATTTATAGTGTTGATAGTGTCAGGTGAGTGATATAGTCACATCTTTGCAGTCTTGATTAACAATATTTTCAGTCATATGTAACCACCAGTTGAACTACTTAACAAATTGTCTTGAATTAATTATATATCTGTACCAAGTTTCTCTTCTACTGACAACTTCTGCACATGTAGAAGACATGACCTTAGCCACATTAAATGCCATTTAGACCATGACCAATCATTCCTGTGAATTGAACCCAGATCTGCTGTGTATACCCTAAAATCATTACTTTTAGAGGGAGTTAAATTTTCTTTGATTTCTTGTTAAACTTTGCCACGAAATGTAATCCCCAAGATAAATTGACCTTCCAAATATGGAACATTGGATTACCCTTGGCCTTCCATGTTTTGTAATCCACGAATTTACGAACCAATGACAATGCATTTTATTTAAATCCACGAAATTTAATACCCACTTAAATATGTGCTTTCACAGTATGCAAGTACATATTCTGTTGTAACAGATAACCTGTCTCTCGCTCGAAACCTCAGTTTAAGTGAGAGGCACTGTTCTCATAATACTTGGAAATAAGGCGCACCTTCTAAGAAGTACTTATATCAAAACAGGCAAACACAAACAAACTCTTACTTACTACACCAGAATGAAATTGATGATAATGTTGCATTGTGGGATGATAATGTTCTGCTTATTACAGGTGGTTCAAGTATTAGACAGTACTATGTGTTAAATGATAAAAGACATATATTGACCAAAGACACTGATGAAAATGTTGCATTGTGGGACGTTCTCACTGTAAGTTTGTTACTATAAATAGATGAAAATGTTGCGTTGTAGGACGTTTTCACTGTAAGTTTGTTACTATCAATAGATGAAAATGTTGCATTGTAGGACGTTCTCACTGTAAGTTTGTTACTATCAATAGATGAAAATGTTGCATTGTGGGACGTTCTCACTGTAAGTTTCGTTACTATAAATAGATGAAAATGTTGCATTGTGGGACATTCTCACTGTAAGTTTGTTACTATCAATAGATGAAAATGTTGCATTGTGGGACGTTCTCACTGTAAGTTTGTTACTATCAATAGATGAAAATGTTGCATTGTGGGACGTCCTCACTGTAAGTTTGTTACTATCAATAGATGAAAATGTTGCATTGTGGGACGTCCTCACTGTAAGTTTTGTTACTATCAATAGATGAAAATGTTGCATTGTGGGACGTTCTCACTGTATGTTTGTTACTATCAATAGATGAAAATGTTGCATTGTGGGACGTTCTCACTGTAAGTTTTGTTACTATAAATAGATGAAAATGTTGCATTGTGGGACGTTCTCACTGTAAGTTTGTTACTATCAATAGATGAAAATGTTGCATTGTGGGACGTCCTCACTGTAAGTTTTGTTACTATAAATAAATGAAAATATTGCATTGTGGGCAGTCTCACTGTAAGTTTGTTACTATAAGTAGATGAAAATGTTGCATTGTGGGACGTTCTCACTGTAAGTTTGTTACTATAAGTAGATGAAAATGTTGCATTGTGGGACGTTCTCACTGTAAGTTTGTTACTATCAATAGATGAAAATGTTCCATTGTGGGACGTTCTCACTGTAAGGTTTGTTACTATAAATAGATGAAAATGTTGCAGTGGTATGTTCTCAATATGAGTTTTGTTACTATAAATAGATGGAAATGTTGCATTGTGGGACATTCTCACTGTAAGTTTGTTACTATAAATAGATGGAAATGTTGCATTGTGGGATGTTCTCACTGTAAGTTTTGTTAATATAAATCGATGAAAATGTTGCATTGTGGGATTTTCTCTCTGTAGGTTTTTTACTATAAATAGATGAAAATGTTGTGGGATGTTTGATTCCTGTATGTGCCACTGCTTAATTTCTTTGAGCAAGAATAACTCACAACGCTCCACTCAACCAAAGTGTGAATTGGTACCTGTGAGTGTTGTCAGTTCATGTTTAATATTCCTGGGTAGCGTATCTCAATGTTGACTGCACACAAACCAGGATAGAATATTCTCCCAGTGAGACTGAGACTCAGACGCAACTTTCCTTAGGTAGCCCAATGACCAGGGGAAGTTAAAATTGTCAAATGGTGGCTGAATTGCTGAATGCAGCCCTTGAAACTTGGTAACTTCTTAACTTATCCCTCATATTCACCAATTAAGATATATTTGTAGTAATTCGCTTGTATTTGTAACATTTCAGGCAAAGAAAGTGGGAGACCTGGGAAAGATTGATTTGGAGGAAGAAATTAAAAATAGATTCAAAATGGTGTATGTCCCTAATTGGTTCTCTGTGGACCTTAAAACTGGGGTAAGTGCTTGGTTAATTGTCTGGATATATTCTAGATCTATATCTTGTGTCAGTGTAAAAATAAGGAAAAAGTCACAATTCTGTATACAGTCAAACCTGTTTGTAAAGATCGCACAAAGAACCACAAAAAGTTAAACTATCATTGAAAACAGTCTTGGTGGGAGATGAAGTTGGTGATCTATGCAGATAGGTTTAGTCATAGTGGTCTTTGTTTGTTGTTGGTCTTTAAAACATAGTTGTCCAAGTTTTTGATATTGCTCAGTATTTGTACATAATTAATACATGTAAGGCGAATGGAAATTTTCTTTTCAAAATAGTGAAATACTTTTTTTACACAAAAATGTATAGACGGGTCATTTCACTCTTAAACACTAATAAATTTAAACAAAGTTTGGTAGCTTGCTACTATGTGTGTTGTAGGACTGTTCTTATATATTACATGTTTAAACAGACTTGGAGTTAAACCTGTACACACTTGCTTACATTTTCTAAATATAGATGATCTGTGTCTGACATTTTCTAAATATAGATGATCTGCGTCTTTCAGATGCTTACATTTTCTAAATATAGATGATCTGTGTCTGTCATTTTCTAAATATAGATGATCTGTGTCTGACATTTTCTAAATATAGATGATCTGTGTCTTACATTTTCTAAATATAGATGATCTGCGTCTTTTAGATGCTTACATTTTCTAAATATAGATGATCTGTGTCTTTCAGATGCTTACCATTCATCTGGATGAGTCGGATTGTTTCTCAGCGTGGGTTTCTGCGAAAGAACTTGGTGTTAACTTGTCGGATGTTCCCGACACCAAATGTAAGATCTTAGTTATTCAACTTATTGTACTGCATAAATTCATTACAAAACTGGTGTGCTAATTCAGGTATTTAAATGGTCTTGTGGGGTCTGGATATAAAGTTAAGTTACCAGTTTTCAAGGGCCACGCTCAGCAATTCAGGCATTGGTGTTAACTTGTCGGATGTTTCCGACACCAAATGTAAGATCTTAGTGATTGTAATGCATAAATTTATAACAAAACTGGTGTGCTAATTCAGGGATTTTAATGTTTTATGTGGGCTCCAAATATAAAAATGAGCTACCAGTTTTCGAGGGCCTCTCTCAGCCATTTAACCACCCTTTGACATTTAACATCCTCTGATCATCGGGCTACCTGAGGAAATTTGCATTTGGGTCTCCATGGGGAGACTAATTTCTCTCCTGGTTTGTGTGCTGCCAATATTGAGATACAACGCCTAGGAATATCGATCATGGACAGACACGGCCCTCACAGGTACCAATTTACACCTTGTTCTGAGAAATGTAGCTGTGGCACAGACCGGGATCGAACCCGGGATCTCTCGATCCTAATTCGTACACCATACCTCTAAATATTTTTGGTTTAAAACATGGGTATAAGAAAGTCCCATAATTATGTTGATAGAACTTAGAGGCTGGACCCATTTACTACTATCTTTTCATCCAGAAATCCATGGAAACTTGTATGCAGCAAATGACTATGTTAGTTTATTATAAACTTTGAACTATGCATTGTAGTGAACATTGGACAACAGTTGTTAATGGCTTTACTAGATAATTGGCCCAAAACACATTTATTAGAAAATCAAGGTAACTATGTCTTATATTTTACAATTACTTCTAAGAATTTGTTTAATAGTCTAAACTATACTATCCTTGTTAAAACAGCAATTTAATAGAACAGCATACTGTGGTCATTGTGTTCATCCGTCTATTAGTCCATTGTTATACATGTTTCATTCGGATTTTGTCAAAAGAACTTGGCTTCAATAAGTGAATTTTAATAATGTAAAGATGAGTTGGTTGTTGCACTGAAAAGAGGAAAGTCTAGTTTCCTGCACACGTTGAGTCAAGCATGAAAAATGCTTTATAATCAAGGGGCCTGATCCTTTGAAATTTCCCAGTTTCCTATATCCTTTATTACATTTTGATCTCCTGATATATTTAAAAGAATTGCAATGTAGATGTGTAATGTAGACATTTAAATATTTCATAACATTACAATAATAACATCCATAAATTACAGTGTTACATTTTGTATATCATATTTTGTACCATTACCTTATCACCATGCTGTTTTGTTTTGTTTTGCCTCATTACTGAGTCTTTCTGTTAAGTTTTTTTTTCATATTTATCATCTATTTCTGTAAATTTCTGTATATATTCCATGCTGATATGGACCATATTGAAAATTGGTCTAGAACCAAATATGTCATCCACAGTAAATAAAGTTGTTATTATTATTTACATATTTTACAGACAGTATGAATGGTAATGAGAATGAAATGATGCAGTCATCTAATGTATATTTCCGTGTTCCGGGCCATACACCCGTTATATTCAGGTAATATCTTGTTGTTTAAAACTTATTTAATCACCATCTGGAAACTTCAGATGATAACAGGAGGTCATTGGTTTGAATCCAGGTAGAGCAATATCAGAAATGTGACAAATGATACTGGCATAGCGTATAGTTTGGTGCATTAATAGCATATTTGGATAGTAACAGGACTTGCTGACTATTTAAGTGTCAGTCCGTCCGTCAACAATTCAGTTAAACTACTTCTCCTCCTGAACCACTTGACCAATTTCAACCAAACTTCACAGGAATGTTCCTTGGGTGGTCCTTTCTAAAAATTGCTAAAAGAATTACATTCCATGCAGAACTCTGGTTGCCATGGTAACCGATAGGAAAATATTTTAAAAACCACTGGCCATATTTCAATATAATTTTACATAAATTGTTGTTGGGTGACCCTCTTACAAAATTGACATTTTTGTCCTGATTCGTCAAAAAAATGGCCGCTAGTGGGTGGGGTGCTGTTTTTCCATATATATCTATAGTAAAATCTTTAAAAATCTTCTCCTCTAAAAGTACTGGTTGAATTTCATATTAATTGGGTAACAATATTCCCTGGGTCATCCTTTCTAAAAATAGCTAAAAGAATTTAAATCCATGCAAAACTCCATGACAACTGATTGGAAACAACTTTTAAAAAAAACATGGTTCTACTTGATCAATGTGCACAGGTGAGCGACCTCTCTTGAATATTATCATTTCGATGTCTAATAAAATAATTTTACTTACAAATCTTGTTTCTTTGTTTCGTTCAGTGAAGTTGGCCGAGGGAAGACATTGTTTCGTTTGTTGTGTCGAGATGCTGGTGGTGAGACAGAGCAGATGTTACTTAGTGATACAGTACCACAATGGGTTGTTGATGTTATTGTACAGGTATGTTGCTAAGTGATACAGTACCACAATGGGTTGTTGATGTTATTGTACAGGTATGTTGCTAAGTGATACAGTACCACAATGGGTTGTTGATGTTATTGTACAGGTTTGTTGCTAAGTGATACAGTACCACAATGGGTTGTTGATGTTATTGTACAGGTATGTTGCTAAGTGATACAGTTCCACAATGGGTTGTTGATGTTATTGTACAGGTATGTTGCTAAGTGATACAGTACCACAATGGGTTGTTGATGTTATTGTACAGGTATGTTGCTAAGTGATACAGTACCACAATGGGTTGTGGATGTTATTTTAGGTCCTCAATTATATTTGTTTGTTTGTTTATAAATTCAGATGAAACACCCTTTCTGATCTATTGTTTAGTTTAATACGGCAGCTGATTCACCTAACCAGTTTTCCTGGACTGTATGTTATCAAATAAATACCCTTCCACAAGGAATCAGCAACTTCTCCACATATACATATAATGGAGAATCAACATTGATGTCAAACAGGGTTCCCACAGTCAGGGAAAAGTCAGGGAAAAACATAATTTTTTCAAGGTCAGGGAAAAGTCAGGGAATTTTAGAATTAGTCAGGGAAATCTAGAAATTGAGCAAAAGTCAGGGAAAAGTCAGGGAATTTTTTCATTGTAGCAGCCCATAAGTGTCATTTCCTATGAAGCAATACCTAAGACTGAAAAAATCCTCGCTCGCTATGCTCGCTCGGAATAATTCTAAGTTATAATAACTTTATGTCAATCAACAGCCTTCAAATCTGCTACCTTAAACTTCTTTGTTCCATCTCAAGCAAATATTTTCTCTATTTTATTGTCATATTATGCTCTAACCGAAAGATGCTGTGTCGCCCGATCGCTCTAAAAAGTCAGGGAAAACTGCTCCGTGGTCAGGGAAAAATCAGGGAAAAGTCAGGGAATTTCGTCTTAGAAAATTTGTGGGAACCCTGTCAAATTTTCATGGAGGGTAGGACTTGCTGGTACCGAGAAGTTAACTACCAATCCAGTGACTAACCATTGGGCTGCGGCCGTGGCTGTGCTCATTTATACATGACCTGTGATGTTCTCATGCAACCAATGTTTCATTGTTATTTTGGAGTCTCTACACTGTTAGTATATTAACAAGTTTTTGTGAAAGCTTACTACTTTAGTTTTTTTTGAAAGATTATCCTAGTAACCATAGATACGATTAGAAATGATGTATAGAGAATGATTACTGGTAATATAAGATGTAAAACTTATTTAATTATCAACCTTGTTAAAGTTGTTAAAACAATAAATCTATTACAATCAGATGTTCTAAAGCTTGACTGTCACATATAATGCCAATATTTTGAATGTCTTTATTTTCAGGGAAATGCTCCGAAGTCCAACAAAATTCCATTTTTCCTTCAACCACATCACAGTATGGGACAAAAGATGGTGATGAAAAAGTAAGTGTAGCATCTTACAACAGGTGTGAACAATATCATTTTGCATATTTGGGGTTTAACTATTCACATTATTACCAATCTAGATTTTAAATTTTGAGAGTAAACTACTTCCAAGGAGCTACAGAGTGGTAATTATTGCAATAGGTTATTGCTATTTTAGTGAATTTTGAAAATTCATTGCAATTGTGAAAACGACAAAAATTAAGTGTAATCATTTAGGGTCACAAGCTTGGATGTGCATTGTTATTGAATCATGCACATCTTGCATTCCTTTATGTATATAGACAGGGGTTCCACTAGCTTCTGAATCTGAAGGGTCATTTTGATAGTTTTGACTATATTTTACTATTTTATAGGCAAAATACCCATGCTTTTAAAAGAACATGACCAAAACCAAAATCTTGAAGGTCAAAATGTTTTTTTTTTAAATCACCTGCCACTAAGTGGCAAGGTGAGCTTTTGTGATTGTTTTTTGTCCCTCTTCCGTCGTCCGTCCCTTAGTCATTTCACCGTTAACACTCTAACACTTTCAATTTTGCTTTGATCTTCAATAAACTTGGTCAGTAGTTGTATCTCAATGAAATCTAGGTCAAGTTTGAAGTTGGCTCATGTGGGGTCCAAAAATAGGTCAAAAGGTCAAATAATAGGAAAACCTTGTCAACACTCTGGAGTCCACAGTTTTGCTTTAACCTTCATCAAGTTTAGTCAAAATGTTTATCTTGATGACCTTAAGGTCAAGTTGAAAGTTTGACCACGTTTAGGAGGTGAGCGCCAAAGGATCTTTTATCCTCCTGTTTAAATTTCAAGGGTCAAAACCGCTATTCCTGAGTCGAATGGAACCCCTTATATAGAAAGCTGAGGATTGTGTGATAATAAGGTGTCCTACAATTTCGGAATAATTCGGAAATCCAGATCTTGCTACTTCAGATATAATGATCTTTTCTGCACACAATAAAAGTTACTTGATGAAAAAAATCGAAGAATTGACAATGTTTGAAACCTAGTTAAGGTGTAGGGATGTCTGCTTATGGCACCCAAAACAAACTTGCGACTTGTTTTCAGGATTGGGCATTATACCTCCCTAGGACCCCTGTATAATGATTTTTATTACAATTTTGCAGAGACAGACTTTCCGCCAGTGACATGATACAAGTTAGAAAGGTTATAGAACATGTATATGAGAAAGTGTTAGGTCAGGGGTCAGATGCCGGGTCACAGGCTACAGGCAACCAGGATAAATGTGAAGATATGGAAGAAAGTTCTGTGGTTGCCGAGGAAAAAGTGGAGTTACTATGTAACGATCAGGTATGTGTAACATCATCATTAAATTTGTGTGCATAAAATAGCTCTCTGACAGTATCTAAACATTGTTTTGGCTGCTGCTAAACTGTTTTAACTCTTGTAATTAAAACATTTGTGTTGCATTTAACCCGGGATCTGCCCTCGAAGTCGAAGGTTATTGGCCGAATTCACAGACATGTGATTATATCAGTAGATCACAAATGAACAACAGAAACAACCCTTACTCTCGGTCATGGATAAAAGTCAGTGATTTTTCATGTCATGTTAGTGCATGTACTACCTATGTATAAGGACACCTGGCCCCAATCGACCGAAGCATCTCAATTTGAGCAAGATTTCATCCAAAAAATTGTCATGTGACTATTTGTTAATTTCATTGGGAGGCTGGACTCGAAATTGGCATCACAAAACAGACACATTATTCCAAGTTTATAATAGTAAAATTTCCAGAGCTCAAACTTCAGATTTATCTCACATTCATACTCTTGGTTTGAGCACAATCTCAATTTGAGTTGAGATTTCCACTTGAGATGCTTCGAGAGATTAGGGGCTAGGAATAATCCTGTTGTACTGGGCTACTGTGTTATTGATTGATAATTAGCAACTGGTTAATAGATGGCAATTTTAACATTTACTTTTTGCTCTTGATACAAAACTTACATATATGATCGGTCGTTAGTTGTCTTTGGAGATCAACATTTCTTAAACGAGTCCAGAAAGCACAGGTTATTAAGCGAGCCTTTTGTTTTCTTAACGATTTGAAGAAATGTTGATCCCAAAGACAACAAGTGGTGGATTCTTTGTATCACATTACCATAGTTACTGAGTCAAAACAACGTCAGAAATAATGAATTTAAGCCGAGGACGTTATGTTTTCACACTGAAAAGCTGGTGACGTCATGCATTTGTTATCACACATATTGAAAAACATTGTTCCGTCATTTGTTCTCACATGGAAGACCACAGTATTTATGTGATAAAAAGCAATCCTTTACTTTACAGTAATTTTTGTTTTTCTTTTTTCAGGTTTTAAATCCAAATATGGACTTGAGAACAGTAAAACATTTTGTCTGGAAACAGGGCGGAGATCCTATATTGAACTACAGACCTCTCAAAACTTGAAAGTGTGTAAAAAATACTACTGCAAGGACAGATATATTTGTAGCTTGTGTGCAATGAATGGAAGACGCAGGAGTAGTGTCCCCTACCTGTGAATGGCCTCCCCTTCCTGAGTCTATTAGCCATATTGCTTGACATACAGATTCCTGGCCTCTGCATTGTTGGGACCATAACACAATTCATTGAAACCTCTTCATATCGACTTCTCCTTTGGCTGTAACCTCTCTCTCTCGCAATGTTCTCTCTTTTTAGAGATGAAGCAATTATCAAATAGAGTTTTAGGTAAACTTTGAAGATCTTACTCAATGTCAATACCTATACTTAATAGTTCATCGTGATTTTCCTATTCTACTGGTATAGTGTGGCACAATTCAACTGGATCTCATTATTCTTCACATGTTTTCATTAGTGTATATTTTACTTTCTGAAATAACAAATCTGACGGAAAAGCATGAAACATTTAGGAGTGACAGTTTAATGTTGCCTCACTATACATTGTTTTATACAAGTGTACATTGCTAGTCACATGTCAGTTTTTTGGGTAGACTATTACATGTCTTACAAATGAATAGAGAATCCAATCTCTTGAAAACTGGAGCGAATTCTCAGTTCTTGTATTGTTGAGGAGTGGCTTTGGTTAGTTAGCTGGATTTGTAACTGTGTGCTCTGGGTTCGATTTCTAGTAAGATCAGGTTATACCCTTCTGAGAAAATATTGACAATGTTGATTCCCTCCATATGTGGAGAAGTTGCTGATTTCTTGCAGAAGGGTATATTAGTACTGGTTAACACACAGTTAATGAAAACTGGTTAGGTGAATCTGATGTCGTAAAGGTGAATCTGATGTCGTAAAGGTGAATCTGATGTCGTATATGTGAATCTGATGTCGTAAAGGTGAATCTGATGTTTGTATAGGTGAATCTGATGTCGTAAAGGTGAATCTGACGTCGTAAAGGTGAATCTGATGTCGTATAGGTGAATCTGATGTCGTAAAGGTGAATCTGATGTCGTAAAGGTGATTCTGACGTCGTACAGGTGAATCTGATGTCGTAAAGGTGAATCTGACGTCATATAGATGAATCTGATGTCGTGAAGGTGAATCTGACGTCGTATTTTACTGACAAATTGTTGGGAAACACATTAAAACCCGAATAAACAAACAACCAAACATCAAGTATTCTTGCTTATTGCTGACATTATTTCAAAGTGAGTCTGGTATGAAAATCGGTATCACTAAATAACAATAGTCTCTGTAGTGTATTACAATAAAATGAAATGTTTCAACTTAAGATTTTTATGAAACATAAGATAAGAGCAAAATCTCTATTTGAGCTGAGAACTATATTGAGATGCATCAGGTGACAGGGGCCTACTCATGAAAAGCTGAGGGTAATTTCAGTGAAATGTTGTGGATTTCATTAGTACTGGGTAGCCTCAATCTCATTAAAATCAGCCCTTATTACGCTTCACTAGTATACGCTGACATAGGATCTGCAGACACTCTGTATAGGGTCATGTCTATGTGTACTTTGCTTAATCCAAATCGAATCCCTTCTTTCAAAAATCTGAAAGTGCGATGAAACACTGCTCATAGGCTACCTGTTGTCATTGTGCGCCAGAGAGGTAATTTTGAAAATTTGAGGGGAGATATATGTGTGTTTCCTTTACCAATCATTGATCAAGTTGCTCACTGATATTCTATATATACCGGGTAAAGTTATTATCTGTTAGTAAAGTTATTATCTGTTGTTTGTATATTTAATGTTCCGTTTCTTTGTATAAATTAGATAAGAAAGCATGAAAAGTTTCTTTTATGTTCCCGTTTTTGTATAAATTTGAGGAAGAAAGCATGAAAGTTTATTTTATGTTCCCTTTTTGTATAGAATTGAGTAAGAAAGTCTGAAAATATCAAAATATATTTTAAATTGTATGTAATATCCCCAGTGTGTAAATACAGTGGTGAGTACAAACATCTTTGCAAGAGTGAGCTTATTACTTTTTTATTAGCTCACCTGCCACAAAGTGGCAAGGTGAGCTTTTGTGATTGTTTTTTGCCGTCGTCCGTCTGTGAGCTTTTTCACCATTAACTAGCACTCTCTTTTGCTTCGATCTTCATCAAACTTGGTCAGTAGTTGTATCTCAATGAAATATAGGTCAAGTTCGAATATGGGTCATGTGGGGTCAAAAACTAGGTCAATAGGTCAAATAATAGGAAAACCTTGTTAACACTCTGGAGGTCACATTTTTCTTTAATCTTTATGAAGTTTAGTCAAATTTTTTATCTTGGTGACCTTAAGGTCAAGTTCGAACTTGGGTCATGTGGGGTCAAAAACTAGGTCAAAAGGTCAAATAATAGGAAAACCTTGTTAACACTCTGGCGGTCACGTATTTGGTTTGATCTTCACCAAACTTGGTCAATAGTTGTATCTCAATGAAATCTAGGCCAAATGCGAAGTTGGGTCATGTTGGGTCAAAAACTAGGTCAAAAGGTCAAATGATAGCAAAACATTGTTAACACTCTAGAGGTCACATTTTTGCTTTGATCTTCACCAAACTTGGTCAATAGTTGTATCTCAATGAAATCTAGGTCAAGTTAGAAGTTGGGTCATGTGGGGTCAACAACTAGGTAAAAAGGTCAAATAATAGAAAAACCTTATTAACACTCTGGCGGCCATATTTTTGCTTTAATCCTGACCAACTTTGGTCAAAATGTCTATCTTGATGACTCTAAGGTCAAGTTTGAAGTTGGGTCATGTGGGTCAAAAACTTGGTCAATATGTCAAATGGAGGCCTCAGTTTTGCTTTAACCTTCATCAAGTAAAGTCAATATGTTTATCTTGATGACCTTAAGGTCAAGTTCAAAGGCCATGTTTAGCAGGTGAGCGCCCCAGGATTTATGATCCTCTTGTTTTGTATGCCATGGGTAAAATAAGGCATGTAGCCTTAAAATGCCTTCGCATGATCAATACTGTTTTGTTATGAGATAGATTGTCATATGTACTTTAAATCATGAAACCTGTCCCAGCTTTCACCATAAGTAAAGTAATTATATACGTCCACTTCATAAATGTGGGAGTACACTGCTTTGCACCTATTAGTTGGTTTGTCGTTAAATGAGAACGTGTGAGCTTAATCTTCAGATTTTACAGTGAGTTTGGTAACAACCATCAGCTGAGGTCAGAAGATCAAGGTTATAGTGACGTTTGACACAACCTATCAGCTGCCAGTTTGCCATACATGTATTACAAACATTTTAAACTTTTTCATTTTTATTTGTTGATCATTTGTCAATGTATTAATAGTTGTCTGGCCATTTTATACTTCCATTTTCAGTTAGTGTATAATTATGTTTTCAATTTGTTTGTATAATTCATCTTATCACCTTAATCTTATCAGGTCTTCTCTTTGCCAGTACGTAGTATGTATACTATAAGATGTTCTAATTGACCAGTTATAATTATATGCATATTCAATATCATCTAATTTCCTGTCCCATGTAAGTACAAAAAACCCATAAACATTCTAAGCTAAGACGGCTTCTCAATTACACCTCAGTAACAATAACCCTCGGACAGCACAATTAACATATTCTGCACTCCATTGAATCTTAATATATCGTAGGAATTTAAAGTCTCAACGGTTAGAAGCATCCTCTCAGTGTATACAGTACAACCTCTGTGTAACAACTCCTTCAAACTTTCCCTAAGTCACTAATTACTATACATTTAACCTCTGTAGAGCAACAACCTCTAAACAAAGAATAATATTTGCAGCCCTCAAAGGGTGTTGCTCTACAGAGGTTGTACTGTATATCCAATATACCTTCAAAATGATCATACTCTTCATTGGCTACATCTCATCATTACAGAAATCTTATTAGGTTTCATGATTATAAAAAAATTTTCATGTTCGACTCCATTTCGTGCTGAAACTTTAAATATTTCAAACAGTAATATGCCTTGTACTTTACTCAAGCTTTTATAGTACATGGGTCGACTTAAAGCAGAGTAAATTTTTCTGGTACAGTAAAGATAATTTGATTGTTGATCTTTCTGTGAGTTTATCAGGTTTCATACTCTAGTTGAGTAGAGCATGGTTTTACAATCATTGGGTCAGGTCTTCAATTTTAGAACATACATGTTGTACATATGTATAAAATGGACATTAATCATCACATGTTCGTTTATTTATTATCTCATTATATAAACCATGAAACAATTCTTGTTTGACTGATATACATTAAAGTTCTGCTAATAAGACCAGTCAAAAAGGTGGTCTTAATAGCGAATCTGTCTTATTAGCAGACCTTTTTTGGTCTAAATTTAATACTTTGGGACCTAAACTGGCACAAATCTGCATGATTTCAAAATAATCAAAGTGGTCTTATTAGCGGAACTTTATTGTAATCAAACGCTTTCAAATTCAATAAATAAATATATGTTCTGCTAAGAGATACAAGTGCTGAAAGTTGGTTAACATTTATTTGTTTCCTTGTTTTTGATAATATGGAGACATTTTATAAATATAAAATATTAAAACCTAACACTGTTTCATGTACATGTATATTATATATTTATGCAAATGTTATTGATTAAAAAATATAAAATTAACATTGAGACTTGTTGCTATGTTACACTTGATGAACAATTAAGAAAGGGAATTACATTTGTACTTTAAAACAATGATACACTGGCATACTTTACCAGATTTTCATTCAGGGTAGCCTAGGGGTATGAAGTGTTTAGTGGCCGACACTGTGTTGTACATCTACAAGTTTTAGAGTTATGTTTAGAGATTAGCTTGACCCATGCTTAAATTGTGGCTTCAAGTCTAAGTTACGCCTCTATCCAGATAATCGAACATTTCGGTCGCAAGTGTCTTTAACAGACAATTGTTGGTGCCTATTTGATAATCCCATAATACACTAATTTCTTGATTACAATCCTCGCTCATATAGCATGGGATGTCAATTCAGATGTCATGGGTTCAATCCTCGGGGTGGGAACAGGACATTTCTGAAATTCTATTTGTAGTATTTCCCGCTATATCTGAACATGTGGACTATAAAGTATCTGATTAAAGGTGTCAACCTGTGTATCGGCGCTATATACCGAGCACATTATTTGAAATAAAAGCTAGGTGCACTTCTGCAGCGCCAGACATGGCGATATCCAATGTATCCCTCTCCCTTCGGGAGTTTTTTCTTAGTCTGTCCCTCTGGCCAGATTATGTTATATATGCACTGGTAGAGGATGCACATGCGCCCTTATGGCAGCAGCACCATGAAAGCGCCTTTGAATGTGTCTCGCATAAAAAGGGCGCTATATAAATCTGGTATTCATTCATCATTCAATATAAATAAGTTGCTCTGACCTTTTGTCTTCACTTGAATAGATTGTTATCGACCATTTAGTGACAAGCAAGCAGAAATTTATTTATTTTCATTTATTGATACACAAACTAATCGCATATTATGGAGGGACATATACAGATATATTATGAGAGTAGCACATATTGTGGAGGGACATATACAGATATATTATGAGAGTAGCACATATTATGGAGGGACATATACAGATATATTATGAGAGTAGCACGTATTGTGGAGGGACATATTCAGATATATTATGAGAGTAGCACATATTATGGAGGGACATATACAGATATATTATGAGAGTAGCACATATTATGGAGGAACATAAACAGATATATTATGAGAGTAGCACATATTATGGAGGGACATATACAGATGTATTATGAGAATAGCACATATTGTGAGCGTAGTAAAATGTACAAGAAATATCAGAATGTGACATGACTTAGAACATTATCATAGATATATGAGAGTAATGGTACCAACAGTATAATTAAGTATAACTAGATAGTTCCTGGTCACAATGATACAGGTCTGGTGAAAATACTAAAATGAAAGCTAAACCAGGCGATAAACCGAAAAGGTTTATATATTAAAAGCATAATCACCAAAACATGATAATCTGGCATAAAGGAAATAGCATATGTGAATGTTGCATTACCATAATGTAGCATGAAAATGAAACATAGCATATATCAATGCCTAAGATATGATGACATGATGTAATATTACTGAAAATCATACTATACATTTATTATCACAAAAGCATAAACAAAAGTCAGTTACAGTTTTGATTCCTTATTTTCCTAACATTCACAAACATTTCCAAACACAGAAATCACTACCACACTGACTATTCCATGTAATGTTGATTGTCATGAAAACATTATTACATGCATGCTTGTTAACTGTTTACTATTCCATGTTATGTTGATTGTCATGAAAACATTATTACATGCATGCTTGTTAACTGTTTTAATATATGTTTTGATATACATGTAAATTATGTTTGTCATTTGAATTATACATTGCATGCAGAAATAAATCTGAATCTGACCATTGTAACATTCTATAAACGTATACACAATGGACCGTTCAGTTGTCTTACACTATCTATGCTTACTCTAGTTCATACATTTTCACCACATCACTACTATGCATGGTAACAAACATAGCATTCAGTCCCGGGTGGAAACACACTGACCGTGGATTTGGTAATCCATCTGCTTTACTCACAACACCGACTTTCTTCCCATTCTCACTGAATTGTACCACATTATGTGAATTAAAGCCAACCACAAACATATTCCCTCTACCGTCAATGCAAACACCATCGACAGAGCGTAGGTCAGAGTCTTTAACAGTGGAAACATAATTTCCCAGGCCATCAAAGCATACAAGTCCCTTACCACAACCTCCAACTAGCATTACATCTCCGCTTTCATTGAATGTAACATGTCTACTCCTGTCAAACAGAGGGTTCCCAGCTTTGTCTTGAGAAATCACCTTCAACAAGGTACCTGTCATATCATAAACATAAACTGATTGTCCATTATTTGTTACATAAAGCTTACCGTCATTGAAAGCAATACCATAACACGGATGTGACAGTTTAATTTGCCTTGTTGGAGACATCTTGCCTTGAATGGAAACAAACTGGATCTTGTTGGTACTCATCCATGCTACAGCAACTTCATGTTTACTGATACAACATACGCCATATGAATAAGAATCTAATGTACAATAATCAACAACTGACATTTTCTGTATATCAATACGTTTCAGTTTCTTATTGTTATTATCTGTGACCAGTAATTGGTTATCTGGTGTCAGACAACAACCGAGAGACGAGCAATTCATTGTATCATCAGACAACCTTATGGTAATATCTTTACTTTGTTTGATTTTGTAAAGATCGGTTTTCTTCTGTTGAGACAGGTTTCGATTCTGATGTTCACGTTTCTGTACTTGACCAATGCTCTGTAAAGCTTTCATATACTCCAATAACGATTGGTCTGGAATGAACGAGATCTCTACGTCTCTGTCGTGTTGTAATTCTTGCTTGGTCTTCTCCATTTCTGCTGTCTTGATCATAGTTTGTGCAATTTTGGTACAAACAAACTTCTGGGCTCTATTTCCTTCGGATTGTTTCAGCTTGTCGTCTGTCGTCTGCAAATCATCATATATATCATCAGCAGTGTGCTTGTCTTCTAGAATCGCTTTTTCCAGTTCATTGTAAGCATCTTCTACTTCAGTTCGTGTCGACTCAGCAGCTTTCTTCAATATGGCTTCTAACGCTTTCTGGAATGTCATCACCTTTTCCAGAACTTCTTTCTTTGCTTTCTTCAAAGCTTCAAGTATTGCATCTGTAGACTTGCTTAATGTCCTCATCGATTCCATTATCTCTTTCAAAAGGTGGCGGGTCTGCTTGCAGTCTGACAATTTAAATATGGTGTCAATCATGTCTGGTATAGAATGAATGTGATCTTGGCAAGACCTGAAGTGACAAGTGAGATATACATGTAAATGATACTAAGTAAGTGTATTCTAAAATGTCAGTGTTTTATATTTAATTTTCGGTGCTCCATAAAACTTAAAAGAAATTCGTTTAGAAAACACCAATCTGGGCAGTGTTGTGTACTACAGTTCAAATATTAAATTACCAGTCAGCTATCAATAATCACTCATGAATGTATAACTTGTACATGTACGAGGGATGATCCATATGTAACGAGAAAATGCTTATAACTTTGCTATTACATGTTTTGTTCTAAAAATATTTTATGTGGTGGTTAATACATATATTAGAAGAAAATGTACGAAATAGTTTTCAAATATATAGAAAAATAAATTGTTTGGAACATTTCTGCCGACCTATGAAACCGGTAGGCGGGGCAACGTCATTCTTGCACCTTTTAACGTTATTCAGAATTTAACTATGATCAATTTGACGATCACATTCCTTAGGATCTACGGGGTTATTTTTTTCCTCTATATGTATTCGTCTTCGCCAATGCCATACCAATTTGAAAAAGACTCACGATAGTTATCCTAAGGAATTTCATTCAAAACATCAAACATTTTCATGCGTAGTTATAAAGTCGACGTCACGTTACGCCAGCTTTGTGTTAGATCGCTAGCCTTTTCCAACTCGTATTTAATAATATTTTAAAATAATATTATGTTTACAAGATTTTGACATGGCATGCTCACGAAATGATTACTGAATATCGTGTACAAATTTATTATAACTTGTTTTCTTTAAAACTAAATAGTTAATTGCAAACCTTTGTCGTCCGCAATTTTTGCTATAACGGAACGAAAACACGTGCGTGGCGTAACGAATGACAATACAACCCGTGTATGACATCATCATCAGTAAGGCGAATCTTAGGTGACCCCAAGTACCAATTTTCATCACATTGCTATTGCTTACATAAACAAGAGGGCCATTTGGCACTAAAGCGCTCACCTGATGACTAGCAGTTAAGGCAGAATCAGTATTTGTTATGATATGACCTTAATATTTGATGTAGATTTTACGAATGCACACTTTATGGCCAGGTTTTAGATGAGGTAAAAATGTGACCTCAAGGTTTTTCTTTGGTGTAATCTGGTGACTTAGTTTTTGACCCCAAATAACCCAATTATGAACTTGGCCTAGATTTCATAGAGACAAACATTGTGACCAAGTTTCATAAAGATTAGGTAACAAATATGACCTCTAGAGTGTTAACAAGGTTTTTCTTCAATGTGACATTGAGACCTAGTTTTTGACCCCTGGTGACCCAGTTGCGAACTTGACCTAGATGGTATAGAGGTTCACATTGTGACCAAGTTTCATAAAGATTATGTAAAAAATGTGACCTCTAGAGTGTTAACAAGGATTTTCCTTGATTTGACCTAGTGACCTAGTTTATGATCCCAGGTGACCTAGTTATGAACTTGACATAGATTTGATAAAGACAAACATTGTGACCAAGTTTCATAAAGAGTAGGTACAAATTGTGACCTCTAGAGTGTTAACAAGTTGTTTCTTTGATTTGACCTAGTGATCTAGTTTTAGACCCCAGATGACCAAGTTACAAACTTGTCCTAGATTTCATAGAGACAAACATTGTGACCAAGTTTCATAGAGATTAGGTAAAAAATGTGACCTCTATAGTGTTATCAAGGTTTTTCTTCAATGTGACCTTGTGTCCTAGTTTTCACCCCAAAGGACCCAGTTGCAAACTTGACCTAGATGGTATAGAGGTTCATATTGATTGTGACCAAGTTTCATAAAGATTAAGTGAAAAATGTGACCTCTAGAGTGTTAACAGTCCAATTGTTCACGGCGGACGACGGAGAAAATTGATATGCTAGTCTACAATATACACGTGTTAGTTGTAATAAATCACGGTGTATATAAAGGTTGAAAGAAACCATTGAATTTACAACAATTTCAATCTACATGTCTGTGGCGCGAACGCACACCCCTTAGTGATGCTCTTTGGTTGCTTGGCAACAATATCTATGAGCATATATCTGATGACACAATTCTTCAGAAGATCCACAGGAGGTAATATTTGACGATGCATAATAGAAAGTACAACTGCAAAAGGCTTAAATTACCTTTTTTTGACCGACCCTCGTACATGTATTAAGATGCTTTGTGAACACAGGCACTTGGGGTTCCGACCACGCCCCCTCCCGATACGCACCTGAATCTATTTTTAATTCTTATAAATATATATCCAGACCAATACAAGTATCACACTAATATTCGTTGAATGTATACGATATATATTTATATACATTTAACTATTATTATGTGATAAATGTGTGGGTCTCGCTCTGGATACTGATAAGAATATACTAATATTCAGTGGGGGAGTGGTCGAGTCTCAAAGTAATTGTGGAATACCACCCCTTGCCTGTCGCCTCTATCAAATCTACTAACTAGATTTATACATTGTTAATTATGCCTATTAATATACATGAATTATTAGAGTACGATACAATCAAACTTGATTCAAACATAACTGTATATCTACTATATATGCCTCCGTAGCTCAATGGTTAGCGCACTTGCCGTCTAATCTGGCGATCCAGGTTCAATACCGGGTGGAGGCACACATATATATGCCTGCCATGTTTCAGGGGAAAGCTGACTGGCAAATAAAGGCTATGCTTGGCATTTTAAAAAAATACTATATATTTTGTGAATGTATTTGTTCTAAATTATGACCCTGTAGGCTTAACGATAAAATAGACTTACGCGTGATCTTTTGCGAAGCATACATAACATCCAACAGTCTCATGGTGTTCACAATTTATGTCTTGTACTTTGCTCTTGTGTATGCTACATCTTTCTGTAGGAAATTCCGTCAATATCGACTGCTGACCGCTCGCTGTGGTTACTTGGGTAATATCCGAAATGTTGTGACCAGTCAACGCTGGAAAATTCTTGTGTATGTCCGTACATGGTTGACAACAATATCCACTGCATTCAACACAATACTTGACGGCTTCTACTGTCTTGTCACTTCTTGCACAAGCAGTACAAACGAAATCAAACGTTTCTTCTGACCACTTCATTTGTGAACGCCCTCCGGAAGCCATTGTTACGTTTGACTTTGAAACCGCTACTTTCGTTTTCACCAAATGGAAATCCCCTTTTTGATAGAGATAAAAAACCACGATATTCCTACGCGGACTAAAATGAAGTAGTCCCGAAAAAAGCCTTTTGTTTGACTGTAAATGGTGGTATGTCTTGACAAATCTGCATTAAAATCATGAAATTGGATTTAAATACTTTGTACACATGTTTGTGATGTAGTGAAATTGTTTTATTCAGAAATGGCATTCTGGCCTAGATATGAAAGTGAAAGTAGAGTAGTGGATAACGGACTTGGAGTCAATCCGTACGTGCCGGGTAGCTATTTATATTGATTAATAGATTTTGAAAGGGCCCTATGAATAAAATGTTGACATTTATGGGGACTGATATTGGTCACTTTACATTGAGTTAGGAACAAATCTATTTCCTGGTTTTTGACCGGTGACACTTATATCGGACAAGCACCAACATGAACCGACAAGGAGGGAGAGTGGAACCAGTAGTAGATGCATGTTTTGAAACGCTATTTTCTTTAAATTAAAATTTGATGAATACAGCAGTCATAGCATTAGTCTCGTCAAATATATATTACAATTAACGCATTTATAAGTGTGTATATTTTATAAGATTCCTAACCCATTTGATAGCAACATTCACGAAAATTAATCACACAGTGTGAGATATAATTTCATGCTGCATGCAATGGTTCATCAAAATCAAATTCTATCCCGACAAGAGATTGCAATTCAAGGGGGGGGGGGGGGGGGGGTAGATCGTTAAATCTGGTTTTATCTTACATCCAACAGTTACTGTTGGTATTATTCAATGCGAATAAACGACATTAAAGGTTCTTTTTGTAATAAAGGTATTGTTGTGTTGATCTTGTTCACCATTTATACTCAACCACAAATAACAAGTTTCCAAAGAGAAGCTTCGTTTACCATTCCCAGCACATGTTTAATGTTTCGTTATCTGAAATGATTGCCACACACAGAGTAAGATTGGTGGGATTTATCAATGACCTATGCTCCGAGGGGTCACACAAGGGTCTGGACAAATTCCGACATTTTCTAAAAGGTTTGCCTTATTGACGAAATTAGCTAGTACTACGGTATGAAGTGAATTACCGCGAACACATTCGGCTGAAGAAATCAACACTTTACGTTAAGAGATGACCATAAACGCAACATTTTTAATTCAAAGGGAAGTAATTTGTAACATACCAACGATGGACCCATTTGGAATCAAAGTCCTTTATATATTGTTGATATCGAAATTGATTTTCTTAACAATGGTACATGCCACCACAGGTAACTGTATCATTAATAAAGAGCTAATAAAAACTTTGTTTTTTATAAAATTTATAATATCTTAGATAACATGAATTTTATAAAAGAAACTTTTTATCAATGATACAGTTACCTGTGCATGCCACTTAATGAATAATAAACAAACCTGCTTTTCGTTTCGTTTCGATTCGTCGAGGTTCTGGTCGGTTAATAGAATGGACCCCATATATAGTGGTTTACTCTAACATTTATGTGCGTTATATTGCTAAACCTGTCCATGCATCTACCACCAGTAACGAATTTATTCTCGTCATTTCCTTAATGTAAGGGTATACTGCTTTGCCCATATTGGTCGGTTTGAGGGTAGTCCAGACCATGTTCAAATGAGAAAAGCTATCTTGAAAGCTCGATCATTTCCGTTCATCTCCGGTAAATATATCTCTTTTACAACTCAAAGATGCCGAAGTGATCAGAATGATGGGAACAAGTGAGCTTAAGAGTGTTCAGATTTTACACGGAGGTTGGTAACAATCAGCAGCTGAGGTCAGAGGATCAAGGTTATAGTGACCTACTTATCCACTGACATTTGCGGTATACATCTTTTACGAAGATTTTAAATTTGATTTTCATTTGTTGGTCATTTGTCATTGTATGAATACTTGTCTGGTAATTCTATACTTCGTTTTCAGTTAGTGTATAATTCTGTTATCTATTTGTTTCTGGAATTCATTTTATCACCTAAATCTTGTCAGGTCTTCTCTTTGCGAGTACGTAGTATGTACACTATAAGATGTTCTAATTGACCAGTTATAATTATATGCATATTCAATATCATCTAATTTCCTGTCCAATGTAGGTACAAAAACAACATAAACATTCTAACCAAAGATGGCTTCTAAATTTCACCTCAGAAAAAATAACCCTCAATCGGACAGAACAATTAACATATTCTGCACTCCATTGAATCTTAATACTAGTTTATCGTAGGAATTCAAAGTCTGATCGGTTAGAATCATCCTCTCAGTGTATACAGTAAAATATCTGTGTAACAACTCCTTCAAACTTTCCCTAAGTCACTAATTACTATACATTTAACCTCTGTAGAGCAACAACCTCTAAACAAAGAACAATATTTGCAGCCCTCAAAGGGTGTTGCTCTACAGAGGTTGTACTGTATTTCAAATATACCTTCAAAATCATCATATTTTCCATTGGCTACATCTCATCATTACAGAAATCTTATTAGGTTTCATGATTATAAAAAAAATTTCATGTTCGACTCAATTTCGTGCTGAAACTTTAAATATTTCAAACAGTAAAATGCCTTGTACTTTACTCAAGCTTTTATAGTACATGGGTCGACTTAAAGCAGAGAAAATTTTTCTGGTACAGTAAAAATAATTTGACTGTTGGTCTTTCTGGGAGTTTATCAAGTTTCATACTTTGGTTGAGTAGAGCATGGTTTTACAATCAATGGGCCAGGTCTTCAATTTTAGAACATACATGTTGTACATGTGTATAAAATGGACGTTAATCATCACATGTTCGTTTATTTATTATCTCATTATATAAACCATGAAACAATTCTTGTTTGACTGATATACATTAAAGTTCTGCTAATAAGACCAGTCAAACAGGTGGTCTTAATAGCGAATCGGTCTTATTAGCGGACCTTTTTTGGTCTAAATTTAATACTTTGGTACATACACTGGCAACAATCAGCATGATTTCAAAATAATCATAGTGGTCTGAAACGCTTTCAAATTCAATAAATAAATATATGTACTGCTAAGAGATGCAAGACCTTAATCAGCACATGTTAATTTATGTATTCGTCTCATTATACAAACCATGAAACAATTCTTGTTTGACTGATATAATCAAACGCTTTCAAATTCAATAGAAATTACATGTTCTGCTAAGAGATACAAGTGCTTTAAGTTGGTTGACATTTATTTGTTTTCTTGTTTTTGATAATATGGAGACATTTTATAAATATAAAATATTAAAACCTAACACTATTTCATGTACTTGTATATTATATATTGATGCAAATGTTATTGATTAAAAAATATAAATTGACACTTGTTGTTAATGTTTCACTTGATGAACAATTAAGAAAGGGAATTACATTTGTCCTTTAAAACAATGATACACTGGCATACTTTACAGATTATCGTTCAGGGTAGCCTGGGGGACAGATCATCGTTCAGGGTAGCCTGGGGGACAGATTATCGTTCAGGGTAGCCTGGGGGACAGATTATCGTTCAGGGTAGCCTGGGGGACGGATCATCGTTCAGGGTAGCCTGGGGGACAGATTATCGTTCAGGGTAGACTGTGGGACAGATTATCGTTCAGGGTAGTCTGGGGGACAGATTATCGTTCAGGGTAGCCTGGGGGACAGATCATCGTTCAGGGTAGCCTGGGGGACAGATCATCGTTCAAGGTAGCCTGGGGGACAGATCATCGTTCAGGGTAGCCTGGGGGACAGATCATCATTCAGGGTAGCCTGGGGGACAGATTATCGTTCAGGTAGCCTGGGGAACAGATCATCGTTCAGGGTAGCCTGGGGGACAGATCATCGTTCAAGGTAGCCTGGGGGACAGATCATCGTTCAGGGTAGCCTGGGGGACAGATCATCATTCAGGGTAGCCTGGGGGACAGATTATCGTTCAGGGTAGCCTGGGGGACAGATTATCGTTCAGGGTAGCCTGGGGGACAGATTATCGTTCAGGGTAGCCTGGGGAACAGATTATCGTTCAGGGTAGCCTGGGGGACAGATTATCGTTCAGGGTAGCCTGGGGGACAGATTATCGTTCAGGGTAGCCTGGGGGACAGATCATCGTTCAGGGTAGCCTGGGGGACAGATCATCGTTCAGGGTAGCCTGGGGGACAGATCATCGTTCAGGGTAGCCTGGGGAACAGATTATCGTTCAGGGTAGCCTGGGGGACAGATCATCGTTCAGGGTAGCCTGGGGGACAGATCATCGTTCAGGGTAGCCTGGGGGACAGATCATCGTTCAGGGTAGCCTGGGGGTATGCAGTGTTTAGTGGAGAAGTCTAGAGTCGTGTTGTATGGAGGGAAGTAGGCTGGCACTGTGTTGTATGGAGGGAAGTAGGCCGGCACTGTGTTGTATGGAGGGAAGTAGGCTGGCACTGTGTTGTATGGAGGGAAGTAGGCTGGCACTGTGTTGTATGGAGGGAAGTAGGCCGGCACTGTGTTGTATGGAGGGAAGTCGGCCGGCACTGTGTTGTATCGAGGGAAGTAGGCCGGCACTGTGTTGTATGGAGGGAAGTAGGCCGGTACTGTGTTGTATGGAGGGAAGTAGGCCGGCACAGTGTTGTATGGAGGGAAGTAGGCTGGCACTGTGTTGTATGGAGGGAAGTAGGCTGGCACTGTGTTGTATGGAGGGAAGTAGGCTGGTACTGTGTTGTATGGAGGGAAGTAGGCTGGCAATGTGTTTTATGGAGGGAAGTAGGCCGGCACTGTGTTGTATGGAGGGAAGTAGGCCGGCACTGTGTTGTATGGAGGGAAGTAGGCCGGCACTATGTGTATGGAGGGAAGTAGGCCGGCACTGTGTTGTATGGAGGGAAGTAGGCCGGCACTGTGTTGTATGGAGGGAAGTAGGCCGGCACTGTGTTGTATGGAGGGAAGTAGGCCGGCACTGTGTTGTATGGAGGGAAGTAGACCGGCACTGTGTTGTATGGAGGGAAGTAGGCAGGCACTGTGTTGTATGGAGGGAAGTAGGCCGGCACTGTGATGTATGGAGGGAAGTAGGCCGGCACTGTGTTGTATGGAGGGAAGTAGGCCGGCACTGTGTTGTATGGAGGGAAGTAGGCCGGCACTGTGTTGTATGGAGGGAAGTAGGCCGGCACTGTGTTGTATGGAGGGAAGTAGGCCGGCACTGTGTTGTATGGAGGGAAGTAGGCGGGCAATGTGTTGTATGGAGGGAAGTAGGCTGGCACTGTGTTGTATGGAGGGAAGTAGGCCGGCACTGTGTTGTATGGAGGGAAGTAGGCCGGCACTGTGTTGTATGGAGGGAAGTAGGCCGGCACTCTGTTGTATGGAGGGAAGTAGGCTGGCACTGTGTTGTATGGAGGGAAGTAGGCCGGCACTGTGTTGTATGGAGGGAAGTAGGCCGGCACTGTGTTGTATGGAGGGAAGTAGGCCGGCACTGTGTTGTACATCTACAATTTTTAGAGTTGTGTTTAGAGATTAGGTTTGATGATTGAGAGTTGTGAGTTGCTAAGTGGTCCAGAGTTGTGCAGTGGTTATTGAGTCAGCTTGACCCATGCTTAAATTGTGGCTTCAAGTCTATGTTACGCCTCTATCCAGATAATAGAACATCTCGGTTGCGAGTGTCTTTAACATACAATAGTTTGTACCTATTTGATAATCCCATAATACACTAATTTCTTGATTACAATCCTCGCTCACATAGCGATGGGCTGTCAATTCAGAGGTCATGGGTTCAATCCTCGGCGTGGGAAGTGGACTTTTCTGAAATTCTATTCGTAGTATTTCCCGCTATATCTGAACATGTGGACTATAAAGTATCTGATTAAAGGTGCTAGGAACCTGTGTATCGGCGCTATATACCAAGCAGATTATTTGAAATAAAAGCTAGGTGCACTTCTGCAGCGCCAAACATGGCGGTATCTAATGTATTTCTCTCCCTTCGGGCGCTTTTTCTTAAGTCTTTCCCTCTGGTCAGATCATGTTTTATATGCACTGGTAGAGGATGCACATGCGCCCTTATGGCAGCAGCACCATGTAAGCGTGTTTCAAGGTGTCTCGCATAAAAAGGGTGCTATATAAATCTGGTACTCATTCAATACAAATAAGTTACCCTGACCTTTTGTCTTCACCTGAATAGATTGTTATCGACCATTTAGTGACAAGCAAGCAGAAATTTATTTATTTTCATTTATTGATACACAAACTAATCGCATATTATGGAGGGACATATACAGATATATTATGAGAGTAGCACATATTATGGAGAGACATATATTATACAGATATATTATGAGAGTAGCACATATTGTGAGCGTAGTACAATGTACAAGAAATATCAGAATGTGACATGAATTAGAACATTATCATAGATATATGAGAGTAATGGTACCAACAGTATAATAAAGTATAACTAGATAGTTCCTGGTCACAATGATACAGGTCTGGTGAAAATACTAAAATGAAAGCTAAACCAGGCGATAAACCGAAAAGGTTTATATATTAAAAGCATAATCACCAAAACATGATAATCTGGCATAAAGGAAAAAGCATATGTGAATGTTGCATTACCATAATGTAGCATGAAAATGAAACATTAGCATATATCAATGTCTAAGATATGATGACATGATGTAATATTACTGAAAATCATACTATACATTTATTATCACAAAAGCATAAACAAAAGTCAGTTACAGTTTTGATTCCTTATTTTCGTAACATTCACAAACATTTCCAAACACATAAATCACTACCACACTGACTATTCCATGTAATGTTGATTGTCATGAAAACTTTATTACATGCATGCTTTTTTACTGTTTACTACCCTTCTCGAAAAAAAATGCACTTTTTACCAAAATGCACTTAAAAAGCGTATTTTTTCTGCGCTTTTTCTAAATAAGCGTATTTATTGTGCATTTTTCTCTAAAAGAGTGCACTCAAGTGCATTTTTCCTGCATCTTTAGCATAGAAGTGCATTTTTTCTGTATCTTTTACTGAAAAAAGTGCATTTTAAGCGTATTTTTAATTCAAGAAGTGCACTTTTTACAAAGAAGCGTATTTATAGTGCATCTTTTGCAGATAGAGTGTATCTTTTTGATTCAAGAAGTACACTTTTTACAAGAGTGTATTTTAAGTGTATCTTTTGTAGATTAAGTGTATCTTTTTGATTCAAGAGGTTATGTTTTTATGAAACTGTCCTCACATGCTTTTTAACCATGACAAAGGGCCATAACTCTGCTGTTTGACCATGGCAAAGGGCCATAAATTTGCTGTTTGACCATGGCTATGGGTCCTTGACCTTTGACCTCAAAATCAATAGGGGGCATGTTACGTATGATGTAAAGTTTGAAGATCCTAGGCGAAAGCGTTCTAGAGTTATGGAACAGAAACCATTTGAATAGTCAGAAATACTGAAGTTCACAGTAACTTTGACCTTTGACATACTGACCTCAAAGTCAATAGGAGTCACCTACTGTTGATGACCATCCTCTACTGTATCCATGTTAAGTTTGAAGATCCTAGGCGAAAGTGTTCTTGAGTTATTGAATGGAAACCATTTGAAAATGGTCACAGTGACCTTGAACTTTGACCTATTTAAAGTTTGAAGATCCTAGGGCAAAGCGTTCTTGAGTTATTCAACGGAAAACATTTGAATTGTCAGAAATGGTAAAGGTCACAGTGACCTTGACCTTTGATCTACGGACCTCAAAATCAACAGGGACCATCTACTGTTGATGACCAACCTCCATGTAAAATTTGACGATCCTAGGCTAAAGTGTTCTTGAGTTATTGAACGGAAATCATTTTATACGACCGACCGACAGGTGCAAAAGCACCCTCATCAAAGATGGGGAGGGGCATAATACAATTATTTTGCTAACCATAAAAATTATTTTATAAACATTAATTATGCAATGCAAGAAAAAACGTATTGAAATTTAGAATTAATGAAATAGAAACACTTATTTTATCACCTGCTATCAATGAATTACTCGTTTTGGAGACTTTAATGAATTGACTGGCAGTAGAATCATTTTCTGTTTCGGAGTTTTTCATCCCCAATAATTTCGTACCCGAGGGCGAAAATTTCGTCCTCAATAAATTCGTACCCGAGGGCGAAACATGCACGAACTTGTTTCAACTTTGTCTTGTATTAAAGGGAATCAGTAAATCAATTGTCAACTGCACCATAATGTGATATTTATAGGAAAACAATATTTAGCTGCCCAGCAGCTAGTGCAAAAGCTATGTCCAATTTTTGGGCTATGTCCAGTTGTTATAAACTGGTTCAACTAAGCTGCTAGCCTCTGATTTCAAAGTATCTAGTTAAAAGAATGAGTTTTCTGTTTAAATGGCAAGCTTAAAATTTCTTTTATCATTTTTAGATGAAGTCCTTGAGGATGCTGACACTTGGTCCACTTTGTCAATCACCTGGAGTAACCATTAATTTAATTGAAATACCGGAAGAACCACATGTAGCAGAAATCCTGAATGGACTCGCCTTAGAAAATGAAAGACCGGAACTACCACATGTAGAAGAAGTTCTGAATGGAATCGCCGTAGATTGATGGACAGAATCATACTTGACTATACCCCCAGATACAAATAGTATATGGGGGCTATATGGGAGTCATGCATGAGGTTGGTTGGTAGGTCCGTGCAAATTTTGTCCGTGCTATTTCTCTGTAACCATTGGTTGGATTCCATCAAAACATTGCATGACTGATCAGTACCAAGTCTAGTTGTGCATATCGTCGGCACACACTGGTTGTATCAATTTTAAGGGAGTTATGGCCCTTTAGTGTTTTGCGCATATAAATTTTGTCTGCACTATTTCTCTATAACCATTTGTCGAGTTTTAACGAAACTTTGCATGAATGATCAGCACCAAGTCTAGTTGTGCATATCGTCAGCTAAAACTGGTCAGATAAATTTTAAGGGAGTTATGGTCCTTTATTTTATTGCACTTATAAATTTTGTCCGCAGTATTTCTCTGTAACCATTGGTCGAATTTTAACGAAACTTTGCATGACCAAACAGTACCTAGTCTAGTTGAGTACATCATCTGCACATGCTGGTAGGCATTTTAAGGAAGTTATGCCCCTTTATTTTTGTGCACTTGTAAATGTTGTTCGTGCTATTTCTTTGTAACCATTGGTCTGATTTCAACAACCCTTTGTGTGAATGATCAATACCTAGTCTAGTTGTGCATATCATCAGCACTTGTTTGTCGGATCAATTTTAAGGGAGTTATAGCCGTTTGTTTTTTTACACTGATAGCTTTTGTCTGTACTTTCCCTCTGTAACCATTGGTTGGATTTCAATGACAGTTTGCATTACTTATCATTATTACAAAGTCTTGTTGTACATATTGTCAGAGAACATTGGAGTGACAGTGTCAAGCAGTATCTGGGGTATTCATCACATTCAGTGATATTTCTTGTTCAATTTGTATCATTGTTGTGTGACATAAATCATGAATTTCAGGATGTCATGGCAGAGTACCTGAAATAATGAATGAACTCAAGTGTATGAATGATTGAAAAAAGTGACAGGTATTCTAACTGTTACAGAACTTTTATATGGTTATTTATATGTAAGTTTATCTTTTTTATATGTTCAAATTTGAATTCTAAATTTATAGCAATTACAATGCAGTAGAAAGAGATTCGTGTTTATTTTTATGTTCTTACAGTTACTTGCTTAACACAGTGTAAAGAAAAGTTTTTAGCTCACCTATCACAAAGTGACTAGGTAAGATTTTGTGATCACTCTCCGTCCATCCACATTTGTTTGTGTAGCAATTTTTTGGCCTTTATATGAAACTTGTTCACATCATCTCCACAAAATCTAGTAAAAATGCATACATGATTTAGCTCTACTTTTGGGATCATACATTGGCTGTCTGTCCCCACTAGCATCAGTCCATGCTCGACAATTCTGTTCACTAGTTCTAGAGTTATGGCCACTGAAATGACCAGAATCTTCCTTTTAAGGAAAAAGATACACTTCAGTGTATTAATGCACTAGAAAAATACGCTTTTAGTACACTGAAGGCAGAAGTGAATTTTTTTCAGAAGAAAGTGCGCTTAAGCATATTAATGCACTAGAAAAATACGCTTTTAGTACACTAGGCAGAAGTGCATTTTTTTCAGAAGAAAAATGCGCTTAAGTGAATTAATGCACTTAAAATACGCTTTTAGTACACTGAAGGCAGAAGTGCATTTTTATAAAAAGAAAAATGCACTTGAGCGTATTAATGCACTAGAAAAATACGGTTAAAGTGCACTTTTTCAAGATGAAGTGCATTAAACGCAGAAAAAATGCAGAAAAATACACTGTAAGTGCATTTTTCGAGGAAAATAAGTGCATTTAATCCGCATTTTATTTACTTTTAATACATTCGGTAAATAAAATGCAGAAAAAATACAGTGCCAATACCGCCGCGTTTAATACGGATTAAATGCAGATTAAATGCGCGTTAAATGCGTATTAAATACACTTTTTCGAGAAGGGTATTCCATGTAATGTTGATTGTCATGAAAACATTATTGCATGCATGCTTGTTTACTGTTTACTATTCCATGTAATGTTGATTGTCATGAAAACATTATTACATGCATGCCTGTTTACTGTTTTAATATTATGTTTTAATATACATGTATATGTTTGTCAAGCAAATTATACATTGCATGCAGAAATAAACCTGAATCTGACCATTGTAACAGTCTATAAACGTATACACAATGGACCGTTCAGTTATCTTACACTATCTATGCTTACTCTAGTTCATACATTTTTACCACATCACTGTCTAGCATGGTAACAAACATAGCATTCAGTCCCGGGTGGAAACACACTGAACATGGATGTTGTACTCCATCTGCTTGCTTCACAACCACACCGACTTTCTTCCCATTCTCACTGAATTGTACCACATTATGTGAATTATACCCAACCACAAACATATTCCCTCTAACGTCAATGAAAACACCACTGACAGTGAGTAGGTCAGAGTCTTTAACAGTGGAAACATAATTTCCCAGGCCATCAAAGCATACAAGTTCCTTACCAAAACCTCCAACTAACATTACATCTCCGCTTTCATTGAATGTAACATGTCTACTGCAGTCAAACAGACGGTTCCCAGCTTTGTCTTGAGAAATCTCCTTCAACAAGGTACCTGTCATATCATAAACATAAACTGATTTTCTCATATCTGTTACATAAAGCTTACCGTCATTGTAAGCAATACCAAAACACCCGTGCGACATTTTAATTTGTCTTGTTGGAGACATCTTGCCTTGAATGGAAACAAACTGGATCTTGTTGGTACTCATACATGCTACAGCAACTTCATGTTTACTGATACAACATACGCCATATGAATAAGAATCTAATGTACAATAATCAACTACTGACATCTTCTGTATATCAATACGTTTCAGTTTCTTATTGTTACCATCTGTGACCAGTAGTTGGTTATCTGGTGTCAGACAACAACCGTTAGACCAGCATTTCATCGTATCATCAGACAACCTTATGGTAATATCTTTACTTTGTTTGATTTTGTAAAGATCGGTTTTCTTCTGTTGAGACAGGTTTCGATTCTGATGTTCACGTTTCTGTACTTGACCAATGCTCTGTAAAGCTTTCATATACTCCAGTAACGATTGGTCTGGAATGAACGAGATCTCTACGTCTCTGTCGTGTTGTAATTCTTGCTTGGTCTTCTCCATTTCTGCTGTCTTGATCATAGTTTGTGCAATTTTGGTACAAACAAACTTCTGGGCTCTATTTCCTTCGGATTGTTTCAACTTGTCGTCTGTCGTCTGCAAATCATCATATATATCATCAGCAGTGTGCTTTTCTTCTAGAATCGCTTTTTCCAGTTCATTGTAAGCATCTTCTACTTCAGTTCGTGTCGACTCAGCAGCTTTCTTCAATATGGCTTCTAACGCTTTCTGGAATGTCATCACCTTTTCCAGAACTTCTTTCTTTGCTTTCTTCAAAGCTTCAAGTATTGCATCTGTAGACTTGCTTAATGTCCTCATCGATTCCATTATCTCTTTCAAAAGGTGGCGGGTCTGCATGCAGTCTGACAATTTAAATATGGTGTCAATCATGTCTGGTATAGAATGAATGTGATCTTGGCAAGACCTGAAGTGACAAGTGAGATATACATGTAAATGATACTAAGTAAGTGTATTCTAAAATGTCAGTGTTTTATATTTAATTTTCGGTGCTCCATAAAACTTAAAAGAAATTCGTTTAGAAAACACCAATCTGGGCAGTGTTGCGTACTACAGTTCAAATATTAAATTACCAGTCAGCTATCAATAATCATGCACTCATGAATGTATAACTTGTACATGTACGAGGGATGATCCATATATAACGAGAAAATGCTTATAACTTTGCTATTACATGTTATGTTCTAAAAATATTTTATGTGGTGGTAAATACATATATTAGAAGAAAACGTACGAAATAGTTTTCAAATATATAGAAAAATAAATTGTTTGGAACATTTCTGCCGACCTTTAAAAACCGGTAGGCGGGGCAACGTCATTCTTGCACCTTTTAACGTTATTCAGAATTTAACTATGATCAATTTGACGATCACATTCCTTAGGATCTACGGGGTTATTTTTTTCCTCTATATGTATTCGTCTTCGCCAATGCCATACCAATTTGAAAAAGACTCACGATAGTTATCCTAAGGAATTTCATTCAAAACATCAAATATTTTCATGCGTAGTTATAAAGTCGACGTCACGTTACGCCAGCTTTTCCAACTCGTATTTAATAATATTTTAAAATAATATTATGTTTCCAAGATTTTGACATGGCATGCTCACGAAATGATTACTGAATATCGTGCACAAATTTATTATAACTTGTTTTCTTTAAAACTAAATAGTTAATTGCAAACCTTTGTCGTCCGCAATTTTTGCTATAACGGAACGAAAACACGTGCGTGGCGTAACGAATGACAATACAACCCGTGTATGACATCATCATCAGTAAGGCGAATCTTAGGTGACCCCAACACATTGCTATTGCTTACATAAACAAGAGGGCCATTTGGCACTAAAGCGCTCACCTGATGACTAGCAGTTAAGGCAGAATCAGTATTTGTTATGATATGACCTTAATATTTGATGTAGATTTTACGAATGCACACTTTATGGCCAGGTTTTAGATGAGGTAAAAATGTGACCTCAAGGTTTTTCTTTGGTGTAATCTGGTGACTTAGTTTTTGATCCCAAATGACCCAATTATGAACTTGGCCTAGATTTCATAGAGACAAACATTGTGACCAAGTTTCATAAAGATTAGGTAACAAATGTGACCTCTAGAGTGTTAACAAGGTTTTTCTTCAATGTGACATTGAGACCTAGTTTTTGACCCCTGGTGACCCAGTTGCGAACTTGACCTAGATTTCATAGAGGTTCTCATTGTGAACAAGTTTCATAAAGATTATGTAAAAAATGTGACCTCTAGAGTGTTAACAAGGATTTTCCTTGATTTGACATAGTGACCTAGTTTATGATCCCAGGTGACCTGGTTATGAACTTGACATAGATTTGATAAAGACAAACATTGTGATTAAGTTTTATAAAGAGTAGGTACAAAATGTGACCTCTAGAGTGTTAACAAGTTGTTTCTTTGATTTGACCTAGTGACCTAGTTTTAGACCCCAGATGACCAAGTTACAAACTTGTCCTAGATTTCATAGAGACAAACATTGTGACCAAGTTTCATAGAGATTAGGTAAAAAATGTGACCCCTATAGTGTTAACAGGGTTTTTCTTCAATGTGACCTTGTGTCCTAGTTTTTCACCCCATGGGACCCAGTTGCAAACTTGACCTAGATGGTATAGAGGTTCACATTGTGACCAAGTTTCATAAAGATTAAGTGAAAAATGTGACCTCTAGAGTGTTAACAGTCCAATTGTTCACGGCGGACGACGGAGAAAATTGATATGCTAGTCTACAAAATACACGTGTTAGTTGTAATAAATCACGGTGTATAAGGTTGAAAGAAACCATTGAATTTACAACAATTTCAATCTACATGTCTGTGGCGCGAACGCACACCCCTTATAGTTGGGAGTCCATCGGCACAAAAGTCGCTTATTTTTCATGACCCATGGCATTTTTTAGTAGAAGTGTTTCAATACCATATTTGAATTGCCCAATACCAGTTGTATATGGTTTGGGTGGATGCCACGCGCAAAACCCTCTGTGAAGGTCATAAATGAGGTCAAAGGTCAATTAAGTGCATATAGCATACACCAACTTGAAATTGCACCATATCTTGGCTAATTCTACAGGTAGAATAGTCAATATGGTATCAAAATGAAGCTAATGAATTGGTTCTTCATTTGGAATGATTTTATGTAAATTATCACATTTGCATACTCATGAATATTAATGAGGAAGTCAAAAATTGGTAAATTTTCGTTTAAAATCTACTAGTATAGTTGACAAATGTATGCCATATTCTCCTTATTTCTATTATTTAAAGATCCAAATTGTACCAAAATCATGAGAAGACATAGGGCTTTCGTTAAATGTATATTTTTATAGATAAATATAATTTATTTCCACCGAGAATGACCGCCAAAGGTGGGTGGGGTAAATTTAAACCAGAACGTAAAAATCTCAATACAGTCAGAATCAACATTAAACACTCATTAAACATATTCCTTATATCCAAATATGATTTATTCGTGGAAATTGATTTTGACTTACTTAAATATTATGCTAATTAACTAATTTGCATATTTATAAATATTGATAATGTATTTAACATGTATGACAAATAGCGTCCAAATAAGGATCTATATCTGAGTGATAAACAAGCAGTGCCTTTTAATAATTATAAAAAATGCAATAAATATGTCTCATTACACAATATATGTTTGTACATGACGTTTAGAACTGTATTATTTATTCTTATAATCATCGGCAAACCACAGTAGTTTCTACCGTTATTATACAAATTATACCAATTCCAATCAAAGAAAACATGTAGTGCCGTCAACGTAAAATGTCGCCTGGTATATTAACCTCTTAATTAATAAGTTGGTATTCGTTAACAAACTACCGGGTATACGTATGTTCTTTTAGTTGCATGTATAGAGTCGTATTGAAGAACACGAAAACGTTATTCTTAGCCAATTGCAGTTCATTTCTTTCGTACCCTGACGTGTCCGTACTTTCATAATGTTTATTAAGCCTTAGTTAATACAGTTTGTTGCAATTTTAATAAGTAGCAATGTGAAGTAAGTAATGGTGATTAGGACGGTATTGAATGCACATATGAGTAATTTCCTTTTTGAACGTTTCTATTGTGACTTTACAAATCATAAGCTGATCAATAAAGACTACACAACTTGGATTCAAACGAGGTAGAAAAAGTCGTCCACTGCGTCGAATTTTATCTGGTCCTGATACTAGAATGCCCATGCCACAATCAGACGATTATATCTTGCTATTGAGTAAAACCAAAGTCGATACTCTCTAAGTTACTTGTCTTTAGTTTGCAAACACGATCAGAGACGTTACTAAGAAAGAACGAGCTTGTTGTAAGAGAAAGCTACCACAATGTACAGAAGACAACGAAAAGACGCAAAGGATGCCAAATGTCATTAAAAGATGCGAGGGTCATTTTTATGCTTTGGGTGCTTCCAGCGAAGGATGCCTTACTTATTTATCATTCAGTTCTCTTCATTGATTCCGTTTTTCCTCAGGTTTGGCCTTTACTGCTATTCGCCTTGAGGTTTTCAGTCGTGTAATGGTCTCTTAATGCCGCGAGGTATCTATTGAGATACTTGAAGCATATACATTTCCCATTGCATATGTCTTTGTCTAGGGGATGAAACCCCAATAGAGATTCGGGAGGCATCGTAAACAGGTTGCTCGTGGTCTAGGGGAAGTATTGGGGAAGTCATCAGACAAGTTGTGACATCAGAAGGAATCATGATGATCAAGGAGTATCGGAATGCATTGCAAAAACTCTCGATGTGCTCCAGACGTTATGCGTCAATTCCTCTTCCTCGGGGATGTACTTCCGGTGGATTTAAGAGCTTAGCAGGCGTCTATGATCCCATTTATCTCAGAGATGGCTTATCCGGTGTCTCGGGTAAGCTTCGTGAACGTTTTGGGGAATCTTGAGACATCTTGTGAAAACGCGAGTACATGTACATACGTCAGGGAAATTCAATGCATGCATATTTTTACCCGATGTATTTGCGCTGTCATGTCGGGAATTACCCGGGAAGGCATCTCAGAAGCGCACCAGAGACTCGGGAATACCAGTTACCATGTAAACTTATGCGCTAGGCATCCCAGTGATACTTTGGGGACACATTCGCGGTCTCGGGATTGCAATTCTGATGGGAAACTTCGGGTAAGGCATGATACATTTTGGGTCATCTTGAGTATTCGGGGTGGGGGTATCGGTAGACATCGGATGACTCCCGATATGGTCCTGAAGTTATACGTCTGTCCCACTCAGTGATTTACTTCCGATGAAAATTAGGGACTTCGGGAGGTGTTGGGATCAAGTTCTGCAAGAAGATCGGTAGTATCGAGAGACATAAACAAATGTGTAATTTCTTATCGCTGATAAGTTCGCATCGTTTACCTTGACATAGTCCCGACATATGTTCTGGGGGAATTCTCCCAGTTACCGGAAGCCTACGTCTGATATTAGTTGAATTAGACAGGTAGAATTTGTCAAGATATAATATGTTAAAAATATTTGGGCCAAAATATTTTTCAGATTTGTCGTAGGTAGCCGTTGTGGAAACTTGACAGCTCATGAGTATCTTCATGTTAGCTTAAAGTTGCTTGATAGATTCGCAGATTCGCAACTTACTAGTAGTTGTTTGGTTGTACTATTTAGATTTTCCAAATTTGACGTAATCTATATAATGCTGATCAAAAAAGGTTCGCTATGTTTGTCTATTAAATGTAATAATGTTGTCAACCTGATCAATATCTTAGACTTCAGCAAAGGTCTGAAGTATGACTTGTGTCTCTCTGGTGTTGATTTGTAGTCAAGCCTAGTTTGCATACTTGCCAAAGAAGAGTATGAAGGGTATCACAATAATTATCGGATGGCATGATATAGATGTATATAGAATCACCATCTGGGACATTCAAATATTCAAGTCTATATAAAAGTTGTGCCATCAAAGAAAATCAAACTGTATACAGTACATATAGTTATCAGAACATGTCACCAAACGACTACCGTATCATTGTTGGGTTTCTCTCTTTGACGGGATGTGAAACTATTCTTCTGCTTGAAAAGATATGACCTTCTGTTGGATATTAGAAGAGACATACTTTCAGATGAGACAGAGAGTTGTACAAACTGGTTAATGACTCCTGTTTGTTAAAGCTCTATAAAACAAGGCTTGAAATACTTCCGCCAAGAAGTTAAAAAAGAACTAATATTCGAGGGCTGCTTTCAGCAGTTCAGCTGTTCAGCCACCCTTTGACATTTTAACTTCCCTGGTCATTGGGCTACCTAAGGAACCCTGCGTTCGAGGTTCCTAGTGAGTGTGCAGCCAACATCTATCGGCGGCGCCAAGAATTATCGAACGTGAACAGACATCGCCTTAACAGGCACCAACTCACACATTGGTTGAGTGGAGCATGTGGGTTAATCTTGCTCAGAGAAATTTGAGCAGTGGTCGAGACGGGGATTGAACCAGGAACCTTTCGACCGAAGTGCGCCTCCCTACCTCTAGGTCACTGCTCCCCCAGTGATGTGAAGTTCGCTCGAACTGCACATCACAAGAGCAAACTACCAACCAGGCACTTGTATACGGATACAAGCCGATGCATCCATAATGAATACAGAAATCAAGACGTGATCTACTAATTCTTCATACTGCTTGCATCGAACTGAAGAAGGTGTTTGTAAATTCACGTGCAAATATATCCACAGCAAATGTTCACAATCAATCTCAAACTAAACAGCGACATTGTAGCTTTACTTATTTGTACATATATACGCTATAATTTCATGAATGATTTGTGGCGATTTCTGTATAGATTCATAGTTTAAAATCGACAAGAACGTTATTGTCTTAAGCACTTAAGGGGGTATATGCACCTTGTGTTTAATGATCAAAGCTCCCATGGACGGGCATTGGTACCTGCTGTTTCTCGGTACTCTGTAGATGTTATAACATGAAAAGCATGCTTTAACTCTATATTCATTCTAATTTAAACAAGACATGAATTAAAATATCAATCTGGTGCTGTATGGAAATATATTATTATGTCACAGTATTCATGCTTTAAAATGAACCATTCCCCACCTATTTTGAGCTTTTACAAAGGAACAAGTAAAAGTGTATGAACAATTTGCAAAATCATTTTGATTATCATCATCTTTTTTATTCCTATAGCATAATTTGAACCTAATTTTATGTTTGTTCTCATTTATCATACTAAACTTGAAATTACTACTTGCAGCTCATGTGTATGCCTAAGTGTAGGTAGCGCATTCCTCCTTAAACGAATGTTGACATATTTCAATGAATTGGTACATTTCAAAACCAATATAATAGTTGTTACTTGTCATCCCATTTAAATCAATGCAAATATAATATTACTTATTTATAATACTTTTGACGCTATTATGTAAGTTTGGGTTCATGTGTCATTTTACCCCCACCCACTTTAAGCAAACGTGTGCCCTTAAATCAATGACAAGGTAAGTTACAAGTTAACATATCAATAGCTTAGTATCTCATGATTAAATAAGAATCATTTAGGCTTTCAAATTGCATAAATGACGACATTATAATAAATATATGGTTCATACACGTCAAATTTTTATGAAAAATATTGCTAATTTTAGGTGTTCTCTTCAATATTCATGAGTACACAAATGCATGAATTTATAAAAAGTTATGTTTATAAATAGCCCAGTGCATTAGCTTCGTTTTGATACCATTTGTAAAAATATTGACCGAAAACTGACAGAGATATAATGATATTTCGAGTGAGATATATAAAAATGCACTCATTTGACCTTTGACCTAATTCTGAGAAAACGAGGCAAAATCACGGATGGCATCCGGCCGTTTCAGATTACACACATATCAAAGATAACATATAGCATGGATGCCACATTCTACTCTCCGATGCCATGGCTCGTCATATTTTCTCCGTATGGACTCCCGACTATTAGTGATGCTCTTTGGTTGCTTGGCAACAATATCTATGAGCATATATCTGATGACAGAATTCTTCAGAAGATCCACAGGGGGTAATATTTGACGATGCATAATAGAAAGTACAACTGCAAAAGGCTTAAATTACCTTTTACGCCCCCTCCCGATACGCACCTGAATCTATTTTTAATTCTTATAAATATATATCCAGACCAATACAATTATCACACTAATATTCGTTGAATGTATACGATATATATTTATATACATTTAACTATTATTATGTGATAAATGTGTGGGTCTCGCTCTGGATACTGATAAGAATATACTAGTATTCAGTGGGGGAGTGGTCGAGTCTCAAAGTAATTGTGGAATACCACCCCTTGCCTGTCGCCTCTATCAAATCTACTAACTAGATATATACATTGTTAATTATGCCTATTAATATACATGAATTATTAGAGTACGATACAATCAAACTTGATTCAAACATAACTGTATATCTACTATATATGCCTCCGTAGCTCAATGGTTAGCGCACTTGCCGTCTAATCTGGCGATCCGGGTTCAATACCGCGGGGTGGAGGCACACATATATATGCCTGCCATATTTCAGGGGAAAGCTTACTGGCAAATAAAGGCTATGCTTGGCATTTTTAAAAAATACTATATATTTTGTGGCTTAAGAATTTAATGTATTTGTTCTAAATTATGACCCTGTAGGCTTAACGATAAAATAGACTTACGCGTGATCTTTTGCGAAGCATACATAACATCCAACAGTCTCATGGTGTTCACAATACATGTCTTGTACTTTGCTCTTGTGTATGCTACATCTTTCTGTAGGAAATTCCGTCAATATCGACTGCTGACCGCTCGCTGTGGTTACTTGGGTGATATCCGAAATGTTGTGACCACTCAATGCTGGAAAATTCTTGTGTATGTCCGTACATGGTTGACAACAATATCCACTGCATTCAACACAATACTTGACGGCTTCTACTGTCTTGTCACTTCTTGCACAAGCAGTACAAACGAAATCAAACGTTTCTTCTGACATCTTCAGTTATGATCGCCCTCCGGAAGCCATTGTTACGTTTGACTTTGAAACCGCTACTTTCGTTTTCACCAAATGGAAATCCCCTTTTTGATAGAGATAAAAAACCACGATATTCCTACGCGGACTAAAATGAAGTAGTCCCGAAAAAAGCCTTTTGTTTGACTGTAAATGGTGGTATGTCTTGACAAATCTGCATTAAAATCATGAAATTGGATTTAAATACTTTGTACACATGTTTGTGATGTAGTGAAATGGCATTCTGGCCTAGATATGAAAGTGAAAGTAGAGTAGTGGATAACGGACTTGGAGTCAATCCGTACGTGCCGGGTAGCTATTTATATTGATTAACAGATTTTGAAAGGGCCCTATGAATAAAATGTTGACATTTATGGGGACTGATATTGGTCACTTTACATTGAGTTAGGAACAAATCTATTTCCTGGTTTTTGACCGGTGACACTTATATCGGACAAGCACCAACATGAACCGACAAGGAGGGAGAGTGGAACCAGTAGTAGATGCATGTTTTGAAACGCTATTTTCTTTAAATTAAAATTTGATGAATACAGCAGTCATAGCATTAGTCTCGTCAAATATATATTACAATTAACGCATTTATAAGTGTGTATATTTTATAAGATTCCTAACCCATATGATAGCAACATTCACGAAAATTAATCACACAGTGTGAGATATAATTTCATGCTGCATGCAATGGTTCATCAAAATCAAATTCTATCCCGACAAGAGATTGCAATTCAAGGGGGGGGGGGGGTAGATCGTTAAATCTGGTGTTATCTTACATCTAACAAGTTTCCAAAGAGAAGCTTCGTTTACCATTCCCAGCACATGTTTAATGTTTCGTTATCTGAAATGATTGCCACACACAGAGTAAGATTGGTGGGATTTATCAATGACCTATGCTCCAAGGGGTCACACAAGGGTCTGGACAAATTCCGACATTTTCTAAAAGGTTTGCCTTATTGACGAAATTAGCTAGTACTACGGTATGAAGTGAATTACCGCTAACACATTCGGCTGAAGAAATCAACACTTTATGTTAAGAGATGACCATAAACGCAACATTTTTAATTCAAAGGGAAGTAATTTGTAACATACCAACGATAAACCCATTTGGAATCAAAGTCCTTTATATATTGTTGATATCGAAATTGATTTTCTTAACAATGGTACATGCCACCACAGGTAACTGTATCATTAATAAAGAGCTAATAAAAACTTTGTTTTTTATAAAATTTATAATATCTTAGATAACATGAATTTTATAAAAGAAACTTTTTATCAATGATACAGTTACCTGTGCATGCCACTTAATGAATAATAAACAAACCTGCTTTTCGTTTCGTTTCGATTCGTCGAGGTTCTGGTCGGTTAATAGAATGGACCCCATATATAGTGGTTTACTCTAACATTTATGTGCGTTATATTGCTAAACCTGTCCATGCATCTACCACCAGTAACGAATTTATTCTCGTCATTTCCTTAATGTAAGGGTATACTGCTTTGCCCATATTGGTCGGTTTGAGGGTAGTCCAGACCATGTTCAAATGAGAAAAGCTATCTTGAAAGCTCGATCATTTCCGTTCATCTCCGGTAAATATATCTCTTTTACAACTCAAAGATGCCGAAGTGATCAGAATGATGGGAACAAGTGAGCTTAAGAGTGTTCAGATTTTACACGGAGGTTGGTATCAATCAGCAGCTGAGGTCAGAGGATCAAGGTTATAGTGACCTACTTATCCACTGACATTTGCGGTATACATCTTTTACGAAGATTTTAAATTTGATTTTCATTTGTTGGTCATTTGTCATTGTATGAATACTTGTCTGGTAATTCTATACTTCGTTTTCAGTTAGTGTATAATTCTGTTATCTATTTGTTTCTGGAATTCATTTTATCACCTAAATCTTGTCAGGTCTTCTCTTTGCGAGTACGTAGTATGTACACTATAAGATGTTCTAATTGACCAGTTATAATTATATGCATATTCAATATCATCTAATTTCCTGTCCAATGTAGGTACAAAAACAACATAAACATTCTAACCAAAGACGGCTTCTAAATTTCACCTCAGAAAAAATAACCCTCAATCGGACAGAACAATTAACATATTCTGCACTCCATTGAATCTTAATACTAGTTTATCGTAGGAATTCAAAGTCTGATCGGTTAGAATCATCCTCTCAGTGTATACAGTAAAATATCTGTGTAACAACTCCTTCAAACTTTCCCTAAGTCACTAATTACTATGCATTTAACCTCTGTAGAGCAACAACCTCTAAACAAAGAACAATATTTGCAGCCCTCAAAGGGTGTTGCTCTACAGAGGTTGTATTGTATTTCAAATATACCTTCAAAATCATCATATTTTCCATTGGCTACATCTCATCATTACAGAAATCTTATTAGGTTTCATGATTATAAAACAAAATTCATGTTCGACTCAATTTCGTGCTGAAACTTTAAATATTTCAAACAGTAAAATGCCTTGTACTTTATTCAAGCTTTTATAGTACATGGGTCGACTTAAAGCAGAGAAAATTTTTCTGGTACAGTAAAAATAATTTGACTGTTGGTCTTTCTGGGAGTTTATCAAGTTTCATACTTTGGTTGAGTAGAGCATGGTTTTACAATCAATGGGCCAGGTCTTCAATTTTAGAACATACATGTTGTACATGTGTATAAAATGGACGTTAATCATCACATGTTCGTTTATTTATTATCTCATTATATAAACCATGAAACAATTCTTGTTTGACTGATTTACATTAAAGTTCTGCTAATAAGACCAGTCAAACAGGTGGTCTTAATAGCGAATCGGTCTTATTAGCGGACCTTTTTTGGTCTAAATTTAATACTTTGGTACATACACTGGCAACAATCAGCATGATTTCAAAATAATCATAGTGGTCTTAAACGCTTTCAAATTCAATAAATAAATATATGTACTGCTAAGAGATGCAAGACCTTAATCAGCACATGTTAATTTATGTATTCGTCTCATGATACAAACCATGAAACAATTCTTGTTTGACTGATATAATCAAACGCTTTCAAATTCAATAGAAATTAAATGTTCTGCTAAGAGATACAAGTGCTTTAAGTTGGTTGACATTTATTTGTTTTCTTGTTTTTGATAATATGGAGACATTTTATAAATATAAAATATTAAAACCTAACACTGTTTCATGTACTTGTATATTATATATTTATGCAGATGTTATTGATTAAAAAATGTAAAATTAACATTGAGACTTGTTGTTAATGTTTCACTTGATGAACAATTAAGAAAGGGAATTACAATTGTCCTTTAAAACAATGATACACTTGCATACTTTACAGATCACCGTTCAGGGTAGCCTGGGGGACAGATTATCGTTCAGGGTAGCCTGGGGGACAGATTATCGTTCAGGGTAGCCTGGGGGACAGATTATCATTCAGGGTAGCCTGGGGGGACAGATTGATTATCGTTCAGGGTAGCCTGGGGGACAGATTATCGTTCAGGGTAGCCTGGGGGACAGATCATCGTTCAGGGTAGCCTGGGGGACAGATTATCGTTCAGGGTAGCCTGGGGGGACAGATCATCGTTCAGGGTAGCCTGGGGGACAGATCATCGTTCAGGGTAGCCTGGGGGACAGATTATCGTTCAGGGTAGCCTGGGGGGACAGATCATCGTTCAGGGTAGCCTGGGGGACAGATCATCGTTCAGGGTAGCCTGGGGGTATGCAGTGTTTAGTGGAGAAGTCTAGAGTCGTGTTGTATGGAGGGAAGTAGGCCGGCACTGTGTTGTATGGAGGGAAGTAGGCCGGCACTGTGTTGTATGGAGGGAAGTAGGCTGGCACTGTGTTGTATGGAGGGGAGTAGGCCGGCACTGTGTTGTATGGAGGGAAGTAGGCAGGCACTGTGTTGTATGGAGGGAAGTAGGCCGGCACTGTGTTGTATGGAGGGAAGTAGGCCGGCACTGTGTTGTATGGAGGGAAGTAGGCCGGCACTGTGTTGTATGGAGGGAAGTAGGCCGGCACGGTGTTGTATGGAGGGAAGTAGGCCGGCACTGTGTTGTATGGAGGGAAGTAGGCCGGCACTGTGTTGTATGGAGGGAAGTAGGCCGGCACTGTGTTGTATGGAGGGAAGTAGGCCGGCACTGTGTTGTATGGAGGGAAGTAGGCCGGCACTGTGTTGTATGGAGGGAAGTAGGCCGGCACTGTGTTGTATGGAGGGAAGTAGGCCGGCACTGTGTTGTATGGAGGGAAGTAGGCCGACACTGTGTTGTATGGAGGGAAGTTGGCCGGCACTGTGTTGTATGGAGGGAAGTAGGCCGGCACTGTGTTGTATGGAGGGAAGTAGGCCGGCACTGTGTTGTACATCTACAATTTTTAGAGTTGTGTTTAGAGATTAGGTTGGATGATTGAGAGTTGTGAGTTGCTAAGTGGTCCAGAGTTGTGCAGTGGTTATTGAGTCAGCTTGACCCATGCTTAAATTGTGGCTTCAAGTCTATGTTACGCCTCTATCCAGATAGATAATAGAACATCTCGGTTGCGAGTGTCTTTAACATACAATAGTTTGTACCTATTTGATAATCCCATAATACACTAATTTCTTGATTACAATCCTCGCTCATTTAGCGATGGGCTGTCAATTCAGAGGTCATGGGTTCAATCCTCGGCGTGGGAACTGGACATTTCTGAAATTCTATTCGTAGTATTGCCCGCTATATATGAACATGTGGACTATAAAGTATCTGATTAAAGGTGCTAGGAACCTGTGTATCGGCGCTATATACCAAGCAGATTATTTGAAATAAAAGCTAGGTGCACTTCTGCAGCGCCAGACATGGCGGTATCTAATGTATTTCTCTCCCTTCGGGCCCTTTTTCTTAAGTCTGTCCCTCTGGTCAGATCATGTTTTATATGCACTGGTAGAGGATGCACATGCGCCCTTATGGCAGCAGCACCATGTAAGCGTGTTTCAAGGTGTCTCGCATAAAAAGGGTGCTATATAAATCTGGTACTCATTCATCATTCAATACAAATAGGTTGCCCTGACCTTTTGTCTTCACCTGAATAGATTGTTATCGACCATTTAGTGACAAGCAAGCAGAAATTTATTTATTTTCATTTATTGATACACAAACTAATCGCATATTATGGAGGGACATATACAGATATATTATGAGAGTAGCACATATTATGGAGGGACATATACAGATATATTATGAGAGTAGCACATATTATGGAGGGACATATACAGATATATTATGAGAGTAGCACATATTGTGAGCGTAGTATAATGTACAAGAAATATCAGAATGTGACATGAATTAGAACATTATCATAGATATATGAGAGTAATGGTACCAACAGTATAATAAAGTATAACTAGATAGTTCCTGGTCACAATGATACAGGTCTGGTGAAAATACTAAAATGAAAGCTAAACCAGGCGATAAACCGAAAAGGTTTATATATTAAAAGCATAATCACCAAAACATGATAATCTGGCATAAAGGAAATAGCATATGTGAATGTTGCATTACCATAATGTAGCATGAAAATGAAACATAGCATATACAAATGTATCAATGTCTAAGATATGATGACATGATGTAATATTACTGAAAATCATACTATACATTTATTATCACAAAAGCATAAACAAAAGTCAGTTACAGTTTTGACTACACTGACTATTCCATGTAATGTTGATTGTCATGAAAACATTATTGCATGCATGCTTGTTTACTGTTTTAATATACATGTATAATTATGTTTGTCATTTGAATTATACATTGCATGCAGAAATAAATCTGAATCTGACCGTTGTAACATTCTATAAACGTACACACAATGGACCGTTCAGTTATCTTACACTATCTATGCTTACTCTAGTTCATACATTTTCACCACATCACTACGACTCATGGTAACAAACATAGCATTCAGTCTCGGGTGGAAACACACTGACTGTGGATGTTGTAATCCATCTGCTTTACTCACAACACCGACTTTCTTCCCATTCTCACTGAATTGTACCACATTATGTGAATCACAGCCAACCACAAACATATTCCCTCTACCGTCAATGCAAACACCATCGACAGAGAGTAGGTCAGAGTCTTTAACAGTGGAAACATAATTTCCCAGGCCATCAAAGCATACAAGTCCCATACCCCAACCTCCAACTAGCATTACATCTCCGCTTTCATTGAATGAAACATGTCTACTGCTGTTAAACAGACGGTTCCCAGCTTTGTCTTGAGAAATCACCTTCAACAAGGTACCTGTCATATCATAAACATGTACTGATTGTCCATTATTTGTTACATAAAGCTTACCGTCATTGAAAGCAATACCATAACACGGATGTGACATTTTAATTTGCCTTGTTGGAGACATCTTGCCTTGAATGGAAACAAACTGGATCTTGTTGGCCCTGAAACATGCTACAGCAACTTCCTGTTTACTGATACAACATACGCCAACTGGACCAGAATCTAATGTACAATAATCAACAACTGACATCTTCTGTATATCAATACGTTTCAGTTTCTTATTGTTACCATCTGTGACCAGTAATTGGTTATCTGGTGTCAGACAACAACCGTGAGACGAGCATATCATCGTATCATCAGACAACCTTATGGTAATTACTTTACTTTGTTTGATTTTGTAAAGATCGGTTTTCTTCTTTTGAGACAGGTTTCGATTCTGATGTTCACGTTTCTGTACTTGACCAATGCTCTGTAAAGCTTTCATATACTCCAGTAACGATTGGTCTGGAATGAACGAGATCTCTACGTCTCTGTCGTGTTGTAATTCTTGCTTGGTCTTCTCCATTTCTGCTGTCTTGATCATAGTTTGTGCAATTTTGGTACAAACAAACTTCTGGGCTCTATTTCCTTCGGATTGTTTCAGCTTGTCGTCTGTCGTCTGCAAATCATCATATATATCATCAGCAGTGTGCTTGTCTTCTAGAATCGCTTTTTCCAGTTCATTGTAAGCATCTTCTACTTCAGTTCGTGTCGACTCAGCAGCTTTCTTCAATATGGCTTCTAACGCTTTCTGGAATGTCATCACCTTTTCCAGAACTTCTTTCTTTGCTTTCTTCAAAGCTTCAAGTATTGCATCTGTAGACTTGCTTAATGTCCTCATCGATTCCATTATCTCTTTCAAAAGGTGGCGGGTCTGCTTGCAGTCTGACAATTTAAATATGGTGTCAATCATGTCTGGTATAGAATGAATGTGATCTTGGCAAGACCTGAAGTGTCAAGTGAGATATACATGTGAGTGTTTAATATTTAATTTTCGGTGCTCCATAAAACTTAAAAGAAATTCGTTTAGAAAACACCAATCTGGGCAGTGTTGTGTACTACAGTTCAAATATTAAATTACCAGTCAGCTATCAATAATCACTCATGAATGTATAACTTGTACATGTACGAGGGATGATCCATATATAACGAGAAAATGCTTATAACTTTGCTATTACATGTTATGTTCTAAAAATATTTTATGTGGTGGTTAATACATATATTAGAAGAAAACGTACGAAATAGTTTTCAAATATATAGAAAAATAAATTGTTTGGAACATTTCTGCCGACCTATGAAACCGGTAGGCGGGGCAACGTCATTCTTGCACCTTTTAACGTTATTCAGAATTTAACTATGATCAATTTGACGATCACATTCCTTAGGATCTACGGGGTTATTTTTTTCCTCTATATGTATTCGTCTTCGCCAATGCCATACCAATTTGAAAAAGACTCACGATAGTTATCCTAAGGAATTTCATTCAAAACATCAAACATTTTCATGCGTAGTTATAAAGTCGACGTCACGTTACGCCAGCTTTGTGTTAGATCGCTAGCCTTTTCCAACTCGTATTTAATAATATTTTAAAATAATATTATGTTTAGAAGATTTTGACATGGCATGCTCACGAAATGATTACTGAATATCGTGTACAAATTTATTATAACTTGTTTTCTTTAAAACTAAATAGTTAATTGCAAACCTTTGTCGTCCGCAATTTTTGCTATAACGGAACGAAAACACGTGCGTGGCGTAACGAATGACAATACAACCCGTGTATGACATCATCATCAGTAAGGCGAATCTTAGGTGACCCCAAGTACCAATTTTCATCACATTGCTATTGCTTACATAAACAAGAGGGCCATTTGGCACTAAAGCGCTCACCTGATGACCAGCAGTTAAGACAGAATCAGTATTTGTTATGATATGACCTTAATATTTGATGTAGATTTTACGAATGCACACTTTATGGCCAGGTTTTAGATGAGGTAAAAATGTGACCTCAAGGTTTTTCTTTGGTGTAATCTGGTGACTAAGTTTTTGACCCCAAATAACCCAATTATGAACTTGGCCTAGATTTCATAGAGACAAACATTGTGACCAAGTTTCATAAAGATTAGGTAACAAATGTGACCTCTAGAGTGTTAACAAGGTTTTTCTTCAATGTGACATTGAGACCTAGTTTTTGACCCCTGGTGACCCAGTTGCGAACTTGACCTAGATTACATAGAGGTTCACATTGTGAACAAGTTTCATAAAGATTATGTAAAAAATGTGACCTCTAGAGTGTTAACAAGGATTTTCCTTGATTTGACCTAGTGACCTAGTTTATGATCCCAGGTGACCTAGTTATGAACTTGACATAGATTTGATAAAGACAAACATTGTGACCAAGTTTCATAAAGAGTAGGTACAAAATGTGACCTCTAGAGTGTTAACAAGTTGTTTCTTTGATTTGACCTAGTGACCTAGTTTTAGACCCCAGATGACCAAGTTACAAACTTGTCCTAGATTTCATAGAGACAAACATTGTGACCAAGTTTCATAGAGATTAGGTAAAAAATGTGACCTCTATAGTGTTAACAAGGTTTTTCTTCAATGTGACCTTGTGTCCTAGTTTTTCACCCCAGGTGACCCAGTTGCAAACTTGACCTAGATGGTATAGAGGTTCACATTGTGACCAAGTTTCATAAAGATTAAGTGAAAAATGTGACCTCTAGAGTGTTAACAGTCCAATTGTTCACGGCGGACGACGGAGAAAATTAATATGCTAGTCTACAATATACACGTGTTAGTTGTAATAAATCACGGTGTATAAGGTTGAAAGAAACCATTGAATTTACAACAATTTCAATCTACATGTCTGTGGCGCGAACGCACACCCCTTAGTGATGCTCTTTGGTTGCTTGGCAACAATATCTATGAGCATATATCTGATGACAGAATTCTTCAGAAGATCCACAGGAGGTAATATTTGACGATGCATAATAGAAAGTACAACTGCAAAAGGCTTAAATTACCTTTTTTTGACCGACCCTCGTACATGTATTAAGATGCTTTGTGAACACAGGCACTTGGGGTTCCGACCACGCCCCCTCCCGATACGCACCTGAATCTATTTTTAATTCTTATAAATATATATCCAGACCAATACAAGTATCACACTAATATTCGTTGAATGTATACGATATATATTTATATACATTTAACTATTATTATGTGATAAATGTGTGGGTCTCGCTCTGGATACTGATAAGAATATACTAGTATTCAGTGGGGGAGTGGTCGAGTCTCAAAGTAATTGTGGAATACCACCCCTTGCCTGTCGCCTCTATCAAATCTACTAACTAGATTTATACATTGTTAATTATGCCTATTAATATACATGAATTATTAGAGTACGATACAATCAAACTTGATTCAAACATAACTGTATATCTACTATATACTATATATGCCTCCGTAGCTCAATGGTTAGCGCACTTGTCGTCTAATCTGGCGATCCGGGTTCAATACCGGGTGGAGGCACACATATATATGCCTGCCATATTTCAGGGGAAAGCTGACTGGCAAATAAAGGCTATGCTTGGCAATTTTAAAAAATACTGTATATTTTGTGGCTTAAGAATTTAATGTATTTGTTCTTAATTATGACCCTGTAGGCTTAACGATAAAATAGACTTACGCGTGATCTTTTGCGAAGCATACATAACATCCAACAGTCTCATGGTGTTCACAATACATGTCTTGTACTTTGCTCTTGTGTATGCTACATCTTTCTGTAGGAAATTCCGTCAATATCGACTGCTGACCGCTCGCTGTGGTTACCAAGTAAAGCCAATCATACTGAAAAATACATGTAGAGAAATTGCCCCTATCATAACAGAAATATTCAAGAAATCTCTACAGACAAACACCCTCCCCGAGATCTGGAAAATGGCGAATGTTGCCCCAATATACAAAAAAGGCTCCAGATCAGACCCCTCTAACTATAGACCTATCTCTCTGACCTGTATCTTGTGCAAAACCCTGGAACACATTATCGCATCTAGCATAACAAAACACTTCACTAAATCAAACCTCTTCTACGAACTTCAACATGGTTTTAGAGAAAAAAGGTCATGCCAAACACAACTCCTCATGCTCATAGATGATATCCTTCAGTCAGTAAACCTGAGAAGTCAAGTCGACCTTATACTCCTTGACTTCTCAAAAGCCTTTGATATGGTCAACCACGAAAAATTACTCTACAAACTTCACTATTATGGAATCAGAGGAAATACTCTGAGATGGATCAAAGGCTTTCTAGATAACAGATCACAGTCAGTAGTTGTCAATGGCTCCACATCCAGCACCATACCAGTCTCCTCAGGTGTTCCCCAGGGTTCGGTCCTAGGACCGCTTCTATTTCTCATTTACATAAATGACCTCCCTGAGTCAGTTCAATCTTCCAAAGTGCGTCTCTTTGCTGACGACACAGCTATCTATCTTGCTCTTTCTGTTGCCTCTCACTCCAGCGTACTCCAACAAGACTTAAACCGGCTCCAACAATGGGAAACAAAGTGGGACATGAAATTTAATCCATCAAAATGCCAAGTCATCCACATCACCAAAAGAAAAACAGTCATCCCAACACAATATACACTACATAACACAATCTTAGAATCAGTAACTTCAGCAAAATACCTAGGAATTACAATATCAAATGACCTCACTTGGAACACACACATAAACAACATCACAAAGAAAGCAAATCAAACACTAGGATTTCTCAGAAGAAACATAAAAGTACATTCAGAAAAACTAAAAGCAACAGCATACAAAACACTTGTTAGGCCCCAACTTGAGTACAGCTCCACTGTCTGGTCCCCACATACAGCTACCCTCATTGAGCAACTTGAGGCCATACAGCGTAGAGCTGCTCGTTGGACCAAGCGAGACTATAGTCGTACGTCCAGTGTCACAGACATGATGACTACCCTAAACTGGAGACGCCTTGACCAACGACGTATCGACCAACGACTGACTATGCTACACAACATCTTACATGACCGGGTTGCTATCCCACGTCCAAACTGTCTCATCCCTAGCACCCGGTCCTCACGCACATCACACTCTCAGACATTCCAACAGATACATGCAAAAACAGACTACTATAAATTCTCCTTCCTCCCTAGAACAATAATACACTGGAACTCCCTACCCCCTGACATCATTGACCTTCCCACACCCGAGTTCAGCACGGCTGTTAGCCGTATTGAACATGCCTCTCCCTAAATAATACCTGCCCTGTTTTTAACCTATTTTTAACCTTTCTTCTTTCTCACATCTTTTATACTCTTATTTCTTATCCTTATTAACATTCTTTGTCAGTTTGACGCGTGTCAAAGCCTAAGTCCCCAACAGGGGTTTGGCTATCAGGAAGATAGATAGATAGATACTTGGGTAATATCCGAAATGTTGTGACCAGTCAACGCTGGAAAATTCTTGTGTATGTCCGTACATGGTTGACAACAATATCCACTGCATTCAACACAATACTTGACGGCTTCTACTGTCTTGCCACTTCTTGCACAAGCAGTACAAACGAAATCAAACGTTTCTTCTGACATCTTCATTTGTGAACGCCCTCCGGAAGCCATTGTTACGTTTGACTTTGAAACCGCTACTTTCGTTTTCACCAAATGGAAATCCCCTATTAAATAGAGGTAAATAACCACCAAATTCCTACGCGGACCAAAATCACGTAGTCCTGTAAAAAACCTTTGGTTTGACTGTAAATGGTGGTATGTCTTGACAAATCTGCAGTAAAATCATAAAATTGGACTCAAATGCTTTGTACTCATGTTTGCGGTGTAGTGAAAATTTTTATTCAGAAATATATGGCATTCTGGCGTAGAAGTGAAAGGAATCAGGGTCAAAAGGCCCATTTACCAGAAAGGCCCAGTTACAAGAAAGGCCCGGTAACCAAGAAGGACCAGACCAGAAAGGCCCATTTAAAAAGCACAGAAAGGCCCATTTTCAATCTAATGCTTTACATAGTAGATCTTAGTGTATTATGATCATTTCCAAGTATACATATTTGACCATTTGTTGCATGTTCTAAAAGTAACATGTAATTTGAAATCATAATAGTAAATACTGACAAATAAATAATGTTTTCAAATTTGAATAAATTATTTATTTATCAGTATTACGATATCAAATTTATTTATCAGTATTACGATATCAAATATGCGGTTAACCACGCAATTAAGGAATATGCGATTAAGAGATTATCTGTGAATGTAAAGAACAAAGTAGTCAAATTATGTTTATCTCATGTGTCAATTAATAAGGAAATCAAATGTTCAATATGCACGAAATTTACGTGCAAAATCACGCATTTGTGAAAGTGGCATGAACAATGCTTACATGCACGGATATACACAGAATGTATTTCCGTGTTACATGTGTCTGTTAACTGAACGAAATTTTGATACTGTATATTAATCTGTATCTATATAGATGTATCTATATAGATGAAATGGGCCTTTCTGGTACACCTTTGAGGCCTTTTTGGTTCATTTATACTGAGCCTTTCTGGTAAGTGGGCCTTTTTGACCCGATACCAGTGAAGGGTAGTGGCTAGACTGGTACCCGTTCGAATATTCAAAATATACGACCGGTATTGGCTAATTCGACCTTGACCTTCTTCAGCAAAGTTTAAGATTTAGATACTTTTTTTCCTCCAAATTTGAAGAGCGCCACCAACAAAAATGGCGTCGAATTGGTGTCGACTCGCACAACTTTTCGCCCTTTTGGGTGATTTCCAGCTGATAAATCGTTCGGAAGAGTAGACATTACGTTACATCGTTGGCTAAATGAGATGATTTGACATTTTGAGCTTCGTTTAACGGACACTGGATTTTTAAAATGAAGGGTAGGAATTTTGTTTTTCATTATTTTCAATCAAACTTTTTATTTTGTCAAAATATAGTCCAGAAATCTAGACGTGATGAATACTGAGGTACTTTGATAATTGGCAGTTTGAAAACGAAAGTCCAAATGTTAAAAAACAAACCGAGAGTCATATTTGTAGGACTACCAACTAGTGAATTACAGTACAGCAAGCTTGTCTGTGCACCTGATGTAGGGCTCGAACCCCTTAAGTATACCAGGAGATTAATATAACAATCCTATGGAGCAACCAAGGATTGAACCATGCAGTGAAGCAGGACTCATTTGATCACTAAATAATCACTACAGTCATCATCTTGATCTTTTAGAGCTCTCCATCTTGCTACTATCACGCATGTTAATTAAATGTATATGACACTCTATATTAACGTATGTAAAAGTTGTAAATATGCTGCCGCTTATACATATCGATAGGCCGATAAACAATGTTACCGCGTTAAGCGTAAAACGCACTAGTCAAATTCTACGCTTTACAGTCAAAACGCCCCCACGTGAAAACGCCCCCACGTCAAAACGAGCCAAAATGGTTGAAACGCCCCCATGATTTTTTGTAATTGGTTAGAACGCCCCCAAATAACGCCCCCATATTTTTTGAGTTAATTATTATCAATATTGAATTTTTTAATTAAATAATATACTTAAAATTTCTAGTCTTATGTCTATTTTAAACAACGTTAGATTGTTTTAAGGTGTTTTACAACCATGTGTACCGTTGATTTTGTGAATAACCGTATGGAAATTGCTTTGCTCATGAATTGTCAAATGTATTTTTTGTTAGTAACAATTATTAGGCCTATTTGTTATTGTTTCAATTATTATGTATGTTTGTACTGTTTTCGATGTTAACTTGTTGATTATCCAACATATATACATATGTTACCCTTGGGGGCGTTTTAACCTTTATTGATTGGTTGATATTTAATAAGCATCTTAGTGAAACATTATAATTTTCCTTACTCATTTAGTGATTCTGTAATCCAGAAAAGTAATATTTAAGAATTTCACTAAGTTGCTTTTTAAATACCGACAATTGTATCATCATGTTGCAGATGATTTGATTTAATTAAAAACACGAACGAACGTATTGAACATAAATATAGTAATTTATTGTCAACAGTAATTAAGCACTTAAAGGTAATAAAGATAGTTTGTTTAAACTCTAGCATATATACATGAAACATTCACATACACGCACGTGCAATTAACAACGAACGTATAGAACATAATATACTCATTAAGTTTGAACAGAAACAAGTTAAAGCACTTAAAGGTAATAATGATAATCTGTTCAACATAATCATATATACACACACGTTCGCACACACAATACACGAGCATATATACACACAAGTTTGCACACACGTTCGCACACACAATACACGAGCATATATACAGACACGTTCGCACACACAATACATGAGCATATATACATAAAATTCCGCGAGCAAATCGTGCAATATTGGACATTTATATTTGTATTTGTCTCGAGCCATAGGTAGACAATATGTCAGTTATTCAGTTATGCTAATGGAAGGTCAACAATTAAAATTCTTAATCACGTGTCCAACTGTTTATTTTTTACACTTATTTTATAATTGTTAACATGTGACCAATACTGATTGGTATTGTATTATGTGTTTGTTGGTAACGCATCAAATTGACCAATTAAAGTCAATTAATGTAATTGACAAACATGCATTGAAAAGAACTGTTAAAGAAAATATAACACACAAGAATAAAAGAAAAGTAGCAAACACAAATTATTAATATTCAACCTTTATTGTTTGTATTTATATTTTTTTCCTTTAATATATCAACAACAACAGTAATATAGTCATGAGCAATATTAACGAAATTCAATATATTCATACAATATCCACATGAATCCAATCAACAATAATAACGATTTTAATATGTCAGCTGGTCTTTGAATCATGTTGAATCATGAATGTCTGTTCACTTCCAATCTATAAAATAATAATAAAAGGGTAACGTAAGTAACATTAAATTTTGAAGAATATATGATTATATTTCAAATTTTGAAGAATATATGATTATATTTCAAATTTTGAAGAATATATGATTATATTTCATGTTATTTGAGGAAAATACTTATGTTAGAACGCCCCCCCACCCAATGTCTGATCACTTTCAATCGAAAAAAAACATAATAAATAATAAAAGGGTAAGGAAACAAACTAAAAAACATAAGTAATAATAATTTTGGAAGAATATATTACTATATTTCATATTAATTTGTTATGTCATTTTTGCTTTGGGGGCGTTTTAACCTTATGGGGGCATTTTGACTACATGATGGGGGCGTTCCAACCATTTTGGTTCGTTTTGACGTGGGGGCGTTTTGACGTGGGGGCGTTTTGACTGGATACCAAATTCTACCCTGCTTTATGTAAGACCTCATAATTTTCGTATCTATTATCCGATTTTAAATATTTAAAGTTTGTAATGAAGCAGAGATATATGCCTGTCTATTAATACAACATTCATCACGATACCCTAGTTATTAAATCCACGGCGACGAGTAAGAATCCGTTCCGCGTAATAGTAAGTTTAAAATATCCCGTTTTTTACCAAATAAAAATTCAATCAACGGTCGAAAATCATTAAACATTAATCTAATTTTCGATCGATTTTGTTCATTAAAGCTTGTTTTAAAAGCTTATACTGTAAGGTTTTATAAAATGTAAAAACTTATTTTTAAAACATTTGCGAGTTGTCGACCGCCAACGAAATAAAACAGAACGGACGTATTCATAATAATGTTTGATGTAAACTACGCCGACCATTGATCATCTTTTGTGGCGATTTTTTCAAAGGCTAGCATCATGGTTCGTAATTTAATGCAACCAATACCTCTCAAAATGCATTTAATAGCAGGTTATATTGTAAATAATCGCCATTTTATAATTAACATTCGGCAATAAGTCCGCAAGTTCAATACAGCTACCAAAAAAAATAGTCCCGCATCGTGACAAAAATCACTATTTTTGACTCCATTCTGTAAAGACAGAACCAATAGAAACCAGAAAAAAGTACAACCAGTACCTCAAAACGTATTTAATCTCACAATTTAAACAAGTTTCAATCAAAAATATGTTTTCAATTAGCGCATGGAAGGTGTGCAGGTGCCCGTTTCACACGCGTTTCGACGTGATTCCGCCATTTTGAAAATTTATTTGCAATAATTAGTACATAAATGCACGAAGTTTAATCAAATCGTTGGCGGTCGACAACTCACAAATGCTTTATAAATAAGTTTTACATTTTATAAAACCTTAAAGTATTAGCTTTTAAAACCAGTTTTAATGAACAAAATCCGTTGGTTGTATTTTTATTTGGTAAAAAAAGAGGTATTTTAAACTTACTTTTACGCGGAACGGATTCTTACTCGTCGCCGTGGATTTAATAACTACGGTATCGTGATGAATGTTGTATTAAAAGACAGACATTTATCTCTGCTTCATTACAAGCTTTAAATATTTAAAATCGGATAACAGATACAAAAATTATGAGGTCTTACATAAAGCAGGGTAGAATTTGACTAGTGCGTTTTACGCTTAACACGGTAACATTGTTTATCGGCCGATCGATATGTGTTAGCGGCAGCATATTTACGTTAATATAGAGTGTCATATACATTTAAATAACATGCGTGCTACTATATGATTGCTTTTTATAATATTATGGCAGTGGCTAGCCGTCCGGCGCCGGACGACTAGACAGCGAAATTAGTGGTCCGGCATTAGAAATAGAAGTAGTAGTTTCAATTACAGTATTATGAGGATGGGGATAGTATATGACTTCACTTCATTCTGAAAAATGAAATTGCTGTGTTAGGTAATTGACAGTTTGGAATGTCACTGGTTATTATTATTTATAATAGCGTGAAAACAATGTTACCGTTTATGAATCGTATCATGGTAGGTCCTATTCTAAACTCCCTGATTGTATATTGTATTTAAAATTTACAAAAAAATACAATTGTAATTGTATTGTTTTGTATATATGTGCTATTAAAACTGCGAATGAAAAGTATTATTAATTGCCATAGCTTTGTGTTACTTCGGCAAATTAACGTGCGTACTTTGTTTGTTTTCCAATATGGCGGACATTATACGGAGATACACGGCCGGTCACAAAATGGATGCAGATAAATGCACTAACTTGTCTTGCTTAATTCGTAGTTTATTACAAGGTAGAAACATATGTGATACTTATCACAAGAAAATAACTGAAATTATGGATGCCTAATGCATAGAAATAGAATGACAGTTACCTAGCCAATGCATGTATCGTTTGCTAGTCGTCCGATGACGGACAACTAATTTCGCTGTCTAGTCGTCCGGTGCCGGACGGCTAGCCACTGCCTAATATTATACCTATTTGGTTTTGTTTTAAGATTCCACAGAGTTTTGGAAAAAGATGAACTGGAAGGTCATTACTTGGTGTTAAGGAGGTCCAAGGGAGACAGAACACTGGTTGCAGCAAGGTTGCGGACATCACACACTGACAGTCACAGTGTAGCACATACATGTAACGTGGCAGGTGAGAATTGGCCATTTACTCAGTTTATTTCCAAAAGAAATACTTACTTGGTCTTTATTTAAATTTATTTAATTAAAACCTTGTTAACAAGACCTCCTGTGGGAGTCAAGACCCAGATTAGTTTATACTAATTTATTTAAAGTCTTTTGTGAAACAAGTTTTTCCAACTTTTATTAATCACTCTCGACACCTCATTCCTGATGTTATCTATCGCCACGACGGTATGAGAGAAGATAGAACCCAGATCCTGATGGTCTTGAGTTAGTTTTATCATAATTATTCAATATTGAGGTACAAAAACACATAAAACAAAATTTATATGTGGTCTTATTATTTTAAGTGGTGTTTGCACTGGCTTTGTAACAATTAGGGTTCCTTTCCAGGTCACATGCTGGTTGAAATTTGACTATACAATTAATGGTGATTTTCCTCCACATGTGGAGAAGTTGCTTGTTCCTTGTGGAAGGGTATTTTAGTACTGGTTAAGATGCAGTCCAGGTAAACTGGCTAAGTGAATGGGTCTCCGGCTGAAGTTTATAACTCAAAATTGTTGAGAAATGGCTTCAACTCTTAATTAACAGTTTTAGTGAGTAATACAATAATTATAGGCATAGAGATAGCACAGATAGCTACTATGAACTTGGTTACTAAGTATATGGTTAATGCTACATGGTAAATAAATAGGCCCCCAAGAAGCACATGATTCTTTATCCTATAGCAAAAAAGGTCTACAAAAACTTTTAATAAATATATTATTTTTTTCAGATTTGACGATTTTTATCAGCGCATAACAACATAATGATAAAATCATTGGTTGGAAACTACAAGACCAACACTATATTCCTTGTTCCAGTCTGCAGGCTTTGAAATTTACCAACAACGTTAAAAACATTCTATTTCAAGGATTAAGAAGATAATTTATTATGTTAAGAAAACTAGAAATCAGTGTTTTCTAGAACTGTAACCATGTGTTCACACATTTTAATTCATTGTAAATAATGAATCATAAATTGACATAATGTTGTTTACTCATTCCTTTTTGTAATTTTTACAGCTTCAACTTCAAGTTAACTTTCATTCATTTCTTACTCTTAGTGCTTAAAATTCTGTAGACAGGTGCCGCGGTCCGATTGCTTTCTGACGTCGCAATATACGGACCGGTATTGGCTAATTTACTTGATTCCGTTCCTGTGCAACTTACGCCCGAAACCAGGGAACCAGCGTAAATTGCAAATGGCGGCGTTTATTTGAAACACCTAGTGTAACATTTAAGCCGAAATTTCTGCAAAATAGGTAAGTTGAGTATTGAAGTTACATTTGTTTGTTCTCAGACATATTTTTAATGTTGAAGACGCGAAGAAATTGATGTTTGAACTTGTATTTGCTGAGAAATATCTGATCAAATGCGTGATGTCTAATGAATTTAGACTTGTATTTTTGTCCGTCTTAATCAGTATTATCAATCCTTTAAACTGTTAGAATCCGTCAAAATGATGCTCAATTTTTTTGTAGGTTCGACAGAGTTTCCGGGTCATTTTGATGCCTAGCTTAAGGAAATCAGTCCACAAATAAAAATTGAGCACCATTTTGAATAGACGTTATAGTTAGAACATATTAAGTAAATTTTAATGATTAAAAAGGCCGGAGCGAGCGAATTACTGAATTCTGATTGGCCGATAGAAAGTAGCGCCAACGCATGACGTAAAGTCTGTGAAGAGAAAATTTTAATGATTAAATTTTCAGCTAACCGCCAAAATGCGGCGTTTTCATTGGCTCATAATGTAGGTTATATTCCAATTATGTTTAAAATGACTGTTTCAAACACTGGTAAGTCCCAAGAATGGTCTATGATCACTATTCCCAACATATGCGCGTCACCCGTTGACTAATCCCTGCACTGATGACTATTAATTAATAACTCCAATGCTTGTTGATCCCCGAGTGCTTTGGATGACTGTTCCCGACATTGCTGAGTCCCATAAAACCTAGGATGACAGTGCCACATATAGGACCTAGGATTACTTTTCCCTACACTTGTGAGTCCTCTCAGTACGTAGGATGACAGTTCCAACATTGTCGAGCACCCCCCCATAATACCTAGGATTACTGTCCCACATAAGGCCTGGGATGATTGCTACCAACTCTGATGAGTCACCCATATGGCAAAGGGCATGTCTGTGCATGTAACTAACACTGATGAGTCCTTCATAGACCCTAATACGATTGATTCCAGCACTGATGACTGCGAGGGCATTGTATGATTTCTCCTAACACTGAAGAGTCCCCATAAGCCTTATGATATGGCTTTCATTGATTATCCCCATGGCGTATAAGTCCCCCAAAGGATCTTTGATGACTGCTTACAACTCTGATGAGTCCTTAATAAACCCTAATACGACTGAAAAGTATCCCATGGGGCATAAGACTACTGCTATAAACAGTGATGAGTCCCTGAGAGAGCATTGTATGATTTCTTCCAGCACTGACGAGTCTCCCATAAGACCTTCATTGACTGTCCCCAACACTTATGAGTTCACAGCTGGCCTTGGATGACAGCTCCATACACCGACGAGTCACCGATAGGGACTAGGGTGACAGTTGCCAACATTGGTGAGTCGTCCATGGCCTAGGATGATAACTCACAACACTGATGGGTCCTCTTTAGGGCCTAGGATGATAGCTCACAACACTGGTGCCCCCCCCTTAGGGCTTAAGATGACAGTTTCCAACATTGATGGGTCCCCTTAGGACCTAGGGTGACAGCTCCCAACACTAATGGGTTCCCTTTAGGGCCTGGGATGCCATCTCACAACATTGATGGCTCCCCCTCAGGGCTTAAGATGATAGCTTCCAACACTGATAGATCCCCTTAGGGTCTAGGATGGTAGCTCACAACATTGGCAGGTCCCCTTAGGGCTTAGGATGACAGCTCCCAACATTTGTGGGTCCCACCTAGGGCATAGGATGACAGCTCACAACATTGGCGGGTCCCCCTTTGGGCCTAGGATGACTTATACTAGCAATGAAGAGTCCGCAAAGGGCCTACGATGACAGTTACCTACAATGGTGAGTCCCCCCATAGTACCTAGGATGGTAGTTCCAAACACTAGTGTGTCTTCCATAGGACGTAGAATGACTGTTTCCTGATGAGTCCTTCATAGAGCATAGGATGACAGTTACCTACAATGGTGAGTCCCCCCATAGTACCTAGGATGGTAGTTCCAAACACTAGTGTGTCTTCCACAGGACGTAGAATGACTGTTTCCTGATGAGTCCTTCATAGAGCATAGGATGACAGTTTCCTACACTGGTGAGTCCTATAGTACACTGATGAATCCTCCATAGGGTCTAGGATGATAGTTCCCTACAACGAAGATTCCCGCATAGGGTCCTGGATGAATCATCCATAGGGTCTAGGATGATAGTTCCCTACAACGAAGATTCCCGCATAGGGTCCTGGATGAATCCTCCATAGGGTCTAGAATGATAGTTCCCTACAACGAAGATTCCCGCATAGGGTCCTGGATGAATCATCCATAGGGTCTAGGATGATAGTTCCCTACAACGAAGATTCCCGCATAGGGTCCTGGATGAATCCTCCATAGGGTCTAGAATGACAGTTCCCTACAACAAAAATTCCCGCATAGGGTCCTGGATGAATCATCCATAGGGTCTAGGATGATAGTTCCCTACAACGAAGATTCCCGCATAGGGTCCTGGATGAATCCTCCATAGGGTCTAGGGTGGCAGTTCCCTACCCATGTGGGTCTCCCATTGTGCATAGGATAACAGTTCCCTATACCGAAGAGTCCCCGATAGGGTCTAGGAAGACATTTCCATACACACTGGGATGACAATTCCCAATGCTAATGAATCCTCCATAAGCATCATTATATCTATATACTAGTATGAAAGTACCACATTGATTTTTGGTAGTTATATACGGAGTACACCTAGAAACGCAACACTGGGTATACTGTCAATATTTTTTCAAACCTGATGATAGACAATCAAACTACATTTTGTTGATGCTGTTGTATTCCATTATCAATACATCTGTAACATTTTATCACATAGAGCTACAGGTGCAGAGCAGTGTTTTTGGTGTAAAGTGCGGTCCAAAAAGAACGGAACAAAAAAATGATGAAATCGCTATTTTTTTGGAATCGTTGTTTTAGACGAATAGGCAAAGTATCGATCAAATATGGAATGATTACTTATGTATGGTCTTACTGGTCCTGTGGGAGAGTTGGATGATAATTTAACCGTCATGCAAACTCCTGTTTGACATCTCTATCATAAGCACAGAGATGGCCTGATTTCGATCATATTCGAACAATAATGGCATTTTTATTCCGGAACATATGCCATTTCTTTTGTGATTTTCTTTTTATTAGCAAACGTTACAAAAAAATTAATGCAATGTATACCAAAATTGATCATGCGTAAACGGTGCACGTGGAAATCATGCTTTTTGTGATTATATTGGTGCACGGGATTTACGTAACACGATCGATAAAATTTGGATGATTGCCAAGTTTTTACAAAATTATACAACACTACTACACTAAATTCAAATATACACGTACAATGCAAGTAAGAACAAGGGGCCCAAAGGGCCCTAGGTCGCTCACCTGTTATAGCAGTACATGCAAGACCTGTGATTTGACCTAGTGACCTAGTTCTTGGCCCCATATGACGCAATATCGCACTTGACCTAGATTTTGTTGAGATGATCACTCTGACCAAGTTTCATAAGGATTAGGCCAAAATTGTGACCTCTAGTGACTATACAAGGTTTTTCTATGATTTGACCTTGTGACCTAGTTTTTGACCCCGGATGACCCAATATCGAACTTGATTGAGATTTTGTTGAGATGATTATTGTGACCAAGTTTCATAAAGATTTAGTCAAAATTGTGACTTTTAGTGTCTACACAAGGTTTTTCTATGATTTGACCTTGTGACCTAGTTTTTGACCCCGGATAACCCAATATCGAACTTGACCTAAATTTTGTTAAGATGATCATTGTGACCAAGTTTCATAAAGATTAGATCAAAATTGTGACCTCTAGTGACTACACAATGTTTTTCTATGATTTGACCTTGTAACCTAGTTTTTGACCCCGGATGACCCAATATCGAACTTGACCTAAATTTTGTTGAGATGGTCATTGTGACAAAGTTTCATAAAGATTAAGACAAAAGTGTGACCTCTAGTGTCTACATAAGGTTTTTCTATGATTTGACCTTGTTTAAACATGACGGCACCAAACGAATGTTTTTTTTAAAGACGCCACTTCCGGTCAAACATATTTTCTGTTATACCTACAATTTGAAGGCAATGATGCATACGAAAAAGTAATTTTGCTAAAATATACATTCCGTAACATTTTGATTAATGTTTATTATGACCCATGTTGAAAATCGACTAATTTTGTCTGTCTTCTTATTTATCTTCACATATTCCATTATCCACTTCCGGTTACGGGTTTGAGATGCCATAGACATAAGAAATGTACATTCTTAACCATTGGACACAATGCAGCCTATGCTAGATGGGCAAATTATTGCTGACAGCTCACGTTGAGGCTGTGGAGGTCATTGCATTTTTACTCGTGAAACGAAATTTTAAGGCAGACACAAATTGCCGTCATATATGTCAAGAAGTGCATCATCAAGCAGAAACTTATGAGCGTTTTCCTCATAGATGTGTGGAACAACATCGTACAACACTTTATTTTCCCGCCAATGAGACAAAGACGCCTGATTTTAGTAGCAGGTTGCAGCTTATAAAATTAATACATTATTAATTTTTCGAACTTGACATTGTCGACCAATACATTTCGTGGTTTGGTTTTGTGACCATCCAAACCTTGATTACAATGAAATTTGCACATCTATGACTTCATGTATTGATTTCATTACATGTGAAATTTCAAGAGAATTGAAGCACCTTAACTGACTTAAATTTATCCAAAACCCACTGTTGCGTTTTTAAATCGGTTAAGTGTACTCTTGAACACTAATTAATTTAAACAAAGTTTTTGATTGAATTTTCCGTTCTTGAATTCTAGTGTGTGCTTGTGATTGGTAGATTGCTTACAATTGTTGCTACTATGTGTGTTGTAGGACTGTTCTTATATATTACATGTTTAAACAGACTTGAAGTTAAACCTGTACACACTTGCTTATATTTTCTAAATATAGATGATCTGTGTCTGACATTTTCTAAATATAGATGATCTGTGTCTTACATTTTCTAAATATAGATGATCTGTGTCTTACATTTTCTAAATATAGATGATCTGTGTCCTACATTTTCTAAATATAGATGATCCGTGTCTTACATTTTCTAAATATAGATGATCTGTGTCCTACATTTTCTAAATAAAGATGATCTGCGTCTTTCAGATGCTTACATTTTCTAAATAAAGATGATCTGTGTCTTTCAGATGCTTACCATTCATCTGGATGAGTCGGATTGTTTCTCAGCGTGGGTTTCTGCGAAAGAACTTGGTGTAAACTTGTCGGATGTTCCCGACACCAAATGTAAGATCTTAGTTATTCAACTTATTGTACTGCATTAATTAATTACAAAACTGGTGTGCTAATTCAGGTATTTAAATGGTCTTGTTGGGTCCGGATGTAAAGTTAAGTTACCAGTTTTCAAGGGCCACGCTCAGCAATTCAGGCATTGGTGTTAACTTGTCGGATGTTCCCGACACCAAATGTAAGATCTAAGTGATTGTACTGCATAAATTTATAACAAAACTGGTGTGCTAATTCAGGGATTTTAATGTTTTATGTGGGCTCAAAATATAAAAATGAGCTACCAGTTTTCGAGGGCCTCTCTCAGCCATTTAACCACCCTTTGACATTTAATATCCTCTGATCATCGGGCTACCTGAGGAAATTTGCATTTGAGTCTCTATGGGGAGACTAATTTCTCTCCTGGTTTGTGTGCTGCCAATATTGAGATACAACGCCTAGGAATATCGATCATGGACAGACACCGCCCTCACAGGTACCAATTTACACCTTGGTCTGAGAACTGTAGCAGTGGCACAGACCGGGATCGAACCCGGGATCTCTCGATCCTAATTCGTACACCATACCTCTAGATATTGTTGGTTTAAAACATGGGTATAAGAAAGTCCCATAAATGTTGTTAGTAGACCCGTTGAATAGCACAAATAAGCATCATTCTGCTCTGGCTTGGAACTTGCTAGGATAGTTTGAGTCGTGAAACATTAACGCACAGTATGAATCAATTAATCATACCCTTGTATCTGCTTAAGTACATAATGTAACAAGCGTAACGACAAAAGAGAGAGCCATAATTATGTTGATAGAACTTAGAGGCTGGACCCATTTACTAATATGTTTTCATCCAGTAATCAGTGGAAACCTGTATGCAGCAAATTGCAACGTTATTATGTTCTTAACTTTGAACTTATGTTTGCATTGATATACATGTATCTATGCATTGTAGTGAACATTGGACAACAGTTGTTAATGGCTTTACTGGATAATTGGCCCAAAACACATTTATTAGAAAATCAAGGTAACTATGTCTTATATTTTACAATTACAACTAAGAACATTTTTAATATTCTCAACTTTCCTATACTTGTTAAAACAGCAATTTGATAGAACAGCATACTGTGGTCATTGTGTTCATCCGTCTATTAGTCTATTGTTATAAATGTTTCATTTGGATTTCGTCAAAATAACTTGGCTTCAATGAGTGAATCATAGAAGCTTGTTAAATATTTACTATTTACTGTAAATCTTATTAACCTAGGTTTCCCATGGAAAGCGTTGCTTATTAGTCCCCTACCGGTTTTTGACCGGAGGGGACTATAGGTTTGCCCTCCGTCCGTCAGCCAGCCAGCCAGCCAGCCAGCCAGCCAGCCAGCCAGCCAGCCAGCCAGCCAGCCAGCCAGCCAGCCAGCCAGCCAGCCAGCCAGCCAGCCAGCCAGCCAGCCAGCCAGCCAGCCAGCCAGCCAGCCAGCCAGCCAGCCAGCCAGCCAGCCAGCCAGCCAGCCAGCCAGCCAGCCAGCCAGCCAGCCAGCCAGCCAGCCAGCCAGCCAGCCAGCCAGCCAGCCAGCCAGCCAGCCAGCCAGCCAGCCAGCCAGCCAGCCAGCCCGATGGGGAGGCATATAGTGATTCACCTGTCTGTCCGTTTGTCCGTCCGTCCTGGTTAACCCAAATTGACAGTTTCTTCTAGCATTATTATGGCTTGCTACAAAGCTTCCATACTTGCATGGATGTTGTATATGAACACTCTCCACAGGCCTGTATCACCTGACCTCATTTTGACCTTTACCTTGACCTAATTTTGGACTTAGACTTATTGAAGGGCCAAATTCTTGGTTAACCCAAATTGACCGTTTCTTCTAGCATTAATATGGCTTGCTACAAAGCTTTCATACTTGCATGGATGTTGTATATGAACACTCTCTACACGCCTATATCACCTGACCCCATTTTGACCTTCACCTTGACCTAATTTTGGACTTAGACTTATTGAAGGGTCAAATTCCTGGTTAACCCAAATTGACCGTTTCTTCTAGCATTTTTATGGCTTGTTACAAAGCTTCCATACTTGCATGGATGTTGTATATGAACACTCTCCACACACCTGTATCATTTGACACCATTTCGACCATCACCTTGACCTAATTTGGACTTGGACTTATTGGAGGGCCAAATTCTTGGTTAACCCAAATTGACCGTTTCTTCTAGCATTAATATGGCTTGCTACAAAGCTTTCATACTTGCATGGTTGTTGTATTTGAACATTCTCTACACACCTATATCACCTAACCTCATTTTGACCATCACATTGACCTAATTTTGGACTTAGACTTATTAAGCGTCTAGACTTATTAAGCGTCTAATTCTTGGTTAAACCAAATTGACAGTTTCGTTTTACATCATGTCCATCATGGCGTTGCCTTAAAACTTGGCATACTTGTTTACCATCATAAGCCCCTTACATTATAAAAGCCATGTAACACTATCCAACATTATTACAGAATTATTGGCCTTGATTGACTTAGCTTGTTATGGGCAAGGCTTCCATGGGGGCATAAGCGTTTATTGAACGCAGTCTTGTTTTCTCATAATTATCATGTATTTCTTTAAATTACTGTATATATTCCATGCTGATGTGGACCATATTGAAAATTGGTCTTGAACCAAATATGTCATCCACAGTAAAGTTGTTATTAAATTATTATTTACATATTTTACAGACAGTATGAATGGTAATGAGAATGAAATGATGCAGTCATCTAATGTATATTTCCGTGTTCCGGGCCATACACCCGTTATATTCAGGTAATTTCTTGTTGTTTAAAACTTATTTAATCACCATTTGGCAACTTCTAAAGGTACCAGGAGGTCGTTGGTTTGAATCCAAGTAGAACAGTACCAAAGATGTTACAAATGATTCCGACATAGTGCCTAACATAACTATATTGCTTATAGTTACAGGTCTAATTGACCGGATAATATGGCAAATTAGTCTCCAAATGACTAAAATATATGATTATCACCTCTAAAAACCCAAAATAAAAAACACTTGCTTTTCACTTGCAGGAGGGTCTAATTGATTAATTATAATTCCTTTTATGTTCATGATAAATTATTTTCTGGGTATGCTAAAAAATTCATTGATCTCATTGATTCATCTCGGCTAAGGTAACTTCTCAATTCCATCTCAAAAAGATAACCCTAAATTCTGATGTCACAACATATTATTCACTGAATCTGAACTACTCTGGTCGGATAGACTAATTATCTGTAAGAACATCATCTCAATGCATATGGTGCCACTATGTAATTGCAACTTCGAAATTATTCATTTAAATTTGATGTCTAATAAATTAATAACTACCTTATTTCAATCTTGTTTTTATGCCCCCGTATGGATAGATCGGGAGGCATATAGTGATTCACCTGTCCGTCCGTTCGTCCGTCCGTCCTGGTTAACCCAAATTGACCGTTTCTTCTAGCATCATTATGGCTTGCTACAAAGCTTCCAAACTTGCATGGATGTTGTATATGAACACTCTCCACACACCTGTATCACCTGACCCCGTTTTGACCTTCACCTTGACCTAATTTTGGACTTAGACTTATTTATGGACAAGGCTTCCACAGGGGGCATAAGCGTTTAGTGAACGCAGTCTTGTTTGTTACTACAGTGAAGTTGGCCGAGGGAAGACATTGTTTCGTTTGTTGTGTCGAGACGCTGGTGGTGAGACAGAGCAGATGTTACTAAGTGATACAGTACCACAATGGGTTGTCGATGTTATTGTACAGGTATGTTGCTAAGTGATACAGTACCACAATGGGTTGTTGATGTTATTGTACAGGTATGTTACTAAGTGATACAGTACCACAATGGGTTGTTGATGTTATTGTACAGGTATGTTGCTAAGTGATACAGTACCACAATGGGTTGATGATGTTATTGTACAGGTCCTCATTTATATTTGTTTGTTTGTTTATAAATTTAGGTGAAACACCCTTTCTGATCTATTGTTTAGTTTAATACGGCAGCTGATTCACCTAACCAGTTTTCCTGGACTGTATGTTATCAAATAAATACCCTTCCACAAGGAATCAGCAACTTCTCCACATATACATATAATGGAGAATCAACATTGATGTCAAATTTTCATGGAGGGTAGGACTTGCTGGTACCGAGAAGTTAACTACTAATCCAGTGACTAACCAGTGGGCTGCGGCCGTGGCTGTGCTCATTTATACATGACCTGTGATGTTCTCATGCAACCAATGTTTCATTGTTATTTTGGAGTCTCTACACTGTTAGTATATTAACAAGTTTTTGTGAAAGCTTACTACTTTAGTTTTTTTTGAAAGATTATCCTAGTAACCATAGATACGATTAGAAATGATGTGTAGAGAATGATTACTGGTAATATAAGATGTAAAACTTATTTAATTATCAACCTTGTTAAAGTTGTTAAAACAATAAATCTATTACAATCAGATGTTCTAAAGCTTGACTGTCACATATAATGCCAATATTTTGAATGTCTTTATTTTCAGGGAAATGCTCCAAAGTCCAACAAAATTCCATTTTTCCTTCAACCACATCACAGTATGGGACAAAAGATGGTGATGAAAAAGTAAGTGTAGCACTTTACAACAGGTGTGAACAATATCATTTTGCATATTTGGGTTTTAACTATTCACATTATTACCAATCTAGATTTTAAATTTTGAGAGTAAACTACTTCCAAGGAGCTACAGAGTGGTAATTATTGCAATAGGTTATTGCTATTTTAGTGAATTTTGAAAATTCATTGCAATTGTGAAAACGACAAAAATGAAGTGTAATCATTTAGGGTCACAAGCTTGGATGTGCATTGTTATTGAATCATGCACATCTTGCATTCCTTTATGTATATAGACAGGGGTTCCACTAGCTTCTGAATCTGAAGGGTCATTTTGATAGTTTTGACTATATTTTACTATTTTATAGGCAAAATACCCATGCTTTTAAAAGAACATGACCAAAACCAAAATCTTGAAGGTCAAAATGTTTTTTTTTTAAATCACCTGCCACTAAGTGGCAAGGTGAGCTTTTGTGATTGTTTTTTGTCCCTCTTCCGTCGTCCGTCCCTTAGTCATTTCACCGTTAACACTCTAACAATTTCAATTTTGCTTTGATCTTTACTAAACTTGGTCAGTAGTTGTATCTCAATGAAATCTATAACAAGTTTGAAGTTGGCTCATGTGGGGTCCAAAAATAGGTCAAAAGGTCAAATAATAGGAAAACCTTGTTAAAACTCAGGAGTCCACAGTTTTGCTTTAACCTTCATCAAGTTTAGTCAAAATGTTTATCTTGATGACCTTAAGGTCAAGTTGAAAGTTTGACCACGTTTAGGAGGTGAGCGCCAAAGGATCTATTATCCTCTTGTTTAAATTTCAAGGGTCAAAACCCCTATTCCTGAGTCGAATGGAACCCCTTATATAGAAAGCTGAGGATTGTGTGATAATAAGGTGTCCTACAATTTCGGAATAATACGGAAATCCAGATCTTGCTACTTCAGATATAATGATCTTTTCTGCACACAATAAAAGTTACTTGATGAAGAAAATCGAAGAATTGACAATGTTTGAAACCTAGTTAAGGTGTAGGGATGTCTGCTTATGGCACCAAAAACAAACTTGCGACTTGTTTTCAGGATTGGGCATTATGCCTCCCTAGGACCCCTGTATAATGATTTTTATTACAATTTTGCAGAGACAGACTTTCCGCCAGTGACATGATACAAGTTAGAAAGGTTATAGAACATGTATATGAGAAAGTGTTAGGTCAGGGGTCAGATGCCGGGTCACAGGCTACAGGCAACCAGGATAAATGTGAAGATATGGAAGAAAGTTCTGTGGTTGCCGAGGAAAAAGTGGAGTTACTATGTAACGATCAGGTATGTGTAACATCATCATTAAATTTGTGTGCATAAAATAGCTATCTGACAGTATCTAAACATTGTTTTGGCTGCTGCTAAACTGTTTTAACTCTTGTAATTAAAACATTTGTGTTGCATTTAACCCGGGATCTGCCCTCGAAGTCGAAGGTTATTGGCCGAATTCACAGACATGTGATTATATCAGTAGATCACAAATGAACTTACCCTCGGTCATGGATAAAAGTCAGTGATTTTTCATGTCATGTTAGTGCATGTACTACCTATGTATAAGGACACCTGGCCCCAATCGACCGAAGCATCTCAATTTGAGCAAGATTTCATCCAAAAAATTGTCATGTGACTTTTTGTTAATTTCATTGGGAGGCTGGACTCGAAATTGGCATCACAAAACAGACACATTATTCCAAGTTTATAATAGTAAAATTTACAGAGCTCAAACTTCAGATTTATCTCACATTCATACTCTTGGTTTGAGCACAATCTCAATTTGAGTTGAGATTTCCACTTGAGATGCTTCGAGAGATTAGGGGCTAGGAATAATCCTGTTGTACTGGGCTACTGTGTTATTGATTGATAATTAGCAACTGGTTAATAGATGGCAATTTTAACATTTACTTTTTGCTCTTGATACAAAACTTACATATATGATCGGTCGTTAGTTGTCTTTGGAGATCAACATTTCTTAAACGAGTCCAGAAAGCACCGGTTATTAAGCGAGCCTTTTGTTTTCTTAACGATTTGAAGAAATGTTGATCCCAAAGACAACAAGTGGTGGATTCTTTGTATCACATTACCATAGTTACTGAGTCAAAACAACGTCAGAAATAATGAATTTAAGCCGAGGACGTTATGTTTTCACACTGAAAAGCTGGTGACGTCATGCATTTGTTATCACACATATTGAAAAACATTGTTCCGTCATTTGTTCTCACATGGAAGACCACAGTATTTATGTGATAAAAAGCAATCCTTTACTTTACAGTAATTTTTGTTTTTCTTTTTTCAGGTTTTAAATCCAAATATGGACTTGAGAACAGTAAAACATTTTGTCTGGAAACAGGGCGGAGATCCTATATTGAACTACAGACCTCTCAAAACTTGAAAGTGTGTAAAAAATACTACTGCAAGGACAGATATATTTGTAGCTTGTGTGCAATGAATGGAAGACGCAGGAGTAGTGTCCCCTACCTGTGAATGGCCTCCCCTTCCTGAGTCTATTAGCCATATTGCTTGACATACAGATTCCTGGCCTCTGCATTGTTGGGACCATAACACAATTCATTGAAACCTCTTCATATCGACTTCTCCTTTGGCTGTAACCTCTCTCTCTCGCAATGTTCTCTCTTTTTAGAGATGAAGCAATTATCAAATAGAGTTTTAGGTAAACTTTGAAGATCTTACTCAATGTCAATACCTATACTTAATAGTTCATCGTGATTTTCCTATTCTACTGGTATAGTGTGGCACAATTCAACTGGATCTCATTATTCTTCACATGTTTTCATTAGTGTATATTTTACTTTCTGAAATAACAAATCTGACGGAAAAGCATGAAACATTTAGGAGTGACAGTTTAATGTTGCCTCACTATACATTGTTTTATACAAGTGTACATTGCTAGTCACATGTCAGTTTTTTGGGTAGACTATTACATGTCTTACAAATGACTAGAGAATCCAATCTCTTGAAAACTGGAGCGAATTCTCAGTTCTTGTATTGTTGAGGAGTGGCTTTGGTTAGTTAGCTGGATTTGTAACTGTGTGCTCTGGGTTCGATTTCTAGTAAGATCAGGTTATACCCTTCTGAGAAAATATTGACAATGTTGATTCCCTCCATATGTGGAGAAGTTGCTGATTTCTTGCAGAAGGGTATATTAGTACTGGTTAACACACAGTTAATGAAAACTGGTTAGGTGAATCTGATGTCGTAAAGGTGAATCTGATGTCGTAAAGGTGAATCTGACGTCGTATATGTGAATCTGATGTCGTAAAGGTGAATCTGATGTTTGTATAGGTGAATCTGATGTCGTAAAGGTGAATCTGATGTCGTAAAGGTGATTCTGACGTCGTACAGGTGATTCTGATGTCGTAAAGGTGAATCTGACGTCATATAGATGAATCTGATGTCGTGAAGGTGAATCTGACGTCGTATTTTACTGACAAATTGTTGGGAAACACATTAAAACCCGAATAAACAAACAACCAAACATCAAGTATTCTTGCTTATTGCTGACATTATTTCAAAGTGAGTCTGGTATGAAAATCGGTATCACTAAATAACAATAGTCTCTGTAGTGTATTACAATAAAATGAAATGTTTCAACTTAAGATTTTTATGAAACATAAGATAAGAGCAAAATCTCTATTTGAGCTGAGAACTATATTGAGATGCATCAGGTGACAGGGGCCTACTCATGAAAAGCTGAGGGTAATTTCAGTGAAATGTTGTGGATTTCATTAGTACTGGGTAGCCTCAATCTCATTAAAATCAGCCCTTATTACGCTTCACTAGTATACGCTGACATAGGATCTGCAGACACTCTGTATAGGGTCATGTCTATGTGTACTTTGCTTAATCCAAATCGAATCCCTTCTTTCAAAAATCTGAAAGTGCGATGAAACACTGCTCATAGGCTACCTGTTGTCATTGTGCGCCAGAGAGGTAATTTTGAAAATTTGAGGGGAGATATATGTGTGTTTCCTTTACCAATCATTGATCTAGTTGCTCACTGATATTCTATATATACCGGGTAAAGTTATTATCTGTTAGTAAAGTTATTATCTGTTGTTTGTATATTTAATGTTCCGTTTCTTTGTATAAATTAGATAAGAAAGCATGAAAAGTTTCTTTTATGTTCCCGTTTTTGTATAAATTTGAGGAAGAAAGCATGAAAAGTTTATTTTATGTTCCCTTTTTGTATAGAATTGAGTAAGAAAGTCTGAAAATATCAAAATATATTTTAAATTGTATGTAATATCCCCAGTGTGTAAATACAGTGGTGAGTACAAACATCTTTGCAAGAGTGAGCTTATTACTTTTTTATTAGCTCACCTGCCACAAAGTGGCAAGGTGAGCTTTTGTGATTGTTTTTTGCCGTCGTCCGTCTGTGAGCTTTTTCACCATTAACTAGCACTCTCTTTTGCTTCGATCTTCATCAAACTTGGTCAGTAGTTGTATCTCAATGAAATATAGGTCAAGTTCGAATATGGGTCATGTGGGGTCAAAAACTAGGTCAATAGGTCAAATAATAGGAAAACCTTGTTAACACTCTGGAGGTCACATTTTTCTTTAATCTTTATGAAGTTTAGTCAAAATTTTTATCTTGGTGACCTTAAGGTCAAGTTCGAACTTGGGTCATGTGGGGTCAAAAACTAGGTCAAAAGGTCAAATAATAGGAAAACCTTGTTAACACTCTGGCGGTCACGTATTTGGTTTGATCTTCACCAAACTTGGTCAATAGTTGTATCTCAATGAAATCTAGGCCAAATGCGAAGTTGGGTCATGTTGGGTCAAAAACTAGGTCAAAAGGTCAAATGATAGCAAAACATTGTTAACACTCTAGAGGTCACATTTTTGCTTTGATCTTCACCAAACTTGGTCAATAGTTGTATCTCAATGAAATCTAGGTCAAGTTAGAAGTTGGGTCATGTGGGGTCAACAACTAGGTAAAAAGGTCAAATAATAGAAAAACCTTATTAACACTCTGGCGGCCATATTTTTGCTTTAATCCTGACCAACTTTGGTCAAAATGTCTATCTTGATGACTCTAAGGTCAAGTTTGAAGTTGGGTCATGTGGGTCAAAAACTTGGTCAATATGTCAAATGGAGGCCTCAGTTTTGCTTTAACCTTCATCAAGTAAAGTCAATATGTTTATCTTGATGACCTTAAGGTCAAGTTCAAAGGCCATGTTTAGCAGGTGAGCGCCCCAGGATTTATGATCCTCTTGTTTTGTATGCCATGGGTAAAATAAGACATGTAGCCTTAAAATGCCTTCGCATGATCAATACTGTTTTGTTATGAGATAGATTGTCATATGTACTTTAAATCATGAAACCTGTCCCAGCTTTCACCATAAGTAAAGTAATTATATACGTCCACTTCATAAATGTGGGAGTACACTGCTTTGCACCTATTAGTTGGTTCGTCGATAGACCATACCATGTTTAAATGAGAACGTGTGAGCTTAATCTTCAGATTTTACAGTGAGTTTGGTAACAACCATCAGCTGAGGTCAGAAGATCAAGGTTATAGTGACGTTTGACACAACCTATCAGCTGCCAGTTTGCCATACATGTCTTACAAACATTTTAAACTTTTTCATTTTTATTATGCCCCCGTATCGATAGATCGGGAGGCATATAGTGATTCACCTGTCCGTCCGTTCGTCCGTCCGTTCGTCCGTCCGTCCTGGTTAACCCAAATTGACCGTTTCTTCTAGCATCATTATGGCTTGCTACAAAGCTTCCAAACTTGCATGGATGTTGTATATGAACACTCTCCACACACCTGTATCACCTGACCCCATTTTGACCTTCACCTTGACCTAATTTTGGACTTAGACTTATTTATGGACAAGGCTTCCACAGGGGGCATAAGCGTTTATTGAACGCAGTCTTGTTTGTTGATCATTTGTCAATGTATTAATAGTTGTCTGGCCATTTTATACTTCATTTTCAGTTAGTGTATAATTATGTTTTCAATTTGTTTCTATAATTCATCTTATCACCTCTTCTCTGCGAGTATGTAGTATGTATACTATAAGATGTTCTAATTGACCAGTTATAATTATATGCATATTCAATATCATTGTAAGTACAAAAAACCCATAAACATTCTAAGCTAAGACGGCTTCTCAATTACACCTCAGTAACAATAACCCTCGGACAGCACAATTAACATATTCTGCACTCCATTGAATCTTAATATATCATAGGAATTTAAAGTCTCAACGGTTAGAAGCATCCTCTCAGTGTATACAGTACAACCTCTGTGTAACAACTCCTTCAAACTTTCCCTAAGTCACTTTTAACTATACATTTATCCTCTGTGGACCAACAACCTCTAAACAAAGAATAATATTTGCAGCCCTCAAAGGGTGTTGCTCTACAGAGGTTGTACTGTATATCCAATATACCTTCAAAATGATCATACTCTTCATTGGCTACATCTCATCATTACAGAAATCTTATTAGGTTTCATGATTATAAAAAAATTTTCATGTTCGACTCAATTTCGTGCTGAAACTTTAAATATTTCAAACAGTAAAATGCCTTGTACTTTACTCAAGCTTTTATAGTACATGGGTCGACTTAAAGCAGAGAAAATTTTTCTGGTACAGTAAAAATAATTTGACTGTTGGTCTTTCTGGGAGTTTATCAAGTTTCATACTTTGGTTGAGTAGAGCATGGTTTTACAATCAATGGGCCAGGTCTTCAATTTTAGAACATACATGTTGTACATGTGTATAAAATGGACGTTAATCATCACATGTTCGTTTATTTATTATCTCATTATATAAACCATGAAACAATTCTTGTTTGACTGATATACATTAAAGTTCTGCTAATAAGACCAGTCAAACAGGTGGTCTTAATAGCGAATCGGTCTTATTAGCGGACCTTTTTTGGTCTAAATTTAATACTTTGGTACATACACTGGCAACAATCAGCATGATTTCAAAATAATCATAGTGGTCTGAAACGCTTTCAAATTCAATAAATAAATATATGTACTGCTAAGAGATGCAAGACCTTAATCAGCACATGTTAATTTATGTATTCGTCTCATTATACAAACCATGAAACAATTCTTGTTTGACTGATATAATAAAACGCTTTCAAATTCAATAGAAATTACATGTTCTGCTAAGAGATACAAGTGCTTTAAGTTGGTTGACATTTATTTGTTTTCTTGTTTTTGATAATATGGAGACATTTTATAAATATAAAATATTAAAACCTAACACTATTTCATGTACTTGTATATTATATATTGATGCAAATGTTATTGATTAAAAAATATAAATTGACACTTGTTGTTAATGTTTCACTTGATGAACAATTAAGAAAGGGAATTACATTTGTCCTTTAAAACAATGATACACTGGCATACTTTACAGATTATCGTTCAGGGTAGCCTGGGGGACAGATCATCGTTCAGGGTAGCCTGGGGGACAGATTATCGTTCAGGGTAGCCTGGGGGACAGATTATCGTTCAGGGTAGCCTGGGGGACGGATCATCGTTCAGGGTAGCCTGGGGGACAGATTATCGTTCAGGGTAGCCTGTGGGACAGATTATCGTTCAGGGTAGTCTGGGGGACAGATTATCGTTCAGGGTAGCCTGGGGGACAGATCATCGTTCAGGGTAGCCTGGGGGACAGATTATCGTTCAGGGTAGCCTGGGGGGACAGATCATTGTTCAGGGTAGCCTGGGGGACAGATCATCGTTCAGGGTAGCCTGGGGGACAGATCATCGTTCAAGGTAGCCTGGGGGACAGATCATCGTTCAGGGTAGCCTGGGGGACAGATCATCATTCAGGGTAGCCTGGGGGACAGATTATCGTTCAGGTAGCCTGGGGAACAGATCATCGTTCAGGGTAGCCTGGGGGACAGATCATCGTTCAGGGTAGCCTGGGGGACAGATCATCGTTCAGGGTAGCCTGGGGGACAGATCATCGTTCAGGGTAGCCTGGGGGACAGATTATCGTTCAGGGTAGCCTGGGGGACAGATTATCGTTCAGGGTAGCCTGGGGAACAGATTATCGTTCAGGGTAGCCTGGGGGACAGATTATCGTTCAGGGTAGCCTGGGGGACAGATTATCGTTCAGGGTAGCCTGGGGGACAGATCATCGTTCAGGGTAGCCTGGGGGACAGATCATCGTTCAGGGTAGCCTGGGGGACAGATCATCGTTCAGGGTAGCCTGGGGAACAGATCATCGTTCAGGGTAGCCTGGGGGACAGATCATCGTTCAGGGTAGCCTGGGGGACAGATCATCGTTCAGGGTAGCCTGGGGGACAGATCATCGTTCAGGGTAGCCTGGGGGACAGATCATCGTTCAGGGTAGCCTGGGGGTATGCAGTGTTTAGTGGAGAAGTCTAGAGTCGTGTTGTATGGAGGGAAGTAGGCTGGCACTGTGTTGTATGGAGGGAAGTAGGCCGGCACTGTGTTGTATGGAGGGAAGTAGGCTGGCACTGTGTTGTATGGAGGGAAGTAGGCTGGCACTGTGTTGTATGGAGGGAAGTAGGCCGGCACTGTGTTGTATGGAGGGAAGTCGGCCGGCACTGTGTTGTATGGAGGGAAGTAGGCCGGCACTGTGTTGTATGGAGGGAAGTAGGCCGGTACTGTGTTGTATGGAGGGAAGTAGGCCGGCACAGTGTTGTATGGAGGGAAGTAGGCTGGCACTGTGTTGTATGGAGGGAAGTAGGCTGGCACTGTGTTGTATGGAGGGAAGTAGGCCGGCACTGTGTTGTATGGAGGGAAGTAGGCCGGCACTATGTGTATGGAGGGAAGTAGGCCGGCACTGTGTTGTATGGAGGGAAGTAGGCCGGCACTGTGTTGTATGGAGGGAAGTAGGCCGGCACTGTGTTGTATGGAGGGAAGTAGGCCGGCACTGTGTTGTATGGAGGGAAGTAGACCGGCACTGTGTTGTATGGAGGGAAGTAGGCAGGCACTGTGTTGTATGGAGGGAAGTAGGCCGGCACTGTGATGTATGGAGGGAAGTAGGCCGGCACTGTGTTGTATGGAGGGAAGTAGGCCGGCACTGTGTTGTATGGAGGGAAGTAGGCCGGCACTGTGTTGTATGGAGGGAAGTAGGCCGGCACTGTGTTGTATGGAGGGAAGTAGGCCGGCACTGTGTTGTATGGAGGGAAGTAGGCGGGCAATGTGTTGTATGGAGGGAAGTAGGCTGGCACTGTGTTGTATGGAGGGAAGTAGGCCGGCACTGTGTTGTATGGAGGGAAGTAGGCCGGCACTGTGTTGTATGGAGGGAAGTAGGCCGGCACTCTGTTGTATGGAGGGAAGTAGGCTGGCACTGTGTTGTATGGAGGGAAGTAGGCCGGCACTGTGTTGTATGGAGGGAAGTAGGCCGGCACTGTGTTGTATGGAGGGAAGTAGGCCGGCACTGTGTTGTACATCTACAATTTTTAGAGTTGTGTTTAGAGATTAGGTTTGATGATTGAGAGTTGTGAGTTGCTAAGTGGTCCAGAGTTGTGCAGTGGTTATTGAGTCAGCTTGACCCATGCTTAAATTGTGGCTTCAAGTCTTTGTTACGCCTCTATCCAGATAATAGAACATCTCGGTTGCGAGTGTCTTTAACATACAATAGTTTGTACCTATTTGATAATCCCATAATACACTAATTTCTTGATTACAATCCTCGCTCACATAGCGATGGGCTGTCAATTCAGAGGTCATGGGTTCAATCCTCGGCGTGGGAACTGGACATTTCTGAAATTCTATTCGTAGTATTTCCCGCTATATCTGAACATGTGGACTATAAAGTATCTGATTAAAGGTGCTAGGAACCTGTGTATCGGCGCTTTATACCAAGCAGATTATTTGAAATAAAAGCTAGGTGCACTTCTGCAGCGCCAAACATGGCGGTATCTAATGTATTTCTCTCCCTTCGGGCGCTTTTTCTTAAGTCTTTCCCTCTGGTCAGATCATGTTTTATATGCACTGGTAGAGGATGCACATGCGCCCTTATGGCAGCAGCACCATGTAAGCGTGTTTCAAGGTGTCTCGCATAAAAAGGGTGCTATATAAATCTGGTACTCATTCAATACAAATAAGTTACCCTGACCTTTTGTCTTCACCTGAATAGATTGTTATCGACCATTTAGTGACAAGCAAGCAGAAATTTATTTATTTTCATTTATTGATACACAAACTAATCGCATATTATGGAGGGACATATACAGATATATTATGAGAGTAGCACATATTATGGAGAGACATATATTATACAGATATATTATGAGAGTAGCACATATTGTGAGCGTAGTACAATGTACAAGAAATATCAGAATGTGACATGAATTAGAACATTATCATAGATATATGAGAGTAATGGTACCAACAGTATAATAAAGTATAACTAGATAGTTCCTGGTCACAATGATACAGGTCTGGTGAAAATACTAAAATGAAAGCTAAACCAGGCGATAAACCGAAAAGGTTTATATATTAAAAGCATAATCACCAAAACATGATAATCTGGCATAAAGGAAAAAGCATATGTGAATGTTGCATTACCATAATGTAGCATGAAAATGAAACATTAGCATATATCAATGTCTAAGATATGATGACATGATGTAATATTACTGAAAATCATACTATACATTTATTATCACAAAAGCATAAACAAAAGTCAGTTACAGTTTTGATTCCTTATTTTCGTAACATTCACAAACATTTCCAAACACATAAATCACTACCACACTGACTATTCCATGTAATGTTGATTGTCATGAAAACTTTATTACATGCATGCTTGTTTACTGTTTACTACCCTTCTCGAAAAAAAATGCACTTTTTACCAAAATGCACTTAAAAAGCGTATTTTTTCTGCGCTTTTTCTAAATAAGCGTATTTATTGTGCATTTTTCTCTAAAAGAGTGCACTCAAGTGCATTTTTCCTGCATCTTTAGCATAGAAGTGCATTTTTTCTGTATCTTTTACTGAAAAAAAGTGCATTTTAAGCGTATTTTTAATTCAAGAAGTGCACTTTTTACAAAGAAGCGTATTTATAGTGCATCTTTTGCAGATAGAGTGTATCTTTTTGATTCAAGAAGTACACTTTTTACAAGAGTGTATTTTAAGTGTATCTTTTGTAGATTAAGTGTATCTTTTTGATTCAAGAGGTTATGTTTTTATGAAACTGTCCTCACATGCTTTTTAACCATGTCAAAGGGCCATAACTCTGCTGTTTGACCATGGCAAAGGGCCATAAATTTGCTGTTTGACCATGGCTATGGGTCCTTGACCTTTGACCTCAAAATCAATAGGGGGCATGTTACGTATGATGTAAAGTTTGAAGATCCTAGGCGAAAGCGTTCTAGAGTTATGGAACAGAAACCATTTGAATAGTCAGAAATACTGAAGTTCACAGTAACTTTGACCTTTGACATACTGACCTCAAAGTCAATAGGAGTCACCTACTGTTGATGACCATCCTCTACTGTATCCATGTTAAGTTTGAAGATCCTAGGCGAAAGTGTTCTTGAGTTATTGAATGGAAACCATTTGAAAATGGTCACAGTGACCTTGAACTTTGACCTATTTAAAGTTTGAAGATCCTAGGGCAAAGCGTTCTTGAGTTATTCAACGGAAAACATTTGAATTGTCAGAAATGGTAAAGGTCACAGTGACCTTGACCTTTGATCTACGGACCTCAAAATCAACAGGGACCATCTACTGTTGATGACCAACCTCCATGTAAAATTTGACGATCCTAGGCTAAAGTGTTCTTGAGTTATTGAACGGAAATCATTTTATACGACCGACCGACAGGTGCAAAAGCACCCTCATCAAAGATGGGGAGGGGCATAATACAATTATTTTGCTAACCATAAAAATTATTTTATAAACATTAATTATGCAATGCAAGAAAAAACGTATTGAAATTTAGAATTAATGAAATAGAAACACTTATTTTATCACCTGCTATCAATGAATTACTCGTTTTGGAGACTTTAATGAATTGACTGGCAGTAGAATCATTTTCTGTTTCGGAGTTTTTCATCCCCAATAATTTCGTACCCGAGGGCGAAAATTTCGTCCTCAATAAATTCGTACCCGAGGGCGAAAAATGCACGAACTTGTTTCAACTTTGTCTTGTATTAAAGGGAATCAGTAAATCAATTGTCAACTGCACCATAATGTGATATTTATAGGAAAACAATATTTAGCTGCCCAGCAGCTAGTGCAAAAGCTATGTCCAATTTTTGGGCTATGTCCAGTTGTTATAAACTGGTTCAACTAAGCTGCTAGCCTCTGATTTCAAAGTATCTAGTTAAAAGAATGAGTTTTCTGTTTAAATGGCAAGCTTAAAATTTCTTTTATCATTTTTAGATGAAGTCCTTGAGGATGCTGACACTTGGTCCACTTTGTCAATCACCTGGAGTAACCATTAATTTAATTGAAATACCGGAAGAACCACATGTAGCAGAAATCCTGAATGGACTCGCCTTAGAAAATGAAAGACCGGAACTACCACATGTAGAAGAAGTTCTGAATGGAATCGCCGTAGATTGATGGACAGAATCATACTTGACTATACCCCCAGATACAAATAGTATATGGGGGCTATATGGGAGTCATGCATGAGGTTGGTTGGTAGGTCCGTGCAAATTTTGTCCGTGCTATTTCTCTGTAACCATTGGTTGGATTCCATCAAAACATTGCATGACTGATCAGTACCAAGTCTAGTTGTGCATATCGTCGGCACACACTGGTTGTATCAATTTTAAGGGAGTTATGGCCCTTTAGTGTTTTGCGCATATAAATTTTGTCTGCACTATTTCTCTATAACCATTTGTCGAGTTTTAACGAAACTTTGCATGAATGATCAGCACCAAGTCTAGTTGTGCATATCGTCAGCTAAAACTGGTCAGATAAATTTTAAGGGAGTTATGGTCCTTTATTTTATTGCACTTATAAATTTTGTCCGCAGTATTTCTCTGTAACCATTGGTCGAATTTTAACGAAACTTTGCATGACCAAACAGTACCTAGTCTAGTTGAGTACATCATCTGCACATGCTGGTAGGCATTTTAAGGAAGTTATGCCCCTTTATTTTTGTGCACTTGTAAATGTTGTTCGTGCTATTTCTTTGTAACCATTGGTCTGATTTCAACAACCCTTTGTGTGAATGATCAATACCTAGTCTAGTTGTGCATATCATCAGCACTTGTTTGTCGGATCAATTTTAAGGGAGTTATAGCCGTTTGTTTTTTTACACTGATAGCTTTTGTCTGTACTTTCCCTCTGTAACCATTGGTTGGATTTCAATGACAGTTTGCATTACTTATCATTATTACAAAGTCTTGTTGTACATATTGTCAGAGAACATTGGAGTGACAGTGTCAAGCAGTATCTGGGGTATTCATCACATTCAGTGATATTTCTTGTTCAATTTGTATCATTGTTGTGTGACATAAATCATGAATTTCAGGATGTCATGGCAGAGTACCTGAAATAATGAATGAACTCAAGTGTATGAATGATTGAAAAAAGTGACAGGTATTCTAACTGTTACAGAACTTTTATATGGTTATTTATATGTAAGTTTATCTTTTTTATATGTTCAAATTTGAATTCTAAATTTATAGCAATTACAATGCAGTAGAAAGAGATTCGTGTTTATTTTTATGTTCTTACAGTTACTTGCTTAACACAGTGTAAAGAAAAGTTTTTAGCTCACCTGTCACAAAGTGACTAGGTAAGATTTTGTGATCACTCTCCGTCCATCCACATTTGTTTGTGTAGCAATTTTTTGGCCTTTATATGAAACTTGTTCACATCATCTCCACAAAATCTAGTAAAAATGCATACATGATTTAGCTCTACTTTTGGGATCATACATTGGCTGTCTGTCCCCACTAGCATCAGTCCATGCTCGACAATTCTGTTCACTAGTTCTAGAGTTATGGCCACTGAAATGACCAGAATCTTCCTTTTAAGGAAAAAGATACACTTCAGTGTATTAATGCACTAGAAAAATACGCTTTTAGTACACTGAAGGCAGAAGTGAATTTTTTTCAGAAGAAAGTGCGCTTAAGCATATTAATGCACTAGAAAAATACGCTTTTAGTACACTAGGCAGAAGTGCATTTTTTTCAGAAGAAAAATGCGCTTAAGTGAATTAATGCACTTAAAATACGCTTTTAGTACACTGAAGGCAGAAGTGCATTTTTATAAAAAGAAAAATGCACTTGAGCGTATTAATGCACTAGAAAAATACGGTTAAAGTGCACTTTTTCAAGATGAAGTGCATTAAACGCAGAAAAAATGCAGAAAAAATACACTGTAAGTGCATTTTTCGAGGAAAATAAGTGCATTTAATCCGCATTTTATTTACTTTTAATACATTCGGTAAATAAAATGCAGAAAAAATACAGTGCCAATACCGCCGCGTTTAATACGGATTAAATGCAGATTAAATGCGCGTTAAATGCGTATTAAATACACTTTTTCGAGAAGGGTATTCCATGTAATGTTGATTGTCATGAAAACATTATTGCATGCATGCTTGTTTACTGTTTACTATTCCATGTAATGTTGATTGTCATGAAAACATTATTACATGCATGCCTGTTTACTGTTTTAATATTATGTTTTAATATACATGTATATGTTTGTCAAGCAAATTATACATTGCATGCAGAAATAAACCTGAATCTGACCATTGTAACAGTCTATAAACGTATACACAATGGACCGTTCAGTTATCTTACACTATCTATGCTTACTCTAGTTCATACATTTTTACCACATCACTGTCTAGCATGGTAACAAACATAGCATTCAGTCCCGGGTGGAAACACACTGAACATGGATGTTGTACTCCATCTGCTTGCTTCACAACCACACCGACTTTCTTCCCATTCTCACTGAATTGTACCACATTATGTGAATTATACCCAACCACAAACATATTCCCTCTAACGTCAATGAAAACACCACTGACAGTGAGTAGGTCAGAGTCTTTAACAGTGGAAACATAATTTCCCAGGCCATCAAAGCATACAAGTCCCTTACCCCAACCTCCAACTAGCATTACATCTCCGCTTTCATTGAATGAAACATGTCTACTGCTTTTAAACAGACGGTTCCCAGCTTTGTCTTGAGAAATCACCTTCAACAAGGTACCTGTCATATCATAAACATGTACTGATTGTCCATTATTTGTTACATAAAGCTTACCGTCATTGAAAGCAATACCAAAACACTTGTGCAACATTTTAATTTGTCTTGTTGGAGACATCTTGCCTTGAATGGAAACAAACTGGATCTTCTTGGCACTGCAACATGCTACAGCAGCTTCCTGTTTACTGATACAACATACGCCAACTGGATCAGAATCTAATGTACAATAATCAACAACTGACATCTTCTGTATATCAATACGTTTCAGTTTCATATTGTTATCATCTGTGACCAGTAATTGGTTATCTGGTGTCAGACAACAACCGGGACACCAGCATTTCATCGTATCATCAGACAACCTTATGGCAATATCTTTACTTTGTTTGATTTTGTAAAGATCGGTTTTCTTCTGTTGAGACAGGTTTCGATTCTGATGTTCACGTTTCTGTACTTGACCAATGCTCTGTAAAGCTTTCATATACTCCAGTAACGATTGGTCTGGAATGAACGAGATCTCTACGTCTCTGTCATGTTGTAATTCTTGCTTGGTCTTCTCCATTTCTGCTGTCTTGATCATAGTTTGTGCAATTTTGGTACAAACAAACTTCTGGGCTCTATTTCCTTCGGATTGTTTCAGCTTGTCGTCTGTCGTCTGCAAATCATCATATATATCATCAGCAGTGTGCTTGTCTTCTAGAATCGCTTTTTCCAGTTCATTGTAAGCATCTTCTACTTCAGTTCGTGTCGACTCAGCAGCTTTCTTCAATATGGCTTCTAACGCTTTCTGGAATGTCATCACCTTTTCCAGAACTTCTTTCTTTGCTTTCTTCAAAGCTTCAAGTATTGCATTTGTAGACTTGCTTAATGTCCTCATCGATTCCATTATCTCTTTCAAAAGGTGGCGGGTCTGCTTGCAGTCTGACAATTTAAATATGGTGTCAATCATGTCTGGTATAGAATGAATGTGATCTTGGCAAGACCTGAAGTGACAAGTGAGATATACATGTAAATGATACTAAGTAAGTGTATTCTAAAATGTCAGTGTTTTATATTTAATTTTCGGTGCTCCATAAAACTTAAAAGAAATTCGTTTAGAAAACACCAATCTGGGCAGTGTTGTGTACTACAGTTCAAATATTAAATTACAAGTCAGCTATCAATAATCACTCATGAATGTATAACTTGTACATGTACGAGGGATGATCCATATATAACGAGAAAATGCTTATAACTTTGCTATTACATGTTTTGTTCTAAAAATATTTTATGTGGTGGTTAATACATATATTAGAAGAAAACGTACGAAATAGTTTTCAAATATATAGAAAAATAAATTGTTTGGAACATTTCTGCCGACCTATGAAACCGGTAGGCGGGGCAACGTCATTCTTGCACCTTTTAACGTTATTCAGAATTTAACTATGATCAATTTGACGATCACATTCCTTAGGATCTACGGGGTTATTTTTTCCTCTATATGTATTCGTCTTCGCCAATGCCATACCAATTTGAAAAAGACTCACGATAGTTATCCTAAGGAATTTCATTCAAAACATCAAACATTTTCATGCGTAGTTATAAAGTCGACGTCACGTTACGCCAACTTTGTGTTAGATCGCTAGCCTTTTCCAACTCGTATTTAATAATATTTTAAAATAATATTATGTTTACAAGATTTTGACATGGCATGCTCACGAAATGATTACTGAATTTCGTGTAAAAATTTATTATAACTTGTTTTCTTTAAAACTAAATAGTTAATTGCAAACCTTTGTCGTCCGCAATTTTTGCTATAACGGAACGAAAACACGTGCGTGGCGTAACGAATGACAATACAACCCGTGTATGACATCATCATCAGTAAGGCGAATCTAAGGTGACCCCAAGTACCAATTTTCATCACATTGCTATTGCTTACATAAACAAGAGGGCCATTTGGCACTAAAGCGCTCACCTGATGACTAGCAGTTAAGGCAGAATCAGTATTTGTTATGATATGACCTTAATATTTGATGTAGATTTTACGAATGCACACTTTATGGCCAGGTTTTAGATGAGGTAAAAATGTGACCTCAAGGTTTTTCTTTGGTGTAATCTGGTGACTTAGTTTTTGACCCCAAATAACCCAATTATGAACTTGGCCTAGGTTTCATAGAGACAAACATTGTGACCAAGTTTCATAAAGATTAGGTAACAAATATGACCTCTAGAGTGTTAACAAGGTTTTTCTTCAATGTGACCTTGTGTCCTAGTTTTTCACCCCTGGTGACCCAGTTGCAAACTTGATCTAGATGGTATAGAGGTTCACATTGTGACCAAGTTTCATAAAGATTATGTAAAAAATGTGACCTCTAGAGTGTTAACAGGGATTTTCCTTGATTTGACCTAGTGACCTAGTTTATGATCCCAGGTGACCTAGTTATGAACTTGACATAGATTTGATAAAGACAAACGTTGTGACCAAGTTTCATAAAGAGTAGGTACAAAATGTGACCTCTAGAGTGTTAACAAGTTGTTTCTTTGATTTGACCTAGTGACCTAGTTTTAGACCCCAGATGACCAAGTTACAAACTTGTCCTAGATTTATAGAGACAAACATTGTGACCAAGTTTCATAGAAATTAGGTAAAAAATATGACCTCTATAGTGTTAACAAGGTTTTTCTTCAATGTGACCTTGTGTCCTAGTTTTTCACCCCAGGGGACCCAGTTGCAAACTTGACCTAGATGGTATAGAGGTTCATATTGATTGTGACCAAGTTTCATAAAGATTAAGTGAAAAATGTGACCTCTAGAGTGTTAACAGTCCAATTGTTCACGGCGGACGACGGAGAAAATTGATATGCTAGTCTACAATATACACGTGTTAGTTGTAATGAATCACGGTGTATAAGGTTGAAAGAAACCATTGAATTTACAACAATTTCAATCTACATGTCTGTGGCGCGAACGCACACCCCTTAGTGATGCTCTTTGGTTGCTTGGCAACAATATCTATGAGCATATATCTGATGACAGAATTCTTCAGAAGATCCACAGGAGGTAATATTTGACGATGCATAATAGAAAGTACAACTGCAAAAGGCTTAAATTACCTTTTTTTGACCGACCCTCGTACATGTACAATGTATTAAGATGCTTTGTGAACACAGGCACTTGGGGTTCCGACCACGCCCCCTCCCGATACGCACCTGAATCTATTTTTAATTCTTATAAATATATATCCAGACCAATACAAGTATCACACTAATATTTGTTGAATGTATACGATATATATTTATATACATTTAACTATTATTATGTGATAAATGTGTGGGTCTCGCTCTGGATACTGATAAGAATATACTAGTATTCAGTGGGGGAGTGGTCGAGTCTCAAAGTAATTGTGGAATACCACCCCTTGCCTGTCGCCTCTATCAAATCTACTAACTAGATTTATACATTGTTAATTATGCCTATTAATATACATGAATTATTAGAGTACGATACAATCAAACTTGATTCAAACATAACTGTATATCTACTATATACTATATATGCCTCCGTAGCTCAATGGTTAGCGCACTTGTCGTCTAATCTGGCGATCCGGGTTCAATACCGGGTGGAGGCACACATATATATGCCTGCCATATTTCAGGGGAAAGCTGACTGGCAAATAAAGGCTATGCTCGGCATTTTTAAAAAATACTATATATTTTGTGGCTTAAGAATGTATTTGTTCTAAATTATGACCCTGTAGGCTTAACGATAAAATAGACTTACGCGTGATCTTTTGCGAAGCATACATAACATCCAACAGTCTCATGGTGTTCACAATACATGTCTTGTACTTTGCTCTTGTGTATGCTACATCTTTCTGTAGGAAATTCCGTCAATATCGACTGCTGACCGCTCGCTGTGGTTACTTGGGTGATATCCGAAATGTTGTGACCACTCAACGTTGGAAAATTCTTGTGTATGTCCGTACATGGTTGACAACAATATCCACTGCATTCAACACAATACTTGACGGCTTCTACTGTCTTGCCACTTCTTGCACAAGCAGTACAAACGAAATCAAACGTTTCTTCTGACCACTTCATTTGTGAACGCCCTCCGGAAGCCATTGTTACGTTTGACTTTGAAACCGCTACTTTCGTTTTCACCAAATGGAAATCCCCTACTAGATCGAGGTAAATAACCACCAAATTCCTACGCGGACCAAAATCACGTAGTCCTGTAAAAAACCTTTGGTTTGACTGTAAATGGTGGTATGTCTTGACAAATCTGCAGTAAAATCATAAAATTGGACTCAAATGCTTTGTACTCATGTTTGCGGTGTAGTGAAAAATTTTATTCAGAAATATATGGCATTCTGGCCTAGAAATGAAAGTGAAAGTAGGGTAGTGGCTAACGGACTTAGAGTCAATCCGTACATGTGGGAAACTATGGGCGAATAACCGGTTTGGTTTTAATTTGGTGGTTTCGAAGTGGTTTCGAACTACCGGTACTTTGTTTTAGTTTGAAGTTTAGCTGTAAACACGTGGTTTACTACACTGCAACAGTTACAAAATGACCGACAAATATATCATATTTCGCTATTTCAGGTCCGATATACGCGTTCCATGTCCTCTATCCATAAGTACATTATCTCTCTTTCTGAAGATAAATTAACTCAAACAACAATTACATAATGTAATAGCAGTGCCGTAGCTATGCTGAGGCACGACGAAGCAGTCGCCTCGACTGAAATATGCAGACTAAAAATGCACGAAAATCATAGCTAGAATCTACACTTCTAAAACGATACACCATAAGGATTATGTACAGTTTCAATCTACCAACTTTATTATGGCTACATAAATTCCTTAAATGACCATTGTACATTTTGTAGTAATTCATCTGTTATTATAGTTGTGTAACGTGCCGGACGGACAGACAGACACCAACAAATCCCGTCAGTGAAAAGCTAGCTCACCACTGAGGGTGATTTGTTGGCCTTATATATGCCATTCTACTCTAATGACAACCTACAAGGTTTACTTTGTGCATAATTATCCAATTACCTCCCTTTATGCACCCAACAACCGTTACAGTTGAAACATTATGAAAGAGCTCGATAAGCTTGCAAAATCATAGGCGGATCCAGGGGGGGCGGACCCGGCGTACGCCCCCCCCCTAAAATCGTCGGAGCCTAGGTAATTTATCATATTTTGGATGTAAGAACAATATTGATATGCAATTTTTTTCGCTCGCTTCGCTCGCGTCAATAAAACAATAATCAATTTATTGATTTTAAAGTGAACTTAATGCTGTATGCAAGCAACAAGATATGGGACTGATTGGTAGCATGGTGCGAAACATCGGCTTGAGAAATTCTAGCACATTAAAAATGTCTGACAAGTCATAAAATATTAATACAGTTGGCTTGGTTTTCTAATAAACCTGTCCTTTTCATTAAAAAAAGATATCTCAGAATGCAGCTGACGAATTCCGTGGTTCTTTTTAGAACGTCACGAGGCAGAAAGCAACTGGACCCCCTAGTCGCTGGATCCCAAGTATTTCACATTTCCACTTGAACAAAAGTGAAGCCCTGGAGTTCGCAGGGTATGCTGCTCAGATAGACAGTGCATTTTTTTCTTCGTGACGTATTCACAGCAGCTATATATCAGTGAATATTATCCAGTCGATTATTGTTAGTCCTGGCTATATAAACAACGATTTTTCTTGCTCGTTTCGCTCGCTGTAGATCTACGCAAATTCAATGAAAGTTTTCGATTTATCAATGAGTTTGTTGGGTATGCTGCTCAAATAAACACTGATTTTTTCCATTTCTTACAATTACTAAATCAGTGAATATTACCAAGTGATAAGTGTGTGGTGTATGCTGCTGAAAAAGATGATTGCATTTTTTTTCTTGCTCGCTCCGCTCGCACAACCGCTATCAGTTAAGTTTGTCAAGTAGGGAATGAGTATGCGGGAAAGCTGCTCAAATAATAATTATATTCTTGCTCGCCTTTCCCTATAAGATGAAGAACGAAATTGTGTGGAATGCTTCTCAGGGATACATTTTTTCTTGCTCGCTTCGCTCCCACATTTCTTTGAGGGGGGGGGGGCAATACATGAATGTACGCCCCCCTAACGCCAAATCCTGGATCCGCCCCTGAAAATAGCATTGATCACTGAGCTAAATAAATTTCCAGGGGTGGTTTGGTCGGTTGACAAACTGGTTTGAAACTGCCAGGTAAACCGAAACCAGTTTGATCCTGGTTTGTTACGACTATTATATAGTTTATACTTATTTAAGATTTAAGATGATTTGCTCATCACGTGGTAATCAAATATTCATATCACCTCGACCTTAATGCATAGCCTTTATATGTACCGAACAAAAAAACGGAATTGACCGAGTCCTAACAATTCGACGATCATACATCAAAAACTAAGACGAATGGTTGTAGTCGACGTTACCGTCCCACGTTTTAACACCACCAACAACATTGTATTAACATGTCATAAAACAAGACAGAAACATAGCAACAACGCTTGTCAAAAATATTATCACCGGATCATGTTGGTGGACAAATGATCTGACTACACCACGTGACCAATATGACATATAAACATTATTACTAACATAACTCACGTACGTTATTTACGTAAATTATGTATTTGGCGAAAGTTAGTTTATGAGCGTGATACGTGTTTGGTAATAATGTGAATATTTTAGTTCTATTCGTTTATGTGAGTTTTAGATTGGATTAATTCAACTTGTATATGTGTGTTAAAGTCAACTCCAAGTAATTTATAGTTACCATGAGCAATACGAACAGGTGAGTTAGTATTTTAAAACCGTTGTCATACAAACCGCTTCCACTATCTTTAGTAAAAATACTGACATAGTGACAAAGAAGTCAGAGGAAGTCTGCGTACAATAAATTAAGAAATAGTGAACTCGGCCTGATCGGGGCCACGTTTCCATTATTTCTCAGGAAGGGTCAGATACTTGGAATTTCTCTCTCCTTGCGGAATCATCAATTTCATCTCAGCGACCTTATTCAAATCGTGGATTTTGTTCACTCACAGAAGGGAACGCTTCTTTGGTTCGTTAACAAAATGTATACAAACTATTTGAATGTAAATACGAACCATTGTGTACTACAGAGGATCCGACATTTACTTGTTTATTAGTTTATCTTATGTTTGGAGTAAATATTGTCTTTTACGTTTATTTATTTACGTCTCATCCTTGTATAGTTCGTTTTAATCAGATAAGTCACTTGTATACAAACATTGCAATATCATAAGATTGTAGTTTTATTGTTTTAAATATTTTGATTGGAAAAAGGGCAGTAAAAACCAATACCATATTCACTAAGCTACATACTAATACACAAAATATCTATCAAAATAAGACATAAATAAGAGAAAATTCAATGTTTAGGTACACAATGTTATGTAACAAGTGACCGACCTTAAGAATCCATTTATACAACTGACATACAACATACATATAAAATTATTGTATCACATTGCATTGAACCAAGAATTATAAACATTGCACAGAGCCATTCTATCAATAATTATAAGAGACTACGTAAAAGCGCAACACATATATAATAGCGTTACCCTACATACTTATATAAGAAACTAGTCTATATAAAAAGCATATTACGTGTATAACCGTTCTCTTAAAAAAGTGATATGCGATTAAAAATGACTTATTTACACATGTAAAACCAAGAAGCCATCGTTAATTTTCATAGTAAAAATGTATTATCTACATGTCGTACCTCGTATGTTTGGAGTATTTTCTTCTACATGCCCCACCTAGCTTCGTTTGTGTGTACGTCGGTAACCAGACTACAAAATGCGCTTCTATAGTATGGTGCTTTAGTAAGAATGTCTTCGAAATTGCTGTTCATTATAGTTAATATAACGATGTCAAAATTATCTTATTACAATCAATAACTTAATATGAACGCCTTTCTTAACTAAGCCTTTTCCCAGTTATTGACATATCATGATTTTCTGAGATATTCGGAAACATTCAAACATTCCACTCCTGAATCTTGTGGAAAAATGCGGCCTGATATTTACGGACAGTAAAGTCACTCGCAACATGAAAGATAAGTCAAATCAAATAATTCATAAGCACAAACAACAAAGTTAATCGCCAAGTAGGCATACAACATGTATATACAATTCAAAAAGAAAAACACTGGTTAGGTTTGACCGTTGTGATCAAATCCAGAACAAAAGCAAACACATTGTTTTCCTTGCTCCAGAAACACGTTTTTTTTGTTATTGATGAAAACACATCGACGTCGAAAGTTAACATGTCATTTATACGTTGCCCGAGGCAGTTTGTGACTATGTTTAAATGTATTAACGTCCAATAATTGCTACACCTGACAATACTAATGTACGTGCACTCTGTAGAGTCATTAATTAACATGTTTATTGTAGATGCAAATTGTCTGCTTACGTATTTTACTTGATACATAGTAGCACGTTAAAATATTTATGATTTAAAGATTTATGTTTTAGTTTGTAAGAAATATGACTGGTCATCATGATTTAAGCCTGCAATGTGACCCCCCCTGTCTAGTAAGAACTTACACTTGTATGTATGTAGCCCAATGTACCACAATCATTTGTATTGTATCTTACATAATATTCTATCATGATATAATTATTCACATACCATATTTTGTACCGTTGTGATAGTAATTAATTAAGTCTTGGATAAATATTTGTGTGACGTAAAAAGCTGAAACTAATAACTCAAACAAATATGAACAGAATAAATAGCGAATTCAAACTGTTTTGAGTTACCAACTGTGGTATAAAGTATAATACGGAGAAGCACTCATTTCAATACTTGATGTTAATCAACGGTTTTTAGGAGATATCAATGTTGTATCTCATACATGGTACTCTAATACTTTCAAGACTAGATACGCATTGTTGGACGCATACAGCAATTCAACTGTCCGTATACGACCCAATGGTTACAATGTCGATCATCGAAGCGAAAATGGCGCATGTCTGAATTTCTATCGCTATAACATAGATGTGAGCTCGACAGGTGTTTGGTTCCATCCAATACCCCGACACACCAATCTCCTTAAAACATTCGGCAGATGTTTAGTTCCATCCCACGCCCCGGCACACCCATCGCCTTAATTAAATAATTCGGCTATATTCTCTTGTCGATGCTCATCAGATAGGACTGGTGTAAGTCCAGGACTGTTTAATAATGACAATTAAAAAAAATCGTCCGCGTTGATTACTTGAAGAAGTCTCCTGGCGAAACGTCGTATTTAAATAAATATACATTAAATGTTATTTGTGTTTGGTGGTTTCATTCCAAATCCAGAAGGTCGTAGACCTATGAGGACAACATATTTACATACTAAGATCATAGTGGCAAATGTACAGTTATCAATACAAAACATATATACATGCATAAATGTACCATCACACGCACACACTCACTCACACACGCTGTTTGATATATCGTGGTTTCTGTTGCTTATTAGTAAGAACGGATACCTATTTACCCATCCCGCATTATATCGACATGTACATATATAGACTACATCACATCACTAATGGTCAGTGTGTATCACACATAGTCAAGCGAATGATGACTGGTCAGAAGGTGTGGTGTAGCATTAAACATCGAAGTTTGTATTGACAAATGTATACCGTTACATAGTTACGAATGAACCCTATCGGTTGATGCATTTAGTAGTTTCATAGTTTATTGTCCAATCCATTACATGTACATAAACAGTTTTACAAATAGCAATCATAATTCACAAAAATACTTAACATGAATGGTCAATCTAAAAAGATTTGTATTAGACAAATAGTACTTAACCTCATTACTATTCCATATTTAGTAGTGCATGTATTACTGTCGTGTTATTGAATGTAAATAGTTTCAGCACAGTATAGTGAGAGTTGAACCTATTGTACGGCGCCATCGCGTGGAAATGCGAAGTACAGACGCATGAGACCATCGGCTATCGAAACAACCCCCAAAAGGTTTCACAAATTCTTCTGTCATTCGTACTAGTCTTGTAAGAAGATAATAGATGATCGGACATGGAAGGCAGCACTCAACTTAAACAGCCCAGCACCGAAAACTTAAAACAACATCACATACCACAATTACACGACAAAACAACAAAAGGGCACAGACAATGCCCTACGCAACTTATCGGCAGCTACAAAATCACGACATCCCAAACCGAACATCTGCCGCCTGAGTCAGTCAAATTAAAGTTGAGCGAACATGGACTTCTGGAAGTACATGTATACGTGTTCCCGCGCTATTGCTTGTTCCTCAGTATCAGTAAAACATCACTTGTCCAACTGTGACAGTCTAGCACTTTTTTAACGTACTATTGTACACAACATACAGATACCAACCTCTGCGACATACACTTGCTGGCCGTTGATCTGGGGTTCGGGTCTCGCTCTTAAGAAATTAGTTAGATAACTGTATTAACCACCTACTTGATGACAAGTGATAATACAATACAATCTCTGTAGACTAATAACATCTCCATATCAACACATTCAATATTCTCCTAAGACGAATATTTACTATGAATTTAATCTCTGTAGAACAACAACCTCTAAACAACGGGCAATACTTGCAGCTCCCAAAGGGTGTTGCTCTACAGAGGTTGTACTGTAGTGTTGACTGCTTGGATTCAATTTTCGGACTGGACAGGTTGTGTGTCGGCACACAGTGGTCCGTGCTCTCCTGACGTTGTCAATTATTTGTGGAAAAGTAGGTAATGAACATAGAGTGTACTCTTTAGTGGTATATCACATTTTTTCAATGGTCTTTAGCCCCCTACCGGTTTTTGACCGGATGGGACTATAGGTTTGCCCTCCGTCCGTCCGTCAAAACATCTGGATCCTGACATAACTGTAACAGTTTCCAAGCTACGTTTATGAAACTTGGTATGTGGATAGGGAACAATAAGGGGATTGTGCACGTTTAAAAATTATTTGATTCTGACAAAAATTGTGGTTGCTATGGCGACAGAAAGAGTGAAAATATGCCCAAATCTGGATCCTGCCAGTTTCACTTGTTAAATCAAACTTTTGATGGATGCACTACGTGTTACCTAATATTGTACTCGTATATTTATAGCACTACATGACAACACTTTCATTGCAAATATTGCTCGTCTCGCCCCTTAAGATTACTAATCATTGAAGAAAACGTTTCATAAACTCTAACCCTTATACGTAGAAAACGTAGAGGATTGCACAGAAGTGTTCCCTGTAAGATTAGGAAAAAGAGAAAAACCGCACGTCATATTTCTGTCGTACTTATGAAGTGGTTTAGTATATTCAAGCACGTGGTTTATTGATGACCATAAAAACTTCAACATTGTGATTGAGCGGTTTGTAACATATCGTTGATTTTATCAGAGGCGTAGCCAAATCTACTTGCCGATCGTTTATAAATATAAGGGATATATCTACACATGTATATCTAATATACGACGGTTGTCCCAGAAATTCGTATACTTTGCTGATTCGAAAAATGGTATCCCTTAATACAAAACCCTATAAATACAAAATATCCTAGATGTAGGCTTATTGTTAACCAAAGTTCACAGACGTTTATACATGCGGCGTGTTACACGCTCACTTGTTTTTGTTCTTCTACTGATTTGACCATTCTAATTAAGGTTTGTGTGTTCCAAAGAATGTGTATTTATTTGATAACTTACTGAAAAGCTAAAAAACAGCTGAAACATAGGCCAACCTAAGAAAAATATGTTTTATCTCTCGAGTCCGTTTATTCAGGTCTGCCACTTTTATACACACATTGTAATAAGCAAAACAAAGCAGTTTTAAGTCGTAGTCACCATACTCATAAATACAACATATGTTAAATTTAGAAATTAATGAGAGAAAATTAATAGCAATGCTTATAATAATAATAATAATAATAATAATAACGACTTTATTTATTGTGGATTAATATTCAATACACACTGTTGTAATAACAGATGACAGACTCGATTAAACGAGTTTTTCGTACAGGTTTTAATGTTGGTGTTTTGTATGATCACATAATGTATTGTTGTCATGTAAGAAAATCGTGACTAAACAAAAATTGCCAATGATAATGAAATATATAAATCAGTTAATATCACACTCTTCCGTAATTATATCAGGACAATATCCTAATTTAATTGATGATTTAAATGTTGAGCAGTTCTCTGTCCTACTGTAATATCACGTATTTTCTTGGGTATTAAATTTCGTGGATATTGATAAAAATGCATATTCATGGTGATGTAAATTCTTTGATACAGATCATGAAAGAATAAACCAATGTCTGAATTTGAGAGGTCGATTAATCATGAGATTAGATTTCATGATCGAGTTTAGCAACTAAATCAACGAAAATTAATATCCCTTGAAAAATAATAATTTTGTAGTATTTTAGATTAGGATTGATGTAGGCCTATGTACACTCACGTTTTGTTGGTCTATTTAATTAAATCTGTACACAATAGAATACAATCAGTCTGCAGGTGAAAATGATAACCTCTAACTGTCCGTGATTTACCGACCGGACTACGCATGCGCAGTTGAATATGATGACAAAATTATTTAAAAATCGTGCAGACCATAACTTATTTCGCTCGAATTCATGTCTAAAAATATATCAGAAAATATTAGAAAATTGGGTCATAAAAAATCAATCTTCGTGAACTAGTAGAACATCACGATCTCAATTGTTTACGTAGATCACTATAAGCGTTTTACAATTGATCTTGTATTGGTTTCCGCCATTGGTGCCGCGAACCGCGTCTTCATTGAGTAAAGGGTTAGGCACACTTATCTAATAACCCACATAATAAAGTTTGCTGGGTAGGGTTATTTCAAACAATTAATGGTTAAGGATTATATCATGTTAAAGTACTTACAGAGTTTTCCCGCTAAAATATATGGAGATATTAGGCCCCTTCCTCCCCTTGCAGAGTATAGATTTTCTCCCAAAGATTTCCAAATTTTCAACTCAGAGTCGTGTTAATTTTTTCACATAAATAAAGTAAATTGTGTTGATAAATACATGCAGAATGGATTGAAATAGTTTGCTTTGACCTCCCATGATTAAAATACCACCTATAAACGATAAAATCAGACGTTTTTAAAAGGAGAAATTAACAAAAACTGAAAATTCCTCTGTCAGCTTTTCCGCGCGCTAATCAGTCCCCCCTTCCTGTGGACCCGGACCCCTTTCCCCAAAAAGTAAATAGAAAGTTTGGCTTATATGGATAAAAACAAACGAACAGTGTACTTTATATGATGATTATGACTCTATATGCACACTGTGGAATAACATTTGGCACTCAAAAACACACGTACGTGACAGTGATAAATGAAATTATCACATTGTTCCTACAGATAATTCCATATTTAGAAAGTTGCTACTTCTCCACAACGTATGCTTATGTTAGTATATATATGTTTTTGTACATCTATACACATATAGACGCATGATTTGAAATTATGTGAGTGTATCGGCATGATTGTTTCAAATTATATAGGATACACTTAATTTAAAACTATAGGGTTCACTCGATAATTTGAAATCATGTGCTTATGTACATTATGTCTACAAGTGTAGATTATTTTGATTGTAAAACAACTTATATTACCCATTCTCAACACCTCATTTCTGATGGAATCCATCGTTACGATACGAGGGTAGGAGAGAACAGTCAGCTTTCCATTTTATGCTGCAGTAGATAAGCAAAGTATCTCGAATTCAGGCAGATATTTTGGAATTAAATGTACACACATTTAGAATGCAGTGAGTTACGCGCGTGTTTATAAGACTGGCTTTCTATAAAACCAACGTTTTGTCAGGTCTTATATAAGTAGACTTTACTATAACTGACAACTGATGCAGAAACCATGACCAAAGATCTATACACTATATGATGAATAAGTATTTGCCAAACCTGTAGTGATCAATGTCATTGAAGAAAATTACCAGCACACCAAGTGAATCAAACAGAAAAATAACATGTCACATTTTACCGAGACATCAAGGATAACAATAACCGGACTATAATAAAGTAAGAATATGGTGACAGTGACGTAGCCGTTTATGTGTACACAGAAGATTCCAATCATTGTCTGAATAGGTAGTGCGAATATAGTTTGTTAGTTTAGCATTGAAATTATGGCTGCCTGTTAAGCTTTTATAATTAGTTTTACACCGTAATAGTGGACCCCACCGCTACGTCACTGTATTCTTACCCTGACTGGACTGTACCCCAATAACCGGAGTACATCAATAACTGGACTACATCACTAACCAGACCACCTCAATAACCAGACTACCTCAATGACCGGACTACCTCAATAACCAGACTACATAAATAACTGGACTACCTCAATGACCGGACTACATTAATAATCAGACTACCTCAATAACTGGTCTACCTCAGTAACCAGACTACCTCAATAACCAGACTACCTCAATAACTAGATTACCTCAATAACCAGACTACCTCAATAACTGGTCTACCTCAGTGACCGGACTACCTCAATAGCCGGACAACATCAATAACCTGACTACCTCAATAACCAGACTACCTCAATAACGGAACTACCTCAATAACCGGACTACCTCAATGACCGGACTACCTCAATAACCGGACTACCTCAATAACCAGATTACCTCAATGACCGGACTACCTCAATAACCGGACTACCTCAATGACCGGACTACCTCAATAACCGAACTACCTCAATGACCGGACTACCTCAATAACCGGTCTACCTCAATAACCGGACTACCTCAATGACCGGACTACCTCAATAACCGGACTACCTCAATGACCGGACTACCTCAATAACCGGATTACCTCAATGACCGGACTACCTCAATAACCGTCTACCTCAATAACCGGACTACCCCAATGACCGGACTGCCTCAATAACCGGACTACCTCAATTACCGGACTACCTCAATGACCGGACTACCTCAAGAACTGGACTACCTCAATGACCGGACTACCTCAATGACCGGACTACCCCAATAACCGGTCTACCTCAATGACCGGACTACCTCAATGACCGGACTACCTCAATAACCGGTCTACCTCAATGACCGGACTACTTCAATGACCGGACTACCTCAATAACCGGTCTACCTCAATGGCCGGTCTACCTCAATGACCGGACTACCTCAATAACCGGTCTACCTCAATGACCGGACTACCTCAATGACCGGACTACCTCAAGAACTGGTCTACCTCAGTAAGCGCAGTAAGCGGTCTACAAGACCACCTCAATATAAACTTAATTATATTAAAATATTTTTTATTGTATTGCGCTTTACTCACTTTCCATGGTAATACTGTTTCAAGGAATGACCTTCTGTACACCATGTCTGTTGACATGTTGTGCTTGTTAACTAAATATTAAGTGTATGAAATATGTGCGTAACCGTAAGAATTTCCTAAGTACTGTGATAAAACAATGCACATGTGTATATTATACACAGAAGCAGCCATCCCATGATTTACCTCGACAACTTAGCATACACGAATCTGATGATTGTTTTTTAGCACATTACGTCATGTGACTTATGAGGGTTGGTCACACAGTTATCGTGTCTTTTGCTTACACCAAGATCTTTCTTTTTCACACATACATTGTATTACCAACACGTTACCATGGCAACCAGTAAAACAATGTTTTCCATTTGTCGTTCGTTTAGTATATTCTCTAAATAGAAGACAAAAATGATTCGAATTATCGTTTAAAAATATTCTGAAAAAAAATTAACAACAACTTTTAGTCGGCCCTTATTTTCAATTAGAGATATATACATGTATTAGACCGGAGTAGAAAAGAAAATAGCGACGACTGTCATTATAATGGACACATTGTCGGCTTCGTCTATAAAAAGAAGAAAATATTAAAATATGTGATTATTAACAACTCTAACATTGTAGGATAACTTGATAATATTAGGATAAATGTCCAATTTAGGGACAATAATATAATGACGTATTTTTGACGTTATTTTCAAAGTGTTTGTAATTTTGAAAAAAAGACGATAGAGGCGAACTTTTAAAAACAGGGACATTGAACCGAGTGTTAAGATTAGCTTAAAAAGTACATTTAAAAATACAACATGTGACAATTTTTGAAATTCATTAACTATGCGTAGACCTACCATACAACATTATATTAATTTTTTATTTCATTTATTTTAAGATCGCGTTTCAGTGCTCAGTTTTATTTCAATTAACCGATTCCTTTAAATAATACGAGTTGTCAAATGTTATGCACTTATCTCGTATAACTGAGCGTGTTTAAAATATATTTACTCAAATTTGCAATGGATTTTATCACGAGGGCGATGAGAACTATGTATGGACACAATACGGACACTGACCATGAGGTCATACAGATGTTTAGGTAAAATAGAAAAAATCAGGATGTAACAAAATCTTATTTATTTAGACTAATTTTGATAGCACTGAAACCTGAAAATATAGAGACCACAATTGGGATATTGAACTTTGACTAGTCTGGATGTTAAGTTGGTCTTGATATTATTGATGTTGAATAATGTGCAAAACTATGGAAATTGAGTTAAATACTGTAATGTACATAGTTGTATAATTATATTACATTGATATTGGTGCAACATTCTTGTGGGGGGGGGGGGGCTGTATTGTGGAAGTTAAGTGATCTAATACCCGTACTTTCGTGTTACGCATTTGCCAGGCGATAGCGTTGTACACTATGGGTTCGAACCGCACTACATGTCAAAGAATGCTCGATTTTTATATGATCTTATTGCTACATGTGCATACTACTGAATTTATAACTCTATTTATTTTGTTGTTTATTTTTCAGTAATCTACCTTTCCACGATGATACAGAAAGTGGGTACCCAGCTGGGACGTTCAACGCAAACGGTTACCATGGAAACGAGAACGGTCTGGATAATCTTGCTTATAATGGTCACGTGACAGACGGAGTACAGAATATTATTTGCGAAAATCGCGAAAACGAGTTACAAGAGATGCATTATGGGACAAATGTCGGTGATGACGTCACTGGTGCCACTTTAAGAAACAAACAGCAACCGGAGAGTGAATATAAGAGTTTGTTGCCCTTTTGTGTCGTGGTTGGAATAGGGACTTTATTTTCTCAAAGTGTGACCGTTTATTTGTCCTCACAGATAACCGTGTTGGAGCGTGCCTTCGGTCTCAGCAGCAGTAAAAGTGGTCTGCTGTTGAGTGCAAACGATATAGGATTTGTTACAGCAGTACTACTAGCAAGTCATTTTCTAAAGAAGTAAGTATAGATTCTAGCCAGAAACATATGCATGAATATATTTCTCCAACTTCCTACAGGTATATAGAGACTTTAAAGTATCACAAATTTAAGCGGAGAACTATTTTACTTGTAGTCACTGTAGAACTTTGTTGGTAGCATGAAGTCAATTACCGACCAGGCCTTACGATGCAGGCTACCTGACTGAAGACGGACGAATGGCAGTGTAAACCAAAGCATAACAAACTAAGTCAAACTAACTGGTCGTCAAGATAAGAAACTTATCTCTTAAATTCGTTCTAACAAATAATTACAAAATGAAGTCATAAGAATGTTAATGATGGCGTTTAATCACTCAAAACTGGATATAATATGACGTATTCATGTTTACAGATCATTATTGGCTAACTAGCATTTGCAATCATTTAATGTTTTGTACCTTGTAATACATACGTCATTTTGCGCATCAATATTATGAAAAACTACTTGAGGAGTTCCCAGCACACACGGGAAATTGCTCTGAATTGTATTACAGTACATTATTACTAATTTTGAGTACTTTATTGATATAGCTGGAATTAGTCGCATTAGCAAATTACAAATACACGGTATAGTTCAATTTTGAACTCTGAGCCATGACCTATCCGACTAGTCCATTTTGGCGGGTAGACTATCATTTATTACGCTCGGAGCGCATTTTTTAATGATATGATTCTTACAGATAACTTTTTATAATCAGATTACAGTTTAGTACAGTCGGCAACGTTCAGAATTTCCAACCCAGAAGTCGGTGGTTCGATTCCCTGATTCGCTCATTTTTTTAATTCGTTATGTTATGTGAAGAGATTGTAAGTTAAAGATTTTGTTTATATTTTTAATTTATTCATTGAAAGGTGTCGATTCAATATATTTATAATTTTCACCTATTTCGATCGTTGGTGTATTTCGAGCTTACTGACATCCTATATTCAGTTGATTAGCCTTCAAAACGTTCTACAATATGCATGTAACAAATATGGTTTGTCACATATACTAGTATTACGCGGATTTTACAAGTTGTGTGCATTAAAAAATATAATAAAAATGAAAAACTATTTTGGTGGGATTCGAACTCGCCCTGATCGGACAAAAGTTATTTTACAATGTATCAAGCGCTTTACCGTCACGACCAACCAGACACTTGAAATATTTGGCCTTAATTGTATTACTTATCGTACTGGTCAAACCTATACCAACCTATATCGATTAGTGGTTAAAACCTTAAAAGTGCAGTCACGGCTCAATGCTCGAAATCGAACTATACTTAAATATTGACAACCCATGACGTTGTTTATTTCTTTGTTATTTATTTTTATTATTTCTGATGAAGACAATACAGTCGAAACGTTGAGCAATCCTGGAGTTTGTCTTGATTTACTTTATTTATTGTACATGTACTTCAATATAAGAAATATAGAATCTAGTTCAAGAATACAATTGGTCTAAATTTTATCCGGGAAACGTAATGTCAATAACGCTACTAAGGGTTACCACCATGATGACGTCATCATAAACATTATCATTATCATCGCAAAGCGCATCTTACGAACCTATCTATATTAAAACCGGATGCGGCCATTTTGATCAAACTGGAGTACAAAATATTGTTTTCCCTTAAAATCATTAGTATAGTTTTCAAACAGTTTTTTCTTGTTTTCTCAAAATTGCACGTAAATCTATTGCAGCCATCACATACCACGTGTGCTAGCACTGTGTATCTTCACATTCGGAATCTCCGGTATCCTTACCAGTCTGCCCCATTTTATTGTGGGGAATAATCTAGGCCCAGATTCATCCGGATATTCAAAGAACGCTACCTCGCTAGATCAAAGTCATCTTTGTGTACGAGGTTACCATAGCAACCAAACATATGAGGAGGTATGTAGTTATCACGCATTTAAAAAATGTGTAACAAAAATTAATGTTAGATGATGAAATACATGTGCACAGGAATTCCTTATACTCAACTTTGTGTGGTTCAGAATTACACATGCACGCATTTTGAATAATGCAGGGGTATGGTTGTTTGATATGACTGTAGAGATCCGACACTTTCAGAGATTGTGAAGGCCGCGAGATCCCACTCGGCGACGCCATGTTCTAATAAACTCTCTCTGAACTATGATGAGAAGTAGGGCGCGCGGTCGGCCATTAGCCAATAACTATTGAACTACGTAGCAATATAAGATTACTAGTACATATACGTATGTGCATGTATAAAACTAGTAGAGTTAGCTTATCAAAGTCGAGTGCAACCTCTCCAGAACGACCCTCTGTAGAGCAACCACCCTCTCTATAACCACACCTACACATTTTTCATAAGACGATATTTACTATACATTTAACCTCTGTAGGGCAACCTTCTCTAAACAACAGCTACACAATTTTCATAAGACGATATTTACTATACATTTAACCTCTGTAGGGCAACCTTCTCTAAACAACAGCTACACAATTTTCATAAGACGATATTTACTATACATTTAACCTCTGTAGGGCAACATTCTCTAAACAACAGCTACACAATTTTCATAAGACGATATTTACTATACATTTAACCTCTGTAGGGCAACCTTCTCTAAACAACAGCTACACAATTTTCATAAGACGATATTTACTATACATTTAACCTCTGTAGGACAACATTCTCTACACAACAGCTACTATTTGTTGATCTCAAAGTGTGTTCCTCTACAGATGTTCTACTATTATATCAATGTCTCCACTACGCCGCAGACTGTCTACAATTTAAACAATCGGGGGAGGAGATGGCGGTGCCCAGACACCGTAGTAATTTTCCTTTGACGATATTTACATACATTTAACCTCTGTAGAACAACGTCCTCTAAACAACAGCCACTATTTGCTGATCTCAAAGAGTGTTGTTCTACTCTAGTTGTACTCTATATGAAAATGTCCCCAACACGCCACTAATTTCTAAAATCGAGGGAGGGGTGCCCAGACAGCAGGCTGCGTAGTACTTTTTGGCTTACTCGTGGTTACGTTGTAGAAGTTAAAACATTTATAGTGCCGCCTCATAAAAAGTACATGAGGTCGTGGGTTCGCTCCATGATCGAGTCAAACCAGGGGCATCATAACATAACTAAAACCTGAGCATTGCTTTGCACTCGTCACCAAAAAATCTAAAACCGATCTCTGGTGTCTTAGATGGACCCATCAGCAGTGAAGTGTCGAGTGAACTTCGTATACGTTTTAGAAGTTGATTCACTATGGACATAAAATGAATTATAATAAACGTCCACACGCAATCTAGATATATTACAGGACTCAAGTTAGATTGTTTTTCTGTTTAGAAATGTATAGCAGAACAAAGGGAGACAAATCCAGATTCCAACAATACATCATGGGTTGTCGTTCTTATTGGTTTTATGATGGCCCTACAGGGTGTGGCTAAAGCTCCAAGAGTACCATTGAGTACTTTGTACGTTGATAATAATTCGGAGGATAAGAAAACAGGATTTTATATAGGTAAGACACAATAAGAAACATCTGTAGTAGCTCAATCAGGGTAAGAAAAGATTGATGCAGCGGTTTATTCCACTATTACGGTGTAAAACCAATTATAGAGGCTAATACAGACAGCTATAATTTCAATGCTAAACTTACATACTATATTCGCTCTACCTGTTCAGACAATGGTTGTAATATGTTGTGTGCACAAAAACGGCAATGCCATCGCACACTATCCTAACTGGACTGTCCAGTTAGGATAAAAATCCATTGACGCAGCGGTCGAGTCCACTATAACGGTGTAAAACCAATTATAAAGGCTTATACTGTACAAACAACTATAATTTCAATGCTAAACTTTGCTCTACATGTTTAGACAATGGCTGTGATTGTTTGCGTACACATAAACGGCAACGCCACTGTCACACTATCCTAACTTCTCGTAATTGTAGCTTTCTATCGATTATGTTCGTTTCAATCATTAAATACTTTGTTTATTTGCTGGAGAACTTATTCCATGTCCTTCCGATCCTCCAGTCATCTGTCACCATCCCTTTGTGTGTTGGTCCGTTTAATCGTTCGTTCAATCATCTGCTTGCTGGTTCAATTAAACGTTCGTTCACTCGTCAGTTCAATACTTCACCAAATAATTCGTTCACTCCTTCGTCCGATCTTCCATCTAATCGCCCGTTAAGTAACATGTATATTTACTGTATATGATTATAGTATATGATTTCATATATTTTATTACCGGGTATATAGACTTATAATGCGACTTTCAAGAAAAACATAAAAACTAACCGATTTCATCATTTCAGGTATTTTGATGTCCTTCACGATCTTTGGACCCTTTCTGGCTATAACAGCTGGGGGATTCTTCAATAAATTACCTGTCGATTTACAAGGTATATTACAATAGCTGTTATATACTATTTAATTAAATACATGTACTTTATGTTAAACATAGGTGTAAAAGTGGTCAAGTGTTGAGAGCTACTGACTGCTGATACAAATGTCGTGGGTTCTGTCTCGCCTTCAGACATGTTTTCAGTGTTTGAATTAGTCACATTAGCATATTACATAACTAACATCACTACAGTCTTTCGAACGATACTTTAAAAACCGAGGTCTTTGTTATAATAATTTACATCAGGCACATAAATGAACCAGGGATGCTTCTGGAACTAAGACATTTTCTGTATCATGCACTTTCCACAAAACCAAAAATAATTAACCTCTTCTTAATAAAATCATACAAAAAAATGCACGATCGTATTATACAGGTAATGAAAATGTGAATGCAGTTTCCTCATTATTGTGGCTACCCGACTAGATCATATTTCAATTTTAGCTAGATTTTATTTCGAGATTGATTATCTATGTTTGAGGGTGCAAAGGGAAACAAATTCATTAATTATATGGAGTACACTAATGCGTTGTATCCTTTAATTAAACATAGGGTCTGTATAGACAGAATATTTCCTCATTAATGACCTGTTTTACACAGGCACAGCTTACAGTTTCTTGTTAACGGCATGTAGTTTTAAACCTGAATAATATGGTGGCATATTTCTGCCACCAGATTACTACTTAATTATTTAGATAATTAAGTGGTTAACGCGTTAGGTAACTAGATAACAACTTAATTATCTCGATATTTATGTGGTTAATGCGTTAGGTAACTAGATAATATTTCAAGTAAAATAAATATCTGAACAGAGAAAAAATGCGTGATAGTGCCAGTAACTGCCACTACTTAAACCATTTCAACATGTACCTGCTAAGTTATTAACGTGTTACGTATCTAGTTATCATGATAATTATCTAGAAAAATAAATGGTTATCTTATTAACGCGTTAAGTATCTAGTTAACCAGATAATTATGTGATTATCTGTAAGGACCGTATTTTGCTACCTGATAAATAAAGCAGTACTAAAATTTATAACTTTGTAAGCTGATGTTCTCTACAAATTTCTTTTGCAGTTGCATAAACTCATCCAAGTTGTTTTTTCCTAAAAATGATCACAAATTTACTTTACAGATACAAACATGACACCCGAAGATCCGAGGTGGATTGGAGCGTGGTGGTTAGGGTTTCTCGTGTTCGGCGCATGCTCAGTGTTAATTGCTGTCCCAATTTTCTTTTTTCCAAAATCCATCCGTAAGGAAGCTCCAGTAGACGACAAGAATATTGAATATGCCAACAGTAGCGTGATTGAAGCCGCTCCTTCATTTAAAACGAATATAAAAGGTATACTTTCCTTTGTTTAAAGACGATTTCTATAGTTCTTCCAAGGTTTTTTAACCTGACTTTCTTTTTTGGGACATTGTATGATGAAAACAATAAGCAAAAGAAAAACAGGGGTCAGCGAACTAGTTTTCTTCGGGAAGTGAGTTTTTTGGAACACCACATTTCTATAAAAATGACATTTGATGTTTCTATATATAGGTGACTTAGCAGATTAAGGTAGTAAGAGCAAAAATGACATTTTGAGAAACAGGAGACCAAACTGTCTGAAAACTACGCAATTACTTCTCGAAAAAAACAGGCTGTTTTTACTTTAGCTTGGGCAACATGGCCAACCACTTCCGTTTGTGACGAAACTAGGTTCGTTGTAGATGCTCATTTTTTTTCAATAAAAATAATAAAATACGTTTCGTTTATTTCAGATATGCCGAAGTCTATATTCCGTGTGTTGAAACAACCTGTGTTTGTATGTAACATGGTATCCACGTTATTTGTCATCTTTTCCTTTCTTGCAATGGGTTCATTCGGTCCGAAGTATGTTGAGACACAGTTCCAAATACCCACCTGGAAGGCTAACGTTATATCAGGTAATTCATCATGTATTCTTTGACCACCCTCGTATTTAGGATGATTTCCCGCGCAATTCAAATTGTACTAATCCCAACAAGATACAAGAAGTTTTATTTAAAGTCGGTTATGGCAAACAATATAACATTAGCTCGCAGAGCTATTTTCCGACAAACAATATGTAAATATAACAAGACGGTGTAAAGCAGCTATGGAATAAAAGACATGGTTAAATATTATCAAGCAATTGTTACAATATCAATGTTATGATCAAGGAACATAATCTAAGACGGCTAACAGCTAAAGTTGATCAGAGTTATTCCTCTTGGAAGAAAGTAACTTGAACCAGTAAAAGCTTACACAAAGCAAAATAAAGCACATCAAAAGAACAATAAAAGCATACATAAAGCAAAATAAAGCACATCAAAAGCACAATAAAAGCATACAAAAAGCAAAATAAAGCACATCAAATGCACAATAAGAGCATGCATAAAGCAATATAAAGCACATATTAAGTAAAACACAATAAAAGCATACCTTAAGCAAAATAAAGCACACATAAAGCAAGCACAACTATAAATAACTTGGACCAAATGCATTCACATAAAAAAATAAAGCACACATGAGAGATAGATAATAAGACATGGTAAAACATGTTTAGAAAACTGTTGAGCTACAGAAAGCAAGCAATGTACATGTGAATGGTAGCACTAGCATCGAAACCCTCCGAGCCTATGTACGAGTACACGACCATGTTACTATAGTTGTATGGTTAATGGCTAATAGTACTTAGTTTGAAGATGGATTGCTGTAGTAGAAGGGTGGTGACCTTTTTCAATTCAAATTTCTATTGCTTGCAGGAGCAACAGACATAATTGGATTCGATAATTCTTTGTTTGAGTGAATTATCTTGTTTTATCTGATTGCTGATTGGTGATACGGAAATTTCATTTGCATGTTGACCGATTGGTTGATAATTGAAACCACGAACACTGGTAAGATCACCTGGACGTCACGCAGGATTGAAAACTGGCAAAATATTCACTGAATTGAATTGATCATTACATTCATACAGTAAAACCTCGATAATACGAGCATCAATGTCTCGAGTATCCGGCCTATTTCGAGCAAATGTCGAAGTCCCGGGAAATGTGCTCTATGTAGTACCGATATATTAATTTATCCCTTTGGTTCCTCGAGATAACGAGGGTTTACTGTATTTCATTGCTGGTTGATGCGGACGTGGTCCGTGGGTTCGTTGTTGAAAGTGTTATGCGGTGGAAATAACAAGCATGCATGTACATGTAATCATATTTTACCCACAGGTCTAGAGAAGTTAGTGACAACATGTATTGGTACGTTTATTGGTGGTATCGTTACGAGACGGTTACGTCTTGGTCTGTCTGGATGTGTGAAGATGGTCCTCTTATCTCGTCTATTCTCGTTCTCCTGCCAGTGCTTTAACTTTATCTGGAGCTGTGACACACCAAATATCATCGGATGGCATTCACAGAGAAGGTACGTCACCAAATAATAGTACTCATTTAAAATTAAAACTGAACTTTGTTACAAAGTTTTTAGTCCAAATTCAAATTGTGATATCCTCCTTACAATTTATTACATAATCCTCATGTTTTTGGAAATATTAATAATAATAATGATAATAATAAAGACTTTATTTTACGAGGAATCTCATTTGACAATTATATTAAATGGCAATCTTCCATGAGATCCTCAACAATAAACAGTTGAACAATAACACAAGTACGAACTGCTTCTCAGATATGGGCATACTCACTGTGTGCATTATATTTTGTGAGTTATTAATTGGCATACACATTTCAATCAATGTTATTACCAATATGCTATTTTCGTTAATTTATAAAATATTTTTCAATTAACTCTTCAATCCTGTTAGTGCATCGCTAAGTTCGCCACGCCGTTGTCAATGACTTGCGTGATGTAGTCATGAGCGTACGAATACATCTTGGGTAATCAGACGGGCGAGCAAAATAAGAAATCAAAGCACTGAGAGTTCGGATGGGGGGGGGGCGATCTGGTTGCTGCTACTAAGCTTAAACCGACTTTACACGTTTAATGTTCGTTTTCTTATTGCCGATCTTGTCTTGAATGTCAACATAGGAATATGTGACTATATAGGCATGTTGGGTATCTAAATAATTGTTAAAAGGTGCATATTAATTTATATGTAATACGTGTATTGAATGCGTATATCAAAAGTGGCTTTAAAAAAATTCTACGCGCCTATTTATCAGATTTAACAGTACCGTCTTGTAATCACTTCCCCCACAGCGTGAGACAGTCTATAGAAATTAAGCGGCTAGCTAGTATAGCGACACCATATGATTGCATAACAGTACTTTGCAAACGGTATACATTCATTGATAAAACCATCACTTGACCGTGGTCAAGCTATACAGCCGGGATATTTGTTGAACACGTCATTATCATATTATGAAACAAGTTCCGTATCGGCCCAATGTAATGATTTACTGCAACAATATCGATTTAACGAACAGTTTCACAATAATTGTTGATCTTAGAATAAACAAATGTTGCTGATTGAATTAAATCAGTTTAAAAATTTGGAGAAACATATGTAACAGTATTGGGAATGTTGACAGTTTCTGGAACTACTTCGATTCACATAGCAGCCTAAAGGCGGTTAATGTTGTATTAAGAATTGGGCAATGGTAGTAATGAGAGGCTTAACGCCTCCCAAAAATGATGAATATTAAGCTAACATATCCTACAATTCTACTTTGTTGATATCACGACCATATTGTGACGTCATCAATGATAAGTTCGATATTCGCAGAAGAAACAATGAATACACGTGACATGGTACTATTTTTTTCAGCGCCATGGAGGAAGACATGTGTGAGTGCACGGACTCACCTTTCCTTCCGGTGTGTGCGGATGGGGAGACCTACTTTTCTCCATGTCATGCGGGTTGTACTACAGAACTGAACGGTGTAATTAATTTACGTCATATTTTATTCCTTCTATCTTAATAAATAATCGGATATTTTTGTGAGGCAATATTTTCAGAGAATTTTCAGGCGGATGTAAGTGCACTTACTCGACCTAATTATACAGTCATTTTGTATATCGCTGAAAGAGAATTTGTGGTGTAATTTATATTTATCCAGTTTTTGAAGTAATCTTCAATCTTTTTACTTTCGTTTGTTTTGTTTTCATGATAGTTCTAGTTTTTTTTTATTATTATACCATATTTATATAGCACTTTTATCATGTAATTACACGTTCAAAAGTGCTTTACAATCACATTTAAGACATGGTTAAAACAATTTTACATAGATATATGCATGCAAACATAACAACAAATGTATATAATTATATATATTAAAGTTTAAGGCTAAAATCCTCCCTCAAATACCCCCTAAACTGGGTGTTTTCAGCTCGAGTCCCAGTGAGTTCTGTACAGAGTATACCATTTCAGCGTTACGTGGTCTTTTTCAATGATTCAATATATGGCAGGCTTAGAATAAGGATATTTGCATCTCAAGGCGCTTCTTACGCTTATTTTCATGAAAATCGGAAGTAGTCATGATGACCAAACTGAAGTTTAAAGTAAAGAGCAGTTTTCAGATCGTGTTTTCTTGTTTTCTAAAACATATTGATTAAGCTAGCGATATGGAGACTTCATATTTCAAATGTTGCCATCTATTTGCCAGGTATATGCAAATTGCACAGTGACTACAGGAGAGATGTACAGACAGGGAGGTGTTACTGCGGGGTTTTGTACTTCTGATTGCTACTATTTGATCCCTTTTGTTGCAATAAATGCCATCGGCTCCCTTATTGGTACCATGACAATTTCGCCATCGTATGTGACGACATTAAGGTATGATGGATACTTTATATTTTGTCTTGCAGTAGTTTAATGTTCCTTAATAATTTTTTAAACCATCCTTGCCGATTGAACAGTTAAATGTGAACATTCAGCGAACACTCCGTGAACCTTCCGCGAACAATATCGCAAAAACCGTTTGCGAAATATTCGCAGCTAGCCGTTAACAGTTCGCGAACAAAACTGAAGACAACGTATTCGCAGCAAAATGTCAAGTTCGCAAATTGATCGCAGACTGCTCGCACAAAGAACTTATGAATTTGTAGAGCCCCAAGTATGGTCGTGGACAGTTTGGATTAAGAACTTATGTTTTTGTGATAACATAATAATGCAGTATTACTTTAGTAGTTATAAATATCCAGTTATGGTAGTAATTTACTTACTTACTTAAGTCTATTCTAGCGTTTTTGTGACATTAACATACTAGTAGTTAAATTCAAGCGTTTGCTTTGGAGTACTCTATAGCTATTTATCTAAATCTGTAGGTCACTCACTCCAAGCGTTGTCAAGACCTTGATCTAATCTTTCTTTAAACACTCGAAAAACCTTGCATGCCATTGACCTAGTTGTGAGTAAATTCGAGAGTTATCGTGACATTGTGCTAGTTTCCGTGTAAGACATCACTCAAAGCTACGAATCCAAGACGAAATTTAATTGGCAAAATATATACTGATTTAAATGAAACATACGCCAGTCTAAGGTAAAAATGTAAGCTTCTCGTTTTTTGTCCAGCACCCAGTAAAACCTTGGTAACGACGACGGCTTGAAATTGAGTATAATCGCATACAACCATTCCGAATGTTTCACAGGGTCCAGGAAAAGATTCTATATTACTTCTTAAAAAGCATATATTTTCCCTAGACAGGCGTATGTTTATAGAAATGGAATCTAGATGAAGAAATAAAATACTTATTTTTGTTTTCGAAGCGAAGCCTAATTAGTTTCGTCTTGGATTTGTAGCCTTTAGTGATGTCAAAGACACGTGGTATTGCTACACTGAGTTTGCAGCCTTTAGAAACATTACATGTGACAGTGTTGGTATCAATTAACTATACATTGTATTCCTAATATTATGTTAATGTTTCAGGTCAGTTAAAGAGCAGGACAGATCTATAGCTGTTGGTCTGCAGTCGTTTTTAATGGCACTTCTTGGTAACTCTAAAATCCTCTATATATAACACGCATTAATCATTTAAGGCATCATTTTAACGACAACACAACATACATTATCAAAATTCCGTCGGATTTTACGTACAGTATGTGAACTGACGTAAGCCTGCTAAAAATGTTGAACAATTGATCTTGTATCAGGCTATGAGATACACCTTTTAAAAAATCTAGTTTTAGAAGACTTGGATACTCTTAATTTATATGATATATCAGTATCACAGCGTATAAACCAAACCACTGTATGACTTATTGGGATACTATTCTATTCAACTTGTATGCCTTATTGCGAACAAACGCATGCCTTATTGCGAGCAAAAACATCTGTGATTTCCGATCACCTTTTGACTTATTGGAAGACTATATACAATTCAACGTGTATGCCTTATTGCGATAACCGGAAGTTGACTCGCTTGTACAATGTTAATTAACTTAATTATTCACGCATTTATGTTGCGTTTTGTACATTTCAGTATTTTTGCCGGCGCCTATTGTGTATGGTAAGGTTTTCGATTCCGTGTGTCTTGTTTGGCAGACCACGTGTTCGGGTATTGGCGCGTGTTCCCTATATGACGTCAGAGGTAAGTCTTTGACATTATGGCATACTTGCTAACCTAATTAATAATACTTTTCAGTACTGTTCTTTGAAATGTCACATATTAGATAATTGCTTGAAAAGATTTCAGCAAACGCATAAGTTTACTACATATAATGTTGCATGTGGTTTGGCTGGGTTTGCAATCTTTTTGTTACAATTTTGGAAAACTGCAACATGTCAACACACCATACATACATATATGGCAATAATGTAGCGAAGTGATGCCAATGTCGTTCATCAGAGCGATATAGTAAGTGTCGTGCTGTCACTTAAAAGAAATGCTTGTATGTCGATTTGAAACGTTTGAAATACGCTTACACAACTGCCGAGCATAGCCTTTAGTTGCCAGCCAGTTTTCTGCTGAAATATGGCAGGCATATGAGTGTCACCATCCGTATTTGAACCCGGGTCGCCAGATTAGACGGCATTGAGCTACGGGGGCACACTTGTTTGTCCATCTGATGCGTTTAAGGACGCTAACACAACTGAACACAAACTTATTTAACCATACGTTCCATGTTCTCGATATGGTGTTGGTGATGTAGTTTCAAAGTGAGGATTTTCTGTATAACATATTTTTCTCCCTTCTTGCAGAGATGAGGCTAAGACTGACAGGAATCAATGTGGGAATGTTCGGCATTAGTCTGCTGCTCACGTGCTGCACGTGTTTTCTGGCGGTGAGAAAAGAAGCAGACGATAAAGTGCATAATAATAAATCTATGGAGTTAAAACCTCCTGTACCGCAACCTCGTCCGTCATTGTCCAAAGTAGAGTGAGGATATTAGATTAACGAGGGGTGTTCATTTAATACACAGACGATCAATATTGCTGGAAAACTAACGGACTGATTTTGAATTTATGAAAACGAGTGTTTGAAAAAGCATCTCTCGTAGGCCTACACCATCTTGTGACGAAGAAGCATTCCACACCAGCAGACAAGATCAGGAAGCAGTGGGAGGTTTAAACTTATAACAACCGATTGATATAGAATAATTAATTTAATACTAAAGTTATGACGTCACACATATCACGTGACGTATTACTAAGAGGACACATTGGCATACATTTTGAGCGTTTTATATAAAATGTATAATCTTATGTACCTTAGCCTCCTTGCCAAGTGTTTATTCTAGCCGACTAACGTGACAATGGTGACTGGATATCGGGTATCACTGCTATACGTGCTCAAACCTCTGCCGGGATATCAGACTTTGTGAGGTAGCTGACCAATCGGATACCTTGGCTCAACCATACTTTTAGTAGAAAAATTACCGGAAGGGTCATTTTACTCATTGTGACAGCTGGAAAGGTGGTCCTGACTGTATGTATGACTTAATATTTAAACTATAACAGTATAACGGTTACTGGTGAAAGGTTGTCTATAATTGATTATGTATAGTCATTACTATGTTGACCTCATCGTATTAAGTAAACATTCTCACATGTATTGTTTGCTTGTTTTTGTTTTGGGTTCGGCTGAGACAGTCGAAGTGTGTAGCCATTTGATTTTTTCCGCGGCCATTGGCCCACGGCCTGGGGGGAGGAGACGAAAGTTTATGTAATACACGGAATATGTGTGTACTGCTCTAGGTCTTTCCGACTGGACTTCTTGGTTGCATCTCTAGTTTGGTGGGAAACACCGGCTTAGATTCGCACCAGGGATCTCCGGATTGGTATTCGAGAGTAGTGGTAACCACTCGGTCACCATTCCACCCGATTGTCTGTTTGTTTCAATAATGTTTCAGTCAACTATATGGCAGACAGTTGACCTAACCGATTTTCCTAGATGTAATTATCAGCCAGCACTAATTTGCTCTTCTCTAAACAATGACCTTATCTTGAGGAATTGTAGAACATGATTACAGGCAGTATCGCAGAGTAACCCCTCGATATACGTCCCAATTGATGTTCACTGATCAGATAGTGTTCACGTAATTCACGAATTTTCGAACACGTTGAAATTGCTGTTTTATTCATATATGTATGTCATATGAAATATACCGGCATAAACAAGCCATTACTGAAAGAAAACCACCATTAGAATATAACCTACATTATGAGCCAATAAAAACGCCGAATTTTGGCGGTTAAATGAAAATTTAATCATTAAAATTTTCTCTTCACAGACTTGACGTCATGCGTTGGCGCTACTTTCTATCGGCCAATCAGAATGTAGAATGTTATATTCTAAGTTAGTTAGAACATATTAAGTAAATTTTAATGATTAAAAAGGACTCGCTTCGCTTCGCTCGCTCCGCCCTTTTTAATCATTAAAATTTACTTAATATGTTCTAACTATAACTAAGAAGACGTCCTTGCAAACTGGTCTCATTATTAAGTTAGTTGTAAAATATCCAGGTTAAAGGGGCATGCACAGGAACTGGAGTCACGGTCTTGGTTTGCATACAACAAAATTGCGTTTATCACCTGTAAAACCACCTATTACCGAAAAGTCAAAGAAGAATTTGACTTAAAAATTACTCGATAACGCCCGCTTCGATATTTTGTATATCTATTTAAATAAATCGATTTTATTGACGACAACGATATTTAGTTATTCTTTAACAAACTAGCGGGATATTTTGTAACTTTTTAAAGGGTTTTCATAATTTGACTTAGGTATTAAAATGATACCAATTTGATTGCTATTCGAGACACTTTAGTTCCATGACATGCCCCTTTAATTAGTACCCAATGAACAAAGTAACTTATCGTATTATCTACACGTTGTATAATCTGCATCAAAATGTATACAATGTTTTATCTTATCTTGCACAACAAAATATATAAACCAGCACAAACTACGCACAGGTAATAAATCAAATTAACACACATTTGCAGGCCACTCTATGGTTGATGAATGGTTCTAATAATTCTATAAGACATAACAGGGTGTTAAAACCGGATATGACGTCATTCAAACTTGGAAAAGCCAGTATGATATAATTAGGCACTATACAGGGGGTTATTTCATATGTTGTTTTGATTAATCCATTTAGGCCACAACACATTGTTCTTGATAACATTTAGTAGAGCATATAGAAATGCACGCAATAATTGTTTTCAACCTGCATCGGTTTGTTAAGTCGAACCAAAGGAACCATTCTATATGCAGTACGTGGCCCGTATGATTAGAGCGACCGTCCTTAGCACGGTATGACTCCCGATACACCGCTTTTCAGTTCCGTACCGATTGTAGCAACGTTAAATGTCGCACTTGACGTTTAATGTCGCAAGGCTGACGCTAAATGTCGCAACCGACGCTAAATGTCGCAATCCCCCCCTGACGCTAAATGTCGCATCTGTGGCGTTAAATGTCGCAACAAACTGGCCTGACGTTAAATGTCCCAACATTAACGCTAAATGTCGCAATCCTTTATAAACACTCTTTTATAGTATTACTGTTCTAGTTTAAGTCCAGACGTATCGACAGTTATTAGGGGTTTACCCAAAGGGGTTCGACACATAAGTCTGTAGTGATTAAAAACTGTTTTCAAAAAAAATATTTTTTTATTTCTTCTAAGTACATGTATGTTGTATAAAATATACACAGTAGAAATAAAAAATATTTTTTTTGAAAACAGTTTTTAATCACTGAAAGTTTATGTGTCGAACCCCTTTAGGTTTAACGGGATGAACCGAATCTTACTCGGTATACCCGGTTCAGTGAACCGTCGTACAACCGTAACAACGCTGGATCGGCAAGACGAACTATGGTGAACCGTGATACTCTTATCAAACTGGCAAAAGAGACCCGATTGTTTTAAAATGTTTAAAGCCTCATGTAGTCATCAGGAGCTACCGGGAGGAATGGTCAAGATTTCAACAGAATCGAAATATGGAGTCAAAACTGGATTACAACCGTTGCTACACATTAGCTCTACCGCGATGTTGCATCCCGGTCTCAGTACGGATTATCCCGCTGTATCCACAGTGTATCCCGGTTCTGAGCTGACAGCAGACCTTGTGCCGGTTTGGCACCCCCGGTTTGTCCCGTTGTATGAACCTTAGAGACATCGTGAAGTTCTTAGTCGATTCGGCCTAACCGTGACGAGCCGTGTTGCTACGACCGTATGACGTCGTACAGGATGGGTTCGATATCCACTATAGGTGCAAACCTATTCTGGTATTTTATTTATTTATAAACCGTGGTATACCGGCATTATTTGGACTGCGCTGAACCCTAGCTCTACACCGGTTGAGTCCCAGTAAAGTGCGTTTCATACCGATGGAGGCAGGGAAGAACATAGCATATACCCGAATTATGGTTATATACGATATGCCCGGTAGAAACCCGTTTCGTTACGGATTATACTTACTTATACTGGTTTCATCACGACCAAGGTCTGTGTAGTTCCAGTTACCGAGTATCTGTCGAACAATGCAAAATACACTAAATGAATAATTATGTAAATCATAATTGAAATTCTGTTGACATCAATTTATTTGTGTTTACAAAAAGTAGCATTCAAACCCGCACGATGAGTTACTTAGAGGATAATGCACGGCTATGTAGGACGGGGTCTAGATAATCGGCCCGCAGGAAGCATAATCGCCCGAGTGGCTTTAGCCCGAGGGTGATTATCAATCCGCAAGGTCCGCACGGCATTTTTACGAGTTCGACACAGTCATGAACCTGCAGTGATTTTTTTTTTCAAAAAAAATATTTTTTTATTTCTACTGTGTAAATTTCATACAGTAAACATTTACATAGTAGAAGTAAAAAAAATATTTTTTTTGAAAACAGTTTTTTATCATTAAATGCTTATGTGTCGTACCCCTTTGGATAAACCCCTAAGAACTGTGGATACGTCTAGACTTAAACTAGAACAGTAATACTACAAATGAGTGTTTATAAAGGATTGCGACATTTAGCGTTAATGTTGCGACATTTAACGTCAGGCCAGTTTGTTGCGACATTTAACGTCACTGATGCGACATTTAGCGTCAGGGTGGATTGCGACATTTAGCGTCGGTTGCGACATTTAGCGTCAGCCTTGCGACATTTAACGTCAGGTGCGACATTTAGCGTCGATGCGACATTTAACGTTGCTACACCGATTTAACGCTCTGACGGAACTCAGCATATATGACGCTTGAGTTCCGCCCAAACGTGACATCGGCTTTTGGTTCCGCCTGAGTCATATGAAAACAACAATTCTCTGACGGAAATTAGGACGATTCAAGTCTAGACAGCGACGTACGTTGCTTCAATATTGTATGAATGCTGGGTAAAATTTAGTGACTTTTTAATTTTGAGCATGTTCGTGGGATTTAATATGTGCGAAATATGTTTGCCTCGCCAACATAGCGAAATTTAAACACCCGCGTAAATCCTCCTCGTTGATAGCCTAGTTTAGTGGTGAGGTTTTACGTTTCTTTCGATCTTGATAGAAACAAATCCCATTGGGATGACCTATGCTTCATAAAGTACGGTTTTCAAGTCCATGGCACTTGGGTTTATAAAAATAGTATGTATACGTTGTTTATTCTTCGCTACAATGGTGCTAATAAGATATCACTCTTAAATGCCACGAATAATGTATCAATACTAACAAATACGTACCCTTCTAGAAACTCGTAAACCTAGTGTGCCGCTGCCTTCTGTCAACAAAGCTGCCTTCCAAACAACGGTTCGTACGGTGTGCAGTCGCCCAAAATTCAATATCGCTCTCTGTTCGAAATCAGGGATGCGTTGTTTGTCATACCACAAAGTAATGACGGGATGATGGGGAATTTTAAAACTCTGTATTTTGTGATATAATTCCTTAGGCCTGTGGTCATACCGCCTGGTGTGCTGTTGTCTAGAAGAACGGTACCCGTTGGAATTGCTAGGTAACATGCGTGTTGAGACATCGACGGATAAAGAAGCCCCACCGGTCCGTGAGCGAGTACTTTAATTATAATGGACAGTGTTCCATTGTTCTTCTAGGAGATACTGATAAAAAATCTAAATTCTACGTCACCGTAATGCCGCAAAAAATTATTCACATGTCGACTTTTGCTTTGAATTGTTTGATGATTATTAATTTTTAAACATGTCAAAGCAGAAGTCGTTATGTCGAGAATTTGTTTGTGGCATCACGATGACGTAGAATTATAGTCTTTAGACAAAAGCTTAAAATTTTGATATCTGAAATCCTAGTAAATATGAAGACAATTTGTTGTTAACGCCCTATGTTAAGTATGTATCTCACGAAGCCAAATTGTGTGAGAAATTGAGGAAAGGTTACCGAGTGCTTGAAGTCAATACAAAACATTAAACGATAGTGAAATATTGATGAACGCTAAACGAGACAATCTATCATAGGTAACAGGAACGCAGTGTGATGTAATAACTTCCGCACGACTAGAAACACGTGCTTATCAAACATCGTGAAACACGTGGTTATCAAAATTCGTGTGCTTCGTGAAAATTCTGCAAATAAAAATCGCTGTTTGTTTATGATTATGGATGTTTCAAAGCACAGACAACCAGATTTCGCCCACTCCTTTGAACTAAACAATAGACGACGTAAATTAGCTGTTTTGTTACCTTTGAAAACAACAGTTACAAGGGTATAATCAAAGCACTGAGAGTGCTGATGGGAGGCGATCTGGTTGCTGCTACTAAAGCTTAAACCGACTTTACACGTTTAACGTTCGTTTTCTTACTGCCGATCTTGTCTTGAATGTCAAAATAGGCATATGTGACTATAATTTATAGGCATGTTGGGTATCTAAATAATTGTTAAAAGGTGCATATTAATTTATATGTAATACGTGTATTGAATGCGTATATCAAAAGTGGCTTTAAAATAATACTACGCGCCTATTTATCAGATTTAACAGTACCGTCTTGTTATCACTTCCCTCACAGCGTGAGACAGTCTATAGAAATTAAGCGGCTAGCTAGTATAGCGACACCATATGATTGCATAACAGTACTTTGCAGACCGTATACGATTCATTGATAAAACCATCACTTGACCGTAGTCTGAAGTTTCTTAAAATAGCTATACAGCCGGGACATTTGATGAACACGTCATTTTCATATTATGAAACAAGTTCGGTATCGGCGGGTGTAGTGATTTTTTTGTGCAAAAATATCGATTTAACGAACAGTTTCATATTAATAATTGTTGATCCTAGAATAAACAAATGTTGTTGATTGGCTTAAATCAGTTTAAAAATTTGGAGAAACATATGTAACAGTATTGGGAATGTTGACAGTTTCTGGAACTACTTGAATGCGGATTCACATAGCAGCCTAAAGGCGGTTAATTTTGTATTAAGAAATGGGCAATGGTAGTGATGAGAGGCTTAAACGCCTCCCAAAATTGGTACCAGTAATTTCCTTGCTAGACGCTAAGCATAAAAGAGAAACCTGGTATCTCTCTCTCCCCCCCTCTCTCTCTCCTCTCTCTCTCTCTCCCCCCCCTCTCTCTCTCGCACACTCACTCACTCATTCGCTCATGGAATGAGGTGTCGAAGCGATAGCTATAAGCATAAACATTAGCTTTTAAGAACTTGTTGCACAATCGACCTTTATTAAATAAGTTAGTATAAAAAACAAACGAACAAATATAAAAAAACTACCGAACCCATGAAAACCGGACCTACGGAAAGGCAATCTAGCGCTCCATTCCTAAATCTGTTAACAGGTCATGTTGAACGTACCATTTGACAGAATACGGAGAAAGCTCTCGAGCATGGATTGAGTACCTCCGGAATGAGTCAGTGGTTAACCACAGTCTGACATCTTCCTGACTTTTAACGAGGCAATATTTGGAGTGTTTTTTATGAAACTCTCAATGCTGTTCTAGTGACATTATTCACTCATTACGGAACGCTCCACTATGATGTGGATAAACTAACTGTTTCTGTGTCACACAAGGGCTTTGACATTCAACTAAATTTGTGTAATTTGTCCACATAGTTGTTTTTATTATGTCAGGGGACGCCTTGACTTTGTACATGCATATGATATTCGTATATACTAATATTACTCTACGCCGGTCACACATTCTTTGTTTAGACTACTTATTGAAATAATGGTAAGTGGACGAAGTGACCATGCAGGGCTGGTATTCACAAAGCATCCGTTGAGGGCAAACTTAAAATTTTCTTAAAATCTTAAAATTTTCTCAAGTGTATCAGCTAAACAGGAAAATCAAGATTGTCAATTTTTACATAGTTTAGACGCATTATGTAAAGAGCTACAATAATTACAAACAAAACATGGGTTATTCTTCGTCTCTTGGGAAATATGTGCAGCTCACTGTTTTATAATATTTAAGTTTCCCTTAAGATGCTTTGTTAATACCTGCCCTGGTCAGCAATGATAACGTGATTATGCCGTCATTGGAAGCAATGGAGTAGTGTTACAGTCGAGGTCGGGTAAACAGATAAAGCCCTCACTCCTAGTAGCCAGTCCCAGCTCTTAATATCCTTGTGGGGAGCGGTGGCCTGGAGATAGAGCGCGCACTTCGGTATCGAGAGGTCCCGGGTCCGATTGCTCACCTGTGCCACTGCTTATTTTCTCTGAGCAAGAATAACACACAATGCACCACTCAACCGAGGTGTGAATTGGTACCTGTGAAGAATATATATGTACATGTTCGATATTCCTAGACATCGCACCTCGATGTTGGCTTCACACCTAACAGGAGAGAAATAGTCACACAGGAAGACTCGAACGCTTGTTTCCTTATGTAGCCCAATAAACAGCGGTTAAAATGTCAAAGGGTGGGTGAACGGCTGAACTGCTGAAAGCAGCCCTCGAAAAGTGGCAACTTTTTACAGTAAAATTAAGGCTGATTCCGATTAGTGTTGGAGAGGGCTGTTTTGCACATATATTTTGAAATGTAAACAAACTTATCGAGAGAGGGTGGAATTGTTTATGATAACAATGGGCATGACGCTAGTCCAAAGATCAAAATTAACTATCAACATTTGTTTGTGATTATTAAATCTACCTCTTTGAGTGTAGGAGTTGGTATTCGCTCTCGATCGCGTCAAATCAAAGCAAGACAAAAGTGGTACATGTATAGGTAAGTTTTCAACTCGGGTAGCTAAACGGGGGGATTTAAAGTACATAAACATGCATAACCTAAAAATACACATATACCTGCATTGTTCTTGCTTATCCATATATACAAATATACCGCTCAACATTAAAAAGAGAATCTATTTTGATTTCTCCCAAACCATCGCTGTGATAGCTACCATCACACATGAGGTGTCGAGAGTGATTGGTATATGTCACATTCATTGTCTCACAAGCTGAACCTAAAAGAATGTACGAATACGCTGAGATCAAATGCAACATATCGTGTGTGTATTAATAATGCTCGATTGATCTATATATATATTGAACAATTAAATAGTACAAGTACAGTATATACATTTTTTGGAAGTATTGAACTGCCAAAAGTCCGAACTGTCCTATTTACCAACTGACAAAGTGGCGAACTATCCAATTGTCGAAGTTCCGAACTGGCGAAGTGCCGAAGTTCCTAAAATGAACTTTTATAGATATAGAGCGATAGCCTAGTGATAGAGCCTAGTGATAGAGCGTCCGCTTCTAGTGCGGGAGGTCCCGGATCGATCCCTGCCCGCGTCAGATCAAAGACGAAATAAAAATGATACCAGAAAGTCCCTTGCTTGACGCTCAGCATAACATGAAAGCTGGCTTCTCTTCCCTCATACCCTCGTGGCGATGATAGCGTATAAGTTGGAAAAACTAGTTTCACATCGACCTTAAATAAATTAGAATAAACTAACTAGCAAAAGGTGAACTAGAACTATGGCTTTCCATATTAAAAAGTATAGATAAAAATATTCGATATTATAAAAAAAGAAAAGCACCCCAGATAAAAACTTCTTTTATGGCTATAAGAATAAACCAAAATGAACTAAACATGTTTGATTGCTCTGAATATCCGTTGAACAATTAAATGGTATATACTCATAATATTCGATATTACAAATATAGAAACACACCAGACAGAAATTTCTTTTAAGACTCAAAGAAGGAACCTAAACGAACTGAACTAGCATCAAAAGAAGTGATTCTCGTTTAATGCAGATAAAACAGCCAGCTTCTCACAAATACATTCATTTATGACGATCTAAGGCGGTGTTATAATAAAACTTGCCTTCAAGGGTTGTATTAACTATATATTAATAAAACATATTTCTGAGAACTTGTAGTATATACACCAGAGTACAAAGTTCAACTTTTTCAGGGCAAGACCGAAGTTTCGATGTAGGGTGTGTACCGGACATATATTTTTTTTCTTATTATTTCTACTCACTATTGAGATGCAGACAGATTGGTTTACTCTGATGTAGTGGCTGTGTTTTGACCTAATGGAATAAATAAACAGTTTATATAATTACTAGTATGTAGTAAAAATGATTTCGGTGATAAAAATGGACGATTATATTCCGGATACGTTAATTATTTCTGTGGTGTTTTTTGTGTGGCAATTTTCTATGTTAAACGGATTTGACCAGTGGAGTTTACCAGCGTAGTGCATCGGATATAGTTAGATTTCGCGGAAAGTGGAATTAAAAACAAACTCTCTTCGAATAGATTAATAGGAGCTTGGTTGTGGGAATACAAATAATCAAAATGTGCAATCAAGGAAATGAATCAGAGCTCCAACAGAGGGCAACAAAAGCCGGGAGTGCTTAAATAATGACTGTGCCTTTTGTGGGTTAGCTTGGAATTAGTGCAACGAGCTAATTAGCAAATACAAAGTTCAAATAGAATGATTGCATGCATATGTTAAAACGTTCATTCCGATTGACGGGGAAGAGTCGGGTACTTGTAGATAATTGTAGTTTCAATGAGATTCGCGAGAAACAATATATACTTTGTAGCTATACGTACGGCTCGCAAGATAAAACCTATCGCTTTAGGCATCCTTTGTAAACTCATCTCTGTTTATTTTCTTCTTCTAGTCGTTTGCCAGCTGATTTCTGACAAGGTATGATTAAAGCAGTTACTACAATACAAGATAACTGGTGTTTTATCTATAACAACAACTACCTGTTTAACAACAATACTTATCTATCTATCGATTATTGTATAACATATCTATCAATAACAACAATTGCACTGCCAACAGATATACAACAACCGTCCTAACAACATCAGCACCAACAACAATAACAATAATATAAAATACAACAACAACAACAACAATAATAATAACAACAACAACAACAACAACAATAACAACAACATCAACAACAACAACAATTGACCATACCTCAAATGTTACGTTAACATATTAATGTGAATCACAAATAATGTTGACCAATGAATTTTATTTAAATTCGGTTGCAAAACATAAGCCGATGGATCGTCTTATAAACTTCGACAAACACATTCAACAATTAAATGGGTTGAGCGTCGTCTTGACTGGACACTGACAATTCAAATAACATAAAACAACAACTGAATTATAATCGAGTCCAATAACAACAAAAAACGACAAAATCAGCCACAAAATATTATTATTTGTATCAAACAACACAATACTGTAACATCAGCAGCAACAGTAAAAAACCAACAGAATACTGTAACATCAGCAGCAACAGTAAAAAACCAACACAATACTGTAACATCAGCAGCAACAGTAAAAAACCAACAGAATACTGTAACATCAGCAGCAACAGTAAAAAACCAACACAATACTGTAACATCAGCAGCAACAGTAAAAAACCAACAGAATACTGTAACATCAGCAGCAACAGTAAAAAACCAACACAATACTGTAACATCAGCAGCAACAGTAAAAAACCAACAGAATACTATAACATCAGCAGCAACAGTAAAAAACCAACAGAATACTATAACATCAGCAGCAACAGTAAAAAACCAACAGAATACTATAACATCAGCAGCAACAGTAAAAAACCAACAGAATACTATAACATCAGCAGCAACAGTAAAAAACCAACAGAATACTGTAACATCAGCAGCAACAGTAAAAAAACAACAGAATACTGTAACATCAGCAGCAACAGTAAAAAACCAACATAATACTATAACATCAGCAGCAACAGTAAAAACCAACACAATACGGTAACATCAGCAGCAACAGTAAAAAACCAACAGAATACTGTAACATCAGCAGCAACAGTAAAAAACCAACAGAATACTGTAACATCAGCAGCAACAGTAAAAAACCAACAGAATACTATAACATCAGCAGCAACAGTAAAAAACCAACAGAATACTGTAACATCAGCAGCAACAGTAAAAAACCAACAGAATACTGTAACATCAGCAGCAACAGTAAAAACCAACAGAATACTGTAACATCAGCAGCAACAGTAAAAAACCAACAGAATACTATAACATCAGCAGCAACAGTAAAAAACCAACAGAATACTGTAACATCAGCAGCAACAGTAAAAAACCAACAGAATACTATAACATCAGCAGCAACAGTAAAAAACCAACAGAATACTATAACATCAGCAGCAACAGTAAAAAACCAACAGAATACGGTATCTTGAACACACTTACACGTATATGGCAATATATAATTGAAGTGTTGTTTTCGAAGCTTGTCTATTCTATTCGAAAAGATTTTGAGTGTCAAACGCGCTAGTTACAGTATGTACAGTAACACATTCCGATGTAATGGAACCAGATTTAAGTTTTATATGTCCATGTGTTAACTTAACGTTAATTGTAATCAAACTTTTATCATAAAACTATAAAACCATTACCAACAAAATTGTACTACGCAAACTCAGGTAATTTTATTAACTAAACTGTTAAGGTCAAACTTATTAGGAAAACAAATGTTCGACTTCATCATACCATCTTCTACAAAAGATGTGGCAAGTCAATTCTTTGTTGCCACGCTTGACTATTTCGTTTTACTATAATTACGAACGTCAAAATTGTGTATGTATGTAGCATCATCAGCAACCGTATGGGCTACATTGTAATCAGTCGGCGATAGTTTATCCTCAAAAGTTTCACTTTATCAATGCAAATTGAATGCACTTACTGCCTTCTTATGCATATAAAGAAAATTATTGATAATATAATAGACGACTGTTCTATAAGCACTGGCATCGCGTCTTGTTTTCGTTTATATGTTTAATAATGACTCGTGCCTTGCTTCTAACGAGCTCGTTATTGAGAAGGTTTAAAGGTCCTGTCTCACAGATCGGGCTAATTTTTTTGTATTGGAATTATATAATATAGTAAAACATTACAAAGAAGATTAAGAAGAAATAAACTGCATATTCTTTACTATAGGATTTTGTATCTACAAATCCTTTATATTAAGCAAAAATCGGACTAGTAACATCGACACTACATCATTACTAAAAACAGAACTTAATATAATAATTAAATACTCAAAATCAAAATAAAAGATTACAAACTGTTACACAATTTTCTGAAGTATATATAAGATAACAGAACTAATATATATGAATCTGTCACAAACTGTTTTATTCATACTTTTTGTTTTCGTTTATGTATTATATGTGTAAAAATATGAAACAAAAATATAAAAAAGGAAAACAAAAAAATGTATGACGTAATTTTCCTACATAACCAGTATTTATGTAATAGAAAGCCACTGACCGTTGCTTTATGAACGATTTATAACAAATAAGCAATTTAAACCACTCTTGATACGGTGCACTCAGTGTAGCACTGAGTTTCCTTAAAACATGCTTTGTAAATTACGTAATTCATACGTGATCGAACTGTAACATCAACAAACTACAGTGTAAACATCCGTGAGGCATTCGGTTGGTTTTGTTATTCATTTTCATCGAATGCAAAAGTAATTCAGGCAATATTTAAGTGATAGTAGTGTTTATTCTATAGGGTATTAATACCCTATAGAATTTTGGATGTAAAACTACTAAATAACTACAAAATGCCGATGTTTCGCAAGTTATTTTAAATGTCAGTGAGGTTGTTTATGTCATATACAGTCAACTATACCAAATTTACGCGACTTCTAATTTTGAAAATTTTCTTTTTGCAATACACCAATACGCGAGGCAGCACCTTTAATGTATCTATGATATCCTCCCACGGTCTAGATTTAGTCAATATCTGGATCACAAAACGCTTAGAACTCAAATACTACAGCAGGGATTTAGTGGTGGCTAACCTTAATCTGAGTCACTTAAACGCTCTTGTAAATAATATATAATATATCATATGACTGGTTTACCAAGTGTGTTCCAAATTTGTGGTACAGCAATTTTCTTCAAACTTATTTTCTGAGATGTTTTTGTCTTTCATTGACATATTCAAACGTTGTGTCAGTTGTGCTTTTAAAGTTATTTCACCGCGAAAATATTTCGAATACTTATATAAAAAATAATTGGATTTTAATAAAAAAAAAAAATCGCTAAAAATCAAATTGAATTCTAAGCTGAACTTGCTGATGGTCTTGGGAGTTCAGAAAACATTGTGATTGATTAATACTAGTATTATGGTGCATCATTTAAATGTAACCACTTTTTTCTAATTTAACTTAAATAGCGAAAATAAATTGATAGAACAATAGCATATAACATAGTTTCATTATATATCTATCAGTATCAAGGGACTTTGTTTTGTATTTATTAATTTATTATTATTTTAATGGAACGTGAAATAATTTGTTTGTACCATTCCATTATTGCAGATGTTGTATAGGGATGGTTATTATTCGTTGTGCCTTACAATGATGGATTTTACCGGTGACACAAGGATGATAATTTGAATAATATACATAATTTGGATATACTGACAAAAAATAACAAAAAAGACGAACTTAACATTTGGTTACACATAAGATAATTACGTTAAATATGTACAATGGACAATTTAACCTCATTTCCCACGTAAAACTGGATATACACGAAACTGCCGACATTTCGTGAGTGTGTTTTTGTGTTATTTAAATAAACACGTATCTGGAAAGGTCCGATTCGGACACATAAATTGTGATAAAATCATGGATCTTTTACATCAATGGATTGTGGTGTCACGACACGACCTGCAACATAAAGGCAGTCAAACTATCAGAAAACGGAATAAACAATCATGCTCATCGAAAAAAGTAAGTTTGTTTTTGTCTTCGTTTCCTTCACTTTGCATTGTCTATTCTTTCGTTAAACAATACTGGTAGTATAGTTACTCGAATGTGAATCGGCGAGATATATTGATACAAGTGCAAGTCGTCATTAGGCCTTTTCTACTGGGCTGTTTCGTGAAGCAAGTTTTAGCCTGGTTCCCGTCCCCACAATTACAGCACTACTACAGTTATACAACTGTAAATTTAGAACGGGAACCAGACTGTAACCTGTTCCACGAAACAGCCCAGTCGAAAAGGCATATTAACATAACAATATATTGCCGCGATTTATCTATAATAAGTGTATGTCAATGTTTGCCTTACATGGCTCCAATCTGTACTCGTATTATAGGTAACATTTAATATAATTATGAAAGTGAAGTCGACATATGTCCACACCATTCGCTGGCGATGTTAATGGGTAAAATTTTACTACAATACAAAATATAACCGACCAAGACACATGTCTAGTACAGATGGTCAAATATAATAACAACTCGGACAGGGAAAGCAGCATTTAACAGAAACAACAGAGCAAGCTAGGTTCCATTAAGGGAACCACAAAAAAGAAAAATTATATACCACTAGCATTCGCCACAACAACAAACACACGAATGAACAAAAAAGAAAAATAACTAGATTGCTACAAAGTCGTACATCCATGTGTTAATTCGGTCCAAAAACTTTAAGTGAGGTTTACTGGTATTTTTATGTTTTACTATGAGTCATGTGTCAACACATTTGGAGAAATTATCAGTTAGTAGCGGAAGATTAAGTTTGTATGCTGGTTGGTAACTTGCGGAACACCGTACATGGCATGACCACAGTGTATAAACGAGTCAACTTCCGGTTATCGCAATAAGGCATACATGTTGAAATGAATTGTATAATCTTCCAATAAGTCATACAGTGATCGTAAATCACACATGCTTTTACCCACAATAAGTCATACAAGTTAAATTGTACAGTATCCCATTAAGTCGTATTTATTGGGTTTATATGCTGTGGCGACGTTAGAGGGGTTGACACTTTGAAAGGACGCACATATGTACAACGTATCCTTGACAACTTAATTAACAGTACTGAGGAACCATAGGGAAAGAGAACTGACATATTTACAGTTTCGCCCAGTTTATCACTTCATATGTAGATCGGGAAGACTACATTTCATGCATTAAAACGCCCTAATAAACTATTATTTTGAAATAGATGAACACTTTGATTATAATCGATCAAACGTCTTGTAGAATTTGTCAGTGATAAATATCGATTTACGACCCATTTTTACCACTCTGCATAGTAAAATCGTAAATAAAAGTTTATCGTGAGTAATGTTCCCATTTCACGTAATTTGTAAGTGGAATCGTGCAGCGTTCTCCGAATTTATGACACTGATAATATCTACTGTTCATTTTAGTATCGCATTGAATTCATAAATCAACCCTCATTTTTTATCATTTACACGAATTTTCACGCTGAATCTTTTAAACTGGGGATAAAGAGTGCACGTTAACAGTTTTACATGATTTATATTAGAGCAGCGACCTTAACATACAAAAACAACTGTGATTTTTTTACGAATTTTCATAAACATTTGTAATTGTTTTTATAGTTAATTTTGCTACACTGCCCATCAAAATATGTATACAGAGGCTATTTCCACATTTACTCATCTGTAATATCACTATTTGCAGAACAGTCTAGTAACACTATTTTCGAAGGCATTGAATATTTTTGTTAATTAATTGTAAAGACCATACATTAATTGAACACTATGTGAAAAATATAAAGTTTCTGTGTCCGGCTTCAAAGGTAACTTAGTCATAAAAAGATGGAAAATTCCTCCTTTTGGATCACATGGTTTGATTCAGAACAACTTCATCCTTATCTCTATCTCCTTTTTTACTCATTTAGTAACTGTAGCTTTAGAAACTAGTATAAGTGTAACCCTTCGGATAAACAGACATTGAATAAATTAACCAAGTTTAACTTTGCAACTGTATACATATTTTTGATGGGCACTGTTGTTTTCTTCCGAAAACGATGCAGACGATGTATAAGCGTATGTAAGATATATAAACTAATCACGGAAATACGTCCAAAAATCAACCGTAACAATAACAAATTATCTTAATCGTTTCAACAGGCTTTCACATAAGTATCGCTATCCCAATCACAAACATCGACTTTACTCCTATCATCGCCTTAAACATCGCCATCGATATGGCTATTACCAACATTATCCATCCCGGACCCCTGAACTATTATCAAAACATCTTATATTTACAAGTTTCTTGAAAATTATGCTAAAGATTTTTCTGTGATTTGACCTTGTAACAGAATTATTATGGTGGCGCCCAATGCAAACTTTTTATATAGCTTGACTCGCAGATACCCTCGTTGTTCACCAACGTACCATCGCTTTTTCATTATCGTATCATCGGTGTTTCACCATCGTACCATCGTTGGTTCACCGTCGTACCATTGTTTTTTCATTATCGTACCATCGTTGTTTCACCATCGTTGTTCCATTATCGTACCATCGTTGTTTCATTATCGTACCATCGTTGTTTAACCATCCTGCCACCGTGATGTCACCGTCGTGCCTTGTCGTTTTTAGCATCGTACCATCGTGTTTTCTCCATCGTACCATCGTGCATCGAGGTAAAGGGACAGAAACAAGATTAGGCTTTTTCAAACGGAACACCGCACTTTTACACGAGCCTCGTGCCCACTTGAGGCTTCAAACATTGCTATGGAAATAAAATAAAGTTTAATCAGCTTAGCAAGATCATTTCTTTCTGAATATTCTGATACAAAATGTTTGAAATATTTTGAAAGATAAGTTCATTATTAAATAAAATAGTTGAAATACAAATTCCTCGATACAGAAAACCCTCTCATGGATCACACCACACAAAGTCAATAACGTGGCAACATACTTACGTATCTGTGACATATCTGTCCTTGCTTTGTAACCAACTTACAATCATGTCTTTATGAAACGTAACAAAACTATATAACTAGATATATAACTAGATAAGTTTACAATACAATCAACATAAAATATACAGGTTGGTAACAGCATTGAGGTTTTACTGCATTTCCAAAACATATGCCAAAGATTTTAATCACATGTTTTTTCTGTTGTTTTATCAATGATCAACTTGAATGAATATAAACAATAAAATATGACATATTCATGTCTTCTCATTCATCATATGAAACGGATGATAGAATCTAATTATACCCTAATCTTATCCTGAAAATACAAACTGTTATCTGAAGTATTCAGCCTACTATAATAACGTAATCAAATTATCCTCCGCATATAGAACCTGGCGTTAAATTTGGATCGGTAATTTGATTTAATTTCAATTAACTATCTGGGAAATATTTATGTGTACTGACACGAGATTCAAATTTATTCAAGCTTACCGGTTTAACTCGAACGCGCTGTATATTGCAAAATGATAACAAAAATTGGACAGGGAAGGCAGCACTAAACTGAAACAATCGAAAACAGAAATAACACAATGCTCAACAATCACAATCAGTGAACGAGAAAATGGAACGAAACCACTGAAAGTACAAGTTTCAGCTGTCAAAAGTCGAAAGACATAGTTTCAGCTATTAAAATGTTAAATACTCTTGTTTCAGCTGTACAAAAGCTGCAGAACATAACTTAAGCTGTCGAAAATACAAACAAAAAAATTTTAAGAATAACATTAAATGGTAAAACCACGCTGTCGCACAAATAATTTCTGATAGTAGTAAACAAAAAGGAAAAGTAAATTGACAGCACATGATTTGGCATAAGGAAAAGAAATTGTAACTAAAAGTTACACAAAGTTCTAATTCCATAACCCTACAGCTGCATACATATTAATTATAAACTATATTCGAACCGGATAGGGTTGGAATAGTTCGAACGAAACTGATCGGGGACGAATTGTAAATACAAAGACATTACACACATGTTACTAGCTCCAAAATAATTGGGTCGGTGGTCAAAATGACAAAGTTTCAATTTCTTAAAATATTATGTCGTCAATTTTATTAATTATTTGGCCTGTTTCAATTGTAAGATCGAGATCTAGGCCAGATACGTGTGTATCAGATGAATTAGCTTCAGTTAGTGTTAATTTGATAAATGTCTTGATCTTATTCGAAAAAAAGGATTATCAAGAATTCTAACTTGATTTGCGGATTAATCCATATACGCATAGAGCAAACCAGGGCATGTATTATTACCGCAATAAAACATAATTGTCAAATTGGCTGTTACTACGCTACGCACTCATTATTTTATTTTTCCGTATCCGAAATTCTGCCCGTGTTTTATTCACCGACAAAATACGCGAATATATTTTCATTTCTTAATAATAAGATCTGCGACAAGATAAAAACAACCTCAAAATCCATTACAACGATTTAGGGAGGATTATAATTTGTTTAATTGGGCACTGTGCCTTTTATGTTTTTATGTTTTCTGTGCTCGGCTGGTTCAGGTGGGCATTGTACCTTGTGTGTTTTTTTATGTTTTCTGTGCTCGGCTGGTTCAGGTGGGCATTGTAACTTGTGTTTTTTTATGCTTTCTGTGCTCGGCTGGTTCAGGTGGGCATTGTACCTTGTGTGTTTTTTATGTTTTCTGTGCTCGGCTGGTTCAGGTGGGCATTGTAACTTGTGTTTTTTTTATGCTTTCTGTGCTCGGCTGGTTCAGGTGGGCATTATACCTTGTGTACTTTTTTATGTTTTCTGTGCTCGGCTGGTTAAGTTGAGTGCTGCCTTCCCTGTCTGACTTAATATTATCTCTCTGAATATTCAAGAGTATGCGAAAACACGAAAGCGTCAAAAACTTTTAACTTACGTAAACAATATTTCAGTTTTCCACTAAGATGCTTAGTAGGTATACACACTGACTGATAACTCATGCAATTACAATTGAGAAGGCGTCGACTTGCCCTTTGCGGATGTTGAACTAACAACCTACGCAATGCACGGTAGACGCCTTATCACAGCACGTCGCTCTGCTTTTCGAACAACCTGCTGTTAGCAATCAAATATTTGGGTACGACCATTACACAGCTGGCGTGGTAACAAACGTTATTCAACTTGAAATGAATTATCGTTTAAAGTGTCATAAGCGCAAATTTAACCATATTTCTAGTGCAGACTGATGACGTCATCAAACTCTTCAACAAACGCGTCATTGATGTTGGCAAGTGGACCAGACTACACACGTTTAATCTCCGCGAAAGCTCATTATGTGCTAAGCTTCACTCCAGCTACCTGTGCTTAATTGCTCGCTACAATTAGTTTTGACAGGTACTTCAAATAAGAGTTGCTGACTGTCTATGAGAACGTTCATATCTCGTAAAATACAGAAGTTTTCTATAGGTATCACCTATCTGCTCCACTGTTAAACTATGATAAACGTGGTAGAACGTATCAACGGTAGTATCAAAGACATACAAGCGAGGCCACGTGACAGTTTAACGCTTTTAACAGTACATTTGTGAATACTAAATACGTTTGAGTATTTGTCTGCAGGGCGAATAACGTATTATGAAATGTAAATGAATAAAATACTCAGTTTTGCATTATTGATTAAATTTATTATTATTGATTGATTGGTTGATCGATTAATAGATGAACTGATTGGTTGCTATTTTGGTGGGTCATTGTTGGGTTGATTAATTGATTTATAGACTGATAGATTTGTTGATTGATTGATTGATTGATTGATTGATTGATTGATTGATGGATAGATGGATAGATGGATCGGTCGGTCGGTCGGTCGGCGGTAAGTAGGTAGGTAGGTAGGTAGGTTGGTTGGTTGATTGATTGATTGATTGATTGATTGATTGGTAGATATACTGAATATTTTAATGGGTTGTTGCTGGGTTGATTGATTGGTTGATTGATCGACGTATATACATATGTACTGTTGTATATTTTTGTAGGTTGATTGATTGATCACTGATTATTTGACCTAAAGATAGATTGACTAGTGCATATTTTGGTTGGCTACTGTTGGATAAATTAATTAATTGATTTTTAGTTATTGATTGATTGATGGATATATTGACTGATATAAATGTTGGTGTAATTATTAGTTGTGTCAGACGGATCAACCTCTATTCATGGTATATATCCTGACACACCGCTTTTCAGTTCCGTCAGAGATTAGTACTGTTTTCATATGGCTCTGACGGAACTGAAAACCGATATACATAACGCTGTAACGGAACTCCAATTTTATTTGGTCTGCATCGCGGTCTGTGTTTAACTTCAAACGTTTTGAGTTTAACACGAACAACAATAACACAGTTGGATGTCCTCAGATTCCTCCCTTGATACAGGCCATTGTTTGAAACGTGTAATTATTAATTTCATTAACCCTTAAATCCAGGCTTTACACACACGCCCTCCCCTGTATCTATATTATATGTTATAAAACATTGCAGACTTGGTTATGCTATTAAGTAATGAAATGATATCTTATTGGGAGTTTTTAAGAATCAAACAATGTTCGCTCACAAATACTAGAATTAAACTATTTATGTAGACAGATGACTGGCCTAAACAAATTAATACCAAATAAAAGTACAGTAAAACCTCGTTATTTTGAGGACTCATCGGGACAAGCCAAATGCTCGAGTTAAGCCAGGTGCTCGAAATATCCGAAGTCTATGATGAATTGTTGTTATGACGAAGTGTAACTGTGTTTATAATGAAAACATGTATGATACATGTATTTGGTTGTAACTACGAATATTGTCATTGTTTATCAAGTATGTTTGTACTGTCCAGATATGATAATAATAGAGTTGCGCAGTGGTCGAGTCCACTATTACAGTATAAAACAAATAATAAAGGCTCATCCAGACATCTATAATGTCATTGCTAAACGTTCAGACAATGACTGTATGCATGTTATCTTTTGTGTACACATAAAATAAAACGTCACTCTCACAATATTCTAACTTCAAAGTATGTACAAGCATTCGTTGTACAGTTTATTTGATACTCTCAGCACATAGTACATGTGATATGAGGTGCAAAACTGATTACAAAGTACATATAAACATATGACAAGGCTGTGTGGTTGAAAAATAGGTAACAATAGAGTGGAATCAATGTGGTTAGAAATGGTAACAATAAGATGGAATCAATGTTACAGTATAAGAGTTGATTTGCATTGTATATGCAGATGGTTCAGTGAATATAACAATGTATAGAGGTTTTAGCCAGGTGGCTTGAAATAATTGTTGACACATTTTATGAATTTTGTCAGATTATTTAACCTTAGTGGTTCTGTATCATTCATAATATTATAATAAGTATGGATATTCTTGTTATGTATTTTAATCATTGGGAGCAAATGTTTTCTAGCAGCAGAAAAATGAGAACAATAAATAGTGAAATTCATCACCAATTTCATTTAAATTACATGCGTTACATCTTCTTAAATTGCGGTCGATGTTTTGCCAGCATAGTGTTTCTATTGGTAAATGGTGATTTGATGTTTGGAATTTAAAGATGATTTTAGCATTATAGTCTGTGAGTATATTTATGTACGGCTCAAGGCAGTGAGTTTGTTTGAAGAGTCTATAATTGAGACATTTCGATTTCGTTTGTATAGTATCATGCCAGATTTGGTTATATTGATCACACAGAGACTGGTTTAGTTTGGCTAATAAATGTTCTTTTGCGTTAATGTATATTTGGTTGTGCCATACGTAGCTTAATCCACATTCATCAAGGATACTTTTTACATTATTAAGCCATTTGTATTGATTGCCATTCATATCCCAGTTATTAAAGCAAATATTGTATAATTTAGATGAGAGTTTGTTTCTATTACTAATTAAGGTATACCAGAAACCAATTGTTCTCTTCTTTATAGTGATAGGCAGTGGGTAGCGACCCAGTTCGCCATAGAGCATTTCATGTGGAGTACCTTTTTTAACTTGCATAATTATTTTTAGGAAATCAGTATGTACTTTTTCAAGAATTGAGACATCGCTGTAGCCCCAGACTTCGCAGCCATATGTTAGAATAGGTACAATTGTGTTATCAAACAGTTTTAATTGGCAATCGATTGAGAGGTCTAAATTTCTTATTTTTGTGTATACGGCAAACAGAGCTTTCTTAGCTTGGTCAACTACATGTTTTTTTGCATCATTAAATTGTCTATTGTTTTAGAATAGCACTCCTAAGAATTTAAAAGTATCAACTATTTCTAGCGCAAAATTGTCTATACATATATTTCTTCGTCTTCCTTTTCTATCTCCAAATACTAGGACTTTGGATTTGTCAAAATTTAGATGTCTGACGGGGATTCCATACATTTACTTTGCAAGTACAATATTCTTAATATACTCGCGGTACAATTAACTAGACAACGTGAGCTGTTGGCGAGAGACGCTCGCCAATTGACCTGGAATACCCGATGTTTGTTTGGTAGTGGTTGATGTAGGAAAGCAGTAAACAGTCTGGTAGACCACCTGTATGTTTCCAGGGACCACATAATCTCAAAACACATTCGTTTTCACCTGGTACTTTATTCTGAGAACAATATTCACCACGTGGTTATAAAGTTAATGGGTCTACACGAATGTTACGGTTATACTTGATGGTTTCGGTTGCAGACGATGTTATGATTACAGTATTTACAAAGAAAATGGTATGAATATAGATTTAACACTGATTGGAAATACGGCATAACCTCTCTACTGCAACACTATTTTTAGAAATAAAGCATTAACTCTCTTGAGCAACATCGTTTGGAAATATGGTATAACCTCTGTAGAGCAACATCCTTTGGAAAATATGGTATAACCTCTGTAGAGCAACATCCTTTGGAAAATATGGTATAACCTCTGTAGAGCAACATCCTTTGGAAAATATGGTATAACCTCTCTTGAGCAGCATCCTTTGGAAATATGGTATAACCTCTGTAGAGCAACATCCTTTGGAAATTCAGTATTCCGGCAACCTCTTGTAGATAAACCGTTTAGTTGACGAACAGAGGTTGTTGGTTTGGAGTGTTTACACTCTATAATAAATAGTTTCTTCTGGAACAAAATAATAATGTTGTAAACGAGAGGTTGGTGCACTATGGAAACCCGCTCTGGAGAGATTGCACTGTACAGCAATCCATTTGTGAGGTAAAAATCACAGGGAATTGGCGCATATTAATTTCATGTTCACGTTTGCCTGATATCAGTATTCTTAATATATAAAATTAATATAATATGCGTCAGTTCCCTGTTTTAAAATTGCGCGGTATATTCCTTAATGTTACAGAGCAAAAACACACTTGATTTAAACTTTTAAGTAATCAATTGAAAACGTCTTAACATCTAGGTCGGTAAAATTAATCGTGAAAGTTGATCGTATTCTGTTGGTTTCAATATTGATGTAAAATAATAGGCACATGCATACCTGAAATATATTGCATATCACGGTTTATCGTGTCTGCCATTGTTTTATGGGAGTCTGTTAATGATACAGAATTATATTATTTGGCAAACCTATGTTCGTCATTTTTCACATCTAATAAAAATATTGCTTTGCTTCCGGATTCCAACGAAAAGTTGTTTTGGTGTAATGAAAGGATATAACCGCATAGACCTGAACTATAAACAATAAAACGTTTGCTCAATAAATAAATAAATAAATAAATAAATAAATCAATCAATCAATCCATCCATCCATCCATCCATCAATCAATCAATCAATCAATCAATTACGATCGATCGATGGATCGATCAATCAATCGTTCAATCAATCATTCAATCAATCAATCAATCGTTTAACCAATCAATCAATCGTTCAATCAATCGTTCAATAAATCATCGTTCAATAAATCATCGTTCAATAAATCATCGTTCAATCAATCATCGTTCAATCAATCATCGTTTGATCAATCGTTCAATCAATCGTTCAATCGTTCAATCAATCGTTCAATCGTTCAATCGTTCAATCAATCAATCAATCGTTCAATCAATCAATAAATCGTTCAATCAATCAATAAATCGTTCAATCAATCAATAAATCGTTCAATCAATCAATCGATCAATCAATCAATCGTTCGATCAATCAATCGTTCGATCAATCAATCGTTCGATCAATCAATCGTTCGACCAATCCATCGTTCGATCAATCAATCGTTCGATCAATCAATCGTTCGATCAATCAATCGTTCGATCAATCAATCGTTCGATCAATCAATCGTTCGACCAATCAATCGTTCGATCAATCAATCGTTCGATCAATCAATCGTTCGATCAATCAATCAATCGTTCGATCAATCAATCAATCGTTCGATCAATCAATCAATCGTTCGATCAATCAATCAATCGTTCGATCAATCAATCAATCGTTCGATCAATCAATCAATCGTTCGATCAATCAATCAATCGTTCGATCAATCAATCAATCGTTCGATCAATCAATCACTCAATCACTCAATCAATCAATCAATCAATCAATCAATCAATCAATCAATCAATCAATCAATCAATCAATCAATCAATCAATCAATCAATCAATCAATCAATCAATCAATCAATCAATAAAAAAATGCTCACCTGCGATTTACTATCTACGCTGTAGATAACTGTGAAAAATTATATGCCGAAACTGTGTATAATTGATCTCCCTTATTAGCCAGCGGTTAATTATGAAACTGCTATTCATGATATTGGTGTATGTCGTTTGTTGGGTGGATGGGGTTTGCGTTGTGAAATTTGTCCGGCGTGCAACTGGGTGTGGCCGCTCAATAACTTAAGTTTATTTGCTGTATAGGTTGCTTGTGTGAAGACGCCGCTTTGGATTAAAAAGGGCCGATGGAGTCTATGCCACTGTAACCAATACTAGAAAATCGGTTTTCGCTCAATAACTTTGGTTAGAAATGATTAAGTGTGATGTAACTTGCTGTATAGTAACGGCATGTATCTATTTGCGCTAGATATTTGCCTCACTTGAATACATGTTTTCCATGGTCCACAAACTCCCTGTCTGTATACTGTACCACACATTGTCATCTCCAACATCACCATCATTACCAGCGCCATCATCAACATCAACACCATTTAACACGCCGGGAGCACTATCGTCAATATCATCTCTATCATACAATCGCCACCTCAATTATCACCAATACTGTATGATATTACCACCAACATCACTATAATCATTATCACCTACATTAACATCTTAACACTGACATTTTCATATTTTTTACAAATATGATGTACATTTTCATGAAATTTTATTGCAATGAACAAACTCCAATGAATGAAAGTATTCGAGCATAGCCTTTATTGCAGAGCATATCCTTAATTTGCCAGTCAGCTTTCGGCTGAAATATGGCAGGCATATGAGTACCTCCACCCGTATTTGAACCCGGATGGCCAGATAAGACGACAAATGCGCTAACCATTGAGCTACGGAGGCATACACCAAGGGACACCCGATGATACGTTTAGTAGTCACAAACGCACTCCCGCACGCATATGTTGTTACCTTCATAGAGACCCACCGACACGCAGTTTATGGGTGTCCACCCGCATGCGCGAATGCACGACTGGATGCTCCGCCCACCTAAACACACCAACATAACAAAAAACAACTTCAACTTACACTAAACGACTTCTTAAGAAGTAAAAACATGATGAGGTACTTGACAGTATAGTAAAGATGTACTAGTATATAGTAAATTTAAAATGAGGACTAAGAAAGAAGAGTTAACAGTAAGTGTTGATTTAAGTGGATACGAAAAAACGGAAATCCCCAAACAATTATAGAGTCAGGTCAACCTAAGATAGTCTCATTATAAACGATATTTATCTTGAGATCAAGAAGTATAAAACCTATACTTCGTACGTACAGTACATGTATTAGGATCGTGTATTAGGATCGTGTATTAGGATCGTGTATTAGGATCGTGTATATTAGGTTCGTGTATATTAGGATCGTGTATTAGGATCGTGTATTAGGATCGTGTATTAGGATTAATTAGTACTTTACTACATGTACAATGGTTAGATAACAGTTGCTCATATTATGGTGTTTAATGGTGTGAAATGTAGTATGATGGTGTTGTGTTTTTGTATGGATTAAAATGTGTTAGTCAACATTAGATCATCGTGATAGACAATACGCTTAATATATGGTTTGTTTTAGGCTACATCATACAGTATTTACGTGATTTTACCTTAAAAGGGAAAATCAAATGCGAATTAAACGATACAATACTATCGTCATACGGACAGTTAGTCAATTTACGTAATTCAAATGCACATAATCAATGTGCTAGTGACAATTGAGCGTCTACTGAGGCTTGATACAATCACGCGCCTAAAGCTAAGATGACAAAACTGTAACCAACTTAGTTAAATGACAATGTTTCGTACATGATGTGTCTTGATGCTGTCAAACATAGGATAACCAGTAAAAGTATGGGTATAAGCTAGTATGGCTTAGATGATGTCGATTCAAGAAACTGAATTTTCTGAATTTAATGAATGTAACACATTATCAAGACTGATTGATTCGGAGAACGGAGTTAATCAAGGTTTTAGACGATCAGGAAAGGTAATTATGTTAGTCACCACGTCTTGCCCGATATAAGTGTTGATATTGTTATATATAGTCTTATCTTAAAAAACTATTTAAAGTGGAAGGGTACTTTAACTTTTTACATTTCCTTATAAAAGTTGGTACCGCTTGAAACTAGAAACCCTTTGTAATTCAATGGTGCATCTTCTATAGCGTTTGTCTACTTGGGAATTAAATGTATTGACTGTTTAGGTCAGGTGGTTGCTTATTTCAGGTGAGTGTACATATATAGTTGTCTTGCCTGCTGCTCTCATGTACCACCTAGAGTTGGCTGAGATAAATACCGTATTAGAAAATAATTGTGCGACGACGTCTCTTTTTTAACTTTTTTTATCATGTTATTAATATTTACAGGTTCGAAACTTTGTTTGTGTCTACCTTCAGTTCGCTATTTCATATACTAGTATTCATGTTGCCTTCTTGTTTGTCTTGCTGCTGGTCGACATATGTGTATTCATGGAAGTGGTCCTCTCAATTAAGCAACCACCTGTTGAAAGCAGCTATTTTTTAATTTATCTAAATTCGCCGTGTCAAATAAGTATGACATGTTATGATTAAACAACCACTTTATTTAGCAGGCAAATTTGAATGTTCACCAATTACTTACTGCATCTGAAAAGTTTGATTGTATGTGGGACATATTGTGATGAAACAATGAAAAATTGTCGTGTGGTGATAATGGTTTCCTTTCCATCACATTCTGTTTCACTTCTCATTATATATGTGTACTGTTTATGTACCGTCCCTCGTTTGATGGTTTTTATGTGGGTTAGGAATTTATGTTGTGGTCTATTTCAGAAATCTTGTGTCAAGTACCTAACTATAAGTACAAAAGGCATACATGTTGTTATGTACAAATTTCACTTCAACAATAATACAACTTCAAATTTAGCAAAACACTTTTAAAGTTTCTATCTCTAATTATAAGCGGATTTAGCTCAGTGGTAACGCACCGGGTTGTCAATCTAGAGGTCGTGGGTTCAATCCCTGGCATCGGCACTTGACATATTCTGAAATATATATAATATTTCCCGCTATATCTGACCGTGTGGTCTACAAAGTATCTGGAAGTGCCAAAAAGCTGTGTATCGGTGCTATACACCGGGCACATTAAAGAACCAGACTGTACATGTCTGTATCTAATGTCTCTCTCTCCCTTCAGGGGCTTTCTCTCAGTCTGTCCCTCTGGTCAGATCATGCTGTATCTGCACTGGTATAGGATGCACCTGCGCCCCTTGTGGCTGCAACAAAAAATAATGTAAAGTGCCTTTGAACGTGCGTTCGCATGAAAATGGCGCTATATAAATCTGCTATATTTAATTTCAACTACTTTAACTTATTTGCCTCACAGATATACACGTCACTTGACTTTTATGAATGCCTGTGACAGTCGCTATCCATTAAATAATTTAAAATAGTATACGAATATTCACCCGGTGGGTGGGATTCGAACCCGCGACCCACAGGCTAAGTGAACAGTTTTGTTTTGTTTTTCAACTCGTGCTCATACTCTCGTCTGTTCGAATCATACTATTAGAGATGTTGCGATTCGAACGTGTACGACTACGTGTACGTGTAGCTACCCGTACATGTATACGTACACGTTGCACTTCAATTGGCTTGCGAAACACAACGTGTGCGTGTAACATCACATGGCAGTTGTAACATGATTTCTTCGTGAATCCATAATGAGTGTTTATATAAACTCACTGAGACTACCGGGGTTTCCCGTGCATACGCATACCTGTGTGACGTAGTACACATTATATTTTCGTCTGTCACACGTCCGTTACTTGTAGAAACTACACTTACCTGGATGACGAAATACCCCAAAATAGTATCCACGTACACGTACACGTTACACGTTGCCTTTCGCAACCTCTCTAATACCTACGATCACCTTCCGTATGTCGCTCGTTTTGGGCATCGGTTGCTAATCGGAAATGAAATTAGTCCCGTCTTAATTTAATCGCCTACAAATCGGTCGATGTCCAACCTATTTCGTGATATAAATAGTGGCGTCACGTGACAGTTTGGTGATTAGATCAACACAGCATAAGTTTTTGTGGTAAATTGAATTACACAACGTCGGTCAATGACAAAAATAGTGAGCCTACCATGTCTTTACCGCTGACGGTATTCGGCAGGCCTAAGGCAAATACCACAACGGAATCCGTCCAGTCTAAACTTGGCTTAAGAACTGCTCGTATGCGCATAAAAATCGGTTCAACGCCGGTGGTTGGCCTACACTGTAACGTCCGGACCCTTTTCAAAGTGACCATGTCAGCGTGATCTGGCAATTTTACTCCAACCTATATACATGCCTTGCAATCGGGCACATTATTTGGGCTTCTGATTAAATGTGACCTTACTAAAAGAATGCCAGTTTACAAGAGTTTCTCCTAGACCCCGATCTCCTTAGGCATGTCAATCTGATCCAATTCTCAACTCAAATTTTATCACAAAAAATCATATCCAATGAGTTAGTTGCCAGAAGAAACCGTACTCAAAATTGGTACCACAAAACGGAAAAAAATGTTTTTATCATGTAGTAAAATTTCAAGAGCTCGAGCTCAGACTCCGATTTGAGCAAATTTAATTTTTTTAACAGCGGATATTTTCTATTTTTTCTCGAAACTTGGATGCATGTCACAGTAATATAGTATGCAGTGTGTGGAGGGTAAAAAGCACATTCGTTGTATGCAACTTTAAACCATGTTCTGTTGGAATATCAATAAAATGGAAATGATTTGATATCAAATGATGAAAATACCACGAATGTCTAGCCGAGAGATTGTTCTTTAAGAAAATGTACACTTTTTATATAGTCAGAGGTAATGATGTTGATTTATCGCCCACTGGTAATAATAATTTTATACTTTTTAAGTGGCCCTCGTATGTATATTAGTTCGTTATAATTATGCAGCTATTCGTTATATACAACTGTTCGTTATTTCCGGGTACTACGTAATAATGCAATGCACAACTATAACCAACATAATCAACTATAACCAACATAATCAACATAACAACGGTCATTAATTCTAGACACAATACAAGGCATTTTATACTCGTTTATGTTTAAAAGTACATTGTATAATGCAATAAGCCATTTTTGTAAAAAAGACTAAAAATGTCTGTTAACCATAACACTGCCCAAAAACTTTATGTATATTATAGATGACTGAGGATACGTTTTATGGTTATATGTTTATCATTATCACATTACTGAAACATCCAACTCTGGCCTCTAATATTCAGTATATTAGGAATCATGTCTATTGGGTAGGTAGAGAAATATCTCTCAAAGAACAATGTGTTAATTATAGCCTGATTCACCACAAATATCCAAATACATAATATGCAAATAATGAACAATACTGACTACAGTGGCTAGCACTCAAAAATAGATCACATTATACTCATATGAAGTATCATGGTTGTTATTTTACACGGACGTGTACACAAACTCCGTTCAAGTAGAAGGCATGCATACTTCTGTAGATTGTGTTGAATAATTTCTCACGATGTATGAAATAGTTTGACTTTTTGAACAATGATGCTGTATGAAGCTGGCAATTTATACATACATATATCCGCCCAATGATACCTAAAAGGAGCTGTCAGCTCTCATAAGTCAACTTATTGAACAACGCTGCAGTATGTAGCTTGCAATTTATACATATATAAATGATTCCCCCAAAAAGGAGCTGTCTTATCTCTTATGCATGCATGCTGATAGCCTCTTTTGGCTGTCAATGGACATAGAATAAGACGTTTTTATTTCAAAATTGAGAAGGCCACATGACACACGAGAACATCAATATACACTCGTTCAATACACCATTTATATGTTGTTTATGCATGGCAAAACATGTGTTATGAAATGCACGAGTTTACCAACACCTTTCAAACGTCCCTTTCTCGTTAACGCTTTTATTGTGTGTCAGAAATTTATGACTCGAGCTCAGCCTGGTCTTATTTCCAGTGGGAGTGTTAGTCTACATACTTAAATTTCGAGGGTTGCCTGCACGACTGCAGTACATCCTTCTTTAATAATAAGCAGTTACGACAGTCTTGTGGGCAACCCTCGTTATGTTAATTAACATCAGTAGTATTTGTTGTGTAGCCCTGTCCTGTGCTTTACTTCATTTGAGATGCCTTGCCTAGAGTATAAGTCCATGTCTTTGTCACCACCCCTCTAGGTCATATTCATAATGTGAAATCAGGCCTTGACTTAAAATCTTCATTTCGTTTATAAACATTGTTAAAAGTGTTAAATCAGGCCTTGACTCGAATCTTCATTTCGTTCATAAACATTGTTAAAATTGTTAAATCAGGCCTTGGCTCGAATCTTCATTTCGTTCATAAACATTGTTAAAAGTGTTAAATCAGGCCTTGACTTAAAATCTTCATTTCGTTTATAAACATTGTTAAAAGTGTTAAATCAGGCCTTGACTCGAATCTTCATTTCGTTCATAAACATTGTTAAAATTGTTAAATCAGGCCTTGGCTCGAATCTTCATTTCGTTCATAAACATTGTTAAAAGTGTTAAATCAAGCCTTGGCTCGAATCTTCATTTCGTTCATAAATATTGTTAAAAGTGTTAAATCAGACCTTGGCTCGAATCTTCAATTCGTTCATAAACATTGTTAAAAGTGTTAAATCAGGCCTTGGCTCGAATCTTCAATTCGTTCATAAACATTGTTAAAAGTGTTAAATCAGGCCTTGGCTCGAATCTTCATTTCGTTCATAAACATTGTTAAAATTGTTAAATCAGGCCTTGGCTCGAATCTTCATTTCGTTCATAAACATTGTTAAAATTGTTAAATCAGGGCCTGCCTTGGCTCGAATCTTCATTTCGTTCATAAACATTGTTAAAAGTGTTAAATCAGGCCTTGGTTCGAATCTTCATTTCGTTCATAAACATTGTTAAAAGTGTTTAATCAGGCCTTGGTTCGAATCTTCATTTCGTTCATAGATAAGTACATAAAACATTATTTAGTCACACGTCCATGTAACTCGGTGGGCGGCGGTTTGCTGCTTATTAAGGTACCAAAATCATTTTGTCCAGTCTGGTCGCTGGCTCGTAAGTACAAAATCAATATTTTGAGAAAATAAGAACAAACTGTCTGAAAACTACTTTTTACTTGTGGAAACTTTATAAACTTCAGTTTTGACTAAAAAGAAGCGCCTTGTGGTGCAGATTTTAAAAATGCACGAGTCTTATAAGGTCGTAAGTAGTACTTCTAAATCTAAGCCAGCGATGCGTCGTATATATTTAACATGCACTTATTTGGTACGCCTTAAAATCGATCATAAATTAAACTAGTCATAAGTACATTGTATTGAGTAATATATGCAGCGCTCTTGTCAGTGAACATGCGATTGCATCAACAAAGTATATCAAAATGGTTTATATCAATAATCTATTTACCAATCAAGATAAGCTCTATCTGCCTTCTCACGATAAGCCTCAACCGAGTCACGATCAATTTGCATCGTGACACTGAATTTAAAGCATTTATTTTTTAATACTATCTTGAATGGAATTCCTCACATAGCTCTACTATGACGTATGAAGGATTATTTTTATCTGTTTACGGTTGTGGTTAAATGACAGGAAATCCGGACATGTCCGTAAATATTATCAACTCAATTATGTACACACTGTTATAGCGACATAATTTAATAAGTCTCATGTCCGTAAAATTTGCTAAACAAGCATATGTTTTGTAGAATTTATAATAAATTTCATAGACACAGGAACATTTTGTTTGGTCTCTAGTTCTACAATTTTTTAATTTCGTCGCTACTGACTTGCCCAAAAAGCAGCTATGGTTCAGCGATGTTTGTCAGGAATCTGGGCAAACCTTAAAATTGAATTCCTTCGTTCGCGTTGGTTTTTCAATAACAAAACAAAGTCCCTTCATCGTTATATGCCATTACATGTACTTGTATACGCTGATTTCTGAGCGCCAGAAATTTCAGTACAAATGTTAATGACTTTGGTATGCCGTGGCACGTGATCGTATCGACAGCCACCCGGGTGGACCGGCTCTAACAACTTGTCCATCCATTGTCCATCGTTTGCTAACTATCATTCAAGCGCAGTCAAATTTATTGATGAAGATATTTCCGAAAGATACGTAATACAAGATGTGCCCCACTTATATTTGCCAAATGACACACGTTCTACAGAATTGCTGATTTCGGCTCGAATCATATTGCAAAAAGACCAAACATAATTTACGCGATTCAAAAGAGTTATTTCATTTATATCGGGTTGGCATGAACATATTGGATATTCAACGGTGTTGAAATATAAGTGGGGCACCTCTTGTATTATTACATCGCTGTCAACGAATTAAAATTCTCGTACGGTGATACTAGTACATCGGATGTTATATTTTTATACAAATTCAATGAGAGATTAAAGATATCTTTCTTGTATACAGGTGACTTGCTATTTGATACAGGGAACCATTTATGACTGTTTAATGCCTTAGTGAACCACTGTAGGGGGTCTGCCTCCATCTACATGTAATGTGAGGAATTTCCATGTCTATTTGTCATCAATGTGACTATGATACTACTTGTATACAATGCTGACTTGTGTTACAGTTTTTACTGTAGTATGACCCATGTGTTGGGTCTTAAATAAATAAACCACGACAGTTACCTAAGATATCAAAAACTCTCATACACTCGGTTCCATCTTACGGAAATGTCAGTTAAGCAAGTTAAATCTAGGAAGTTGTCAAAGCAAGTAATCCTACTTTTAACTGACCACTGCCTATACCAATGAAAACAAAAGCCATTACAGCGTTCTTCCGAAAAGTATACTGCAAACATTTAATGCATGTAAACCAATGCAAACAACATATGTTTACTAGATCTAGTTGGTACTTTCAAGCTTTAACAAAGATCCAGGAAGTTTGAACATATAGCTTTGCCTACAAGCGAGTTGACGTAGGCTTCTAAGTGACTGCCACTCTTCATTGATAGCTGTTGTGTACACATGAATAAACATTTGTATTTTGTATGTACGTATTTTGACGCAATCACTGTCTGACTAGCGACAAATATGGTGTTTTGGTTGTTAGTTTTTTGTACTGTTGTTATCAAGATACAACATCAATTATTTACGACTAAGTTACATATCGCTGTCGGATAAGTAACGTAATCTGGAGAGAATTTATTGTTTTAGTTATACTCGGTTAAAACCGTAAATCGCTTCAAGCATCAAGGTGTGCTAATATTGTGACTATTTGTATATAGATAGTATCTAACAACGTTAAATTAACAAACTTAAACACTTTTGCCATTGCAATTTACACAGTCATTGACCACACAAAGACGTTTGCACAGAAATGCATTCGCATTTCGCTCTGATATTCAAATGCTCACCCACGTTCACGAATGCATTAATCAGTAGACGCAGACGATATTAACGCATGCATTCGTAGAGGCAGGCACGTAATAATGCACGTGCTTCTAACGTACATAAGGGTAGCACTAGGATTTGATAAGCAGATGTCAAAATGATATAACTGTTTAAGTCCCATGTGCCTGCATTACCCTTTACTTTATTAAATATAAATCTCCATTGGACGACTATCCTAATTTTACAGACGGTCAGAATATACTTCGAGCCACAAGTAGATTCTATATGAAAGGTTTCAGCATTATTATATTGATGTAGCTCCCTTGTTGGGAACTCAACATACATATAAACATACTTCCATAGGCGGTCAGTACGTAGCCCTTTTTGGATCTAAAACACTCAACCTAATTGGATCTAGCCCAATCCATTCTTACCATTAAATTTTGTTATCCTCAAATAGGACGTTCCATAATATGTCCCTGTATTAGGATGATGTTGCATTGTATTTTAAACTCCAACAAAAAATATGAACACATTCACTAGTATTGATGAAGCTTCCTTATGTTGCATCCAGTATACCCATAAAGGTTGTTCCATAATTTATGGTTCAGTGTTAGAATAATTTCTATACGAAAGAACTATAAGTACTGTCGATAGCACACGTGTACTAACCTGTGACTTCAATCGGAACTTATCGCTTCCTGACGTCGCCAGATAAAATACGTATGATTCTACAGCAGAATTGTATGAGGTGCTCCGAATGCTGTGACTTATAATAAGTTTATTATAAAACCCAGTAGTAACCGAAAAATAAAACATGGACACATTAAAGAAGGTGGAGCTGCACGCACGTACATATTTATATGTTAATCATCGTTATGAAAAAAACACCTTCCTTAAATGTTTGAAACTGCTCCTTTAAATGTAAAAACCTCTTCATAGAAGTTATCAAAATAAAAGGTATGGTTCAGCAAACACTTATACCACCGCGGCGTGACGTGTGTCTCCTATATACCTGTATACTAACTGATAAACTTACATTTCTACTGGTGTAATCATTCTAAATAAGGACTGTGATATACATTTTAAACTTGTATTGAATTGTGAAAAAAGTAGATTTTCAGACAAGAGTTTAAAATTTCCGTGGATTTCTGGTGTTAATTAAAGTGTGAATTTGCGGTTTTTGTTGAAGGTTATAACATTAAAACTTGGATTATTCTCTATTAAGTGTCAGGTGTAAATATAAGTGTCATCTTGTTGTCTGTTTCACGACAAGGTGTTTAATGAAAGGAATACCACCAACACTGTAACTTGTAATTTAAGAAAGTTTAAGTGTCACAAATATAAAAAGAGTACAAATTAACAATGTTAACATGCGACGAACTCGAGGAATCTTCCACGGTAAGCTAGGCTATACATTGATAGTTTTATATTTTTTATATAACCCGGAAGGGGGGTAGGGGGTTAAGGTGATGCATTGGTACAGCGGATATAGTATGTGGAACTATGATAACCTTTCTTAAACAGCCATATAATGTGTACATCACACATAGCTGCCCAAAGCAAGTGGCTACTTTACAGAAATGATTAAAAATACATGTATAATTATATATTAGGAATTTAATCATAATAGCTGTTTAACACATGTGGATGCTTAATTATAAGGTGGCCACTAACACCGGCTTGGTTGTACTAAATGCTATTTCTATTAAGTTCTAATGTCAGGTACAAAGTTCCGTTACAAAAAAGTCTCTAAAATGCTGCCGGTATGCAGCGTCCATCAAGTAGGTGTTAGTTTTCGGGTTCGATATTTGCATCAGGACGACATTCGGCGTTTTTCATGATTGTTTTTTTAATGTCAGGAAAATATGACAAGGCAGTCGTCACGGCATGTCTCAAATAAACAAAACCTCGTCAGATTCAAGTTTCGACTTTTCCGATCACTTCCTTGTCATAATACTTATGACATAACTTATAAATGAAGTAAGATTGTCAACATAAAAAATGTCGGGTTAACCAATGCCGGTACATGATAACATATTCAATACTATATCCATAGCTTCGAAGAAAACACAAGCGAGTCAGTGTATACAATGTGTAATACACTTTTAGGCTTGAAATGTCGTTTTGGGACAAGTGATTGCCAACCACAAATACACGAAGTATGGTTTCGTGTACACATATCTAGGATCGTGCAATAGTTCTTATTTCAAAGTAAACGGACACTGACCTTGACTTATAAGTTGTAAAGTTATTAATATTCGTGTTGGATTAATTGTTTTGATTCCGCAGATGAACTAGATCGCGAAACAAGTGGGCCTTTATCATCTGTTGTTTTTTCTCCCATGTACATTAGACCAGCAGCATGGACAATGGAGGCTGTTGTTTATCTTAAGTTTTCAATATCTGGAGTTCTAGCGGAGAGTTGTTGCTTACTATTAATTGGTTTATATAAATAATATTATTAATCCAGAAATAATTGGAAGAATACGCCTCATTAAACGGAACAAGATATTTTTCTTTCATTTAAAATCCACGAATTTAGGAAACCACCAAAGTTACCGTTTTACCAAAATCCGGGAAATCTAGTACCCGCAAAAATTAATAATTTTACAATAAGAACGAACACCGTGTCGTTGCATGCAGTTATTGCAAATTGTGTATACTGTCAAACCTGCATAACAAGAGACAACTGAATTTATGAGTATGTTATGTTGTGCTATTACCTGTTATATTCTAGTCTGTTCTTTACTCTGCACAACTGCAGTATACAGCGTCTGTATAGTAACAGTACACGTGCACTAGAAAACACGCACATGGTCACGTACAGTTAATTGGACCTCGTAAGTTCGATACTTGTGATCCATATACCGAACACCCGGCATAATCCGAAATAAATGTACTATTCGAATACCTGCGATAATTCGAATAAATAAATTATTACTGTATATTCATCTCCAAATATGGTCACACAAACACGGACAAATTACGTCGCGTAGAAACATATATTTTCACAAACATTTAAAAGATGGAAGCAAAAGAAACGTATATGTATATAGATACAGTATGCACATACACGCGTTTACGTCCTAAGATAGAGATCCACAAATCAAATAATTCGCTAACATTGTCGACATACACGCTAACAAATGAAGGCAGGTAATAAATACATAAGAATTAATTAGGCAATTATGGTATGCAGACGTAGACAATACTTGTCTATTTTAATTTTCATTTGCATCTTATAAGAATACACGCAAATGCACATTATGTCACAATTAAAGTGTTATCATGAAACTGTTATGTTAGATATACTATGATAAACGATCGTATATTATGATACTAATTTGCAATTCTTGAAAAAAAGTCTTTATTGAAATGTTAGTCATATATTTTTTATTTATTTAGGTCTCATCTTTGTACAACATACATACAATATACATATCAAATTACAGTAACACATTGCACACAGCCATTCTAATAATAATAATAATAATAATAATAATAATAATAATAATAATAAAGACTATAAGAATTATAAGAGACTATATATCATATTAACATTACAATCATATATGGAATCGTGACGAGCCAATGCTTGGATAAATCAATCACACCTACCGACGTATTACCAAACTAGTAGTCTGGCTGATATATGATGGCGTTGTCATACAAGTTCTGATTTTATTTCGTTACATAGCTGCACATATATTTCCTGATATGTATCAAAATCCATGTTCAATTCGTCATCAAAACGTTAATTGCTTATACGACCTTGGACTACTGCTTCAAGCATGCTAAAGGTAGATCACGTGACTTGACACTACATAAATTAATTGCGAGTATAGTACTAACTGCTCAATTAGGGAATATATAATATTTAGTAACAAAGTAATGGGTGCGTCGCGAAAACTGATGACATTCAGGAATTTTGCAGCTATCAATGTGTGAACTATTAAACATAATATTCAGTATATGTCTTGCCAGTCAAAAATAAAACAGCAGCATAAATAGATCATAAAACTTTATCTTTGATTTTCCAGACGAATACTCAAGAATTTTACTAACGAAGGTCCATTTTAGATAAAACACAGTTTGCAAATTTCGATATAATGTTTATAAACGCTTAAGGTGCTTAATACATAACCTATTTGGATCAGTTTGTATGATACTGTAAACTTCAGTGTATTCGTAACTCGTTTAGATACAGTTTTCGTGGACATTGTACATAAACTTGAACATAAAATTACACTCCCAACGTTTGATTAGTTTCCTTTGTATTTTTATTTTGCAATTTTCACCGACGTTCACGAATTTGCGACTCAACGGAATATCATTTAACAAAATACACAGTGTATTTATAAACCAATTTACTGTATGACTTATCGGGATGCTATACAATTCAACTTGTATGACTTATTGTGAGCAAAAGCTTCTGTTATTTCCGATCATTGAATGACTTTTAAGGAGACTCTATACAATTCAATGTGTATGATTTATTGCGATGATTGGAAATTGAGTCGTTTATACAAATTGAAATATATATCTACGATTTATTATGGCCACGAATCTAAATGCTTTTACGCTAAGTTCATTTAAATTTAATCCAGGATCTTTTACATGAATACCTTGATCCTAACATTGCCCTTTCTCATTATTTCGATGCAGAATTAATATCTAAAAATCGTTTTAATGTGCGAATTTATGAAAGCACCCGATTTAATCAGTACGGACACGCTTAGTCGTTATTGTACGACACTATGCTAATGAAAACTTATCTTTTGTAGATACAATTTATTCATGTTGAAATTATATAAATTGAATAACAAACTTACATGTACACATATTATGCTTCAAGCAAAATGTGCTTAGTACCTAATCATACTGTCTAGTAACGATACAAATATAGTGACGCAGTGGTCGAGTTCACTATAACTGTTCGAAACCAAGTTTTAAGACTTATCCAGACATCTATAATTTCAATGCTAAACTACACGTATAATACATGTACCTTACCTGTTGAGACAATGGTTGTAATATATGTTGTACAATTAAAGTACGATATTTATTCTGAGATTACTGTAGAGTATGGAGCAATACATTTTAATTCACCGCTGTTTTTTTAAATCATTATGTTTACCATTACAGAAATTGAACACATGAAACATTTAGCCTCGCTCAAATCAGCAAACCTATTTTTTTATTCTATTCTAATTTTCACGAATAATGTTACCTATATTTATATATTGAGCTAAATATTATAATATTATTGTACGGTGACCTTGGGTCGGATCCAACATTGTCCAACTTGCACCTTGACAACGACACTCCCTGTAAGAAACCTTAACATTAACAAAGAAAGTCAGTACTGTCAACAAATTCGGTTAGGATGTAGATAACATACTAGGTGTGTTAGTCATTAGTAGTAACATGGGTTAAGTAAATATATATATGATACCTATTACCTCAGTGTATTGGCATTGCCTACTCAGTCATTTCCGTTATAGTTTTAATATTTATTACATTATTTGTCTGATAACAAAACTATCACGGATATACGTTGAGGTAATGAGTGACACATATTATGATATACGTAGAGGTAATGAGTGACACATATTATAATATATGTAGAGGTAATGAGTGACACATATTATGATATATTTAACTATTGTAATGACTAACGCACCTTTGTATCCTATTTCACTCGCTCAAATTAAAACAGAATACTTTCGATTGTTTTTAATGTTTTTTAAGGCTCCCTGTAAGGGATTTTTAAGGTCAATGCCCGACGTCGACGACGGCGGGATTGTTACCATAATCATATGATAAGGTATCCGGTGATATACGCATCGTCCGCGTAACAGTACCTTTAAATAACACCAACACCATATTCCGCATGTTGTTGGTACCAACCACTTAATGGGCGACACTTCTTTGCGGTCATGTGACAATAATTGAATCTCAAGCCATCACTGACTAAGACTGATTGTTAGTGTTTCCTTAGAAGCAATCATCGAGGATGATTAATAAAAGTTGAAAAGCTTGACTAAAACTGGCGTAAATATAATTATAATCATAATAGTATTCACTTTTATAGGTGTGTGGGTACTGTGAATAGTTTGATACACGCAAATCAGTTATGAATTAATTTTGTTTACATGTTTAGGTTTACGCCATGATCTCTCAGTTATGTACGCAGTGGTCGGACCCGGAAGTGGGACCCAGATACAGCTACACTAGTTGAACCGTGGGTGTTATAGTATACGTACCCTTCAATGTTAAACATTATTTCGTTAAGTTCTTATTCGTGAAGTACGTCTTGAATAAAACGTCACATAGTTTAATCTTCATCTATTTGTATAAAACGCGCAATTTGAATAATTTGTATATTGTTTTCTAATGCACAAAGTTTCATATTTCAATTCAATCTATCAACCGTGTGTATTCTGTTACATATACCGAGTATGAGAATTTTAAACTTGAATAATGTTTGTTGAATAATGGCTCGTTTATTTTGACACAATATTGTGTTATTTATTCAAACACAGTATCATCGTCCCTGCTATTTAATACATCTTTCTTTATACTAATGCGCAGCTTATAAAATATGATCGCAACAAAGTGCGTTTTGAATTACATATTCATATTTTAAAAGGTATGACTAGACTAGTATTACCCTTAGGTGGATTAGACAGCAAGAAAAAAGATGAAGTTATCAAATAGTTTTATTGCTTACGTTCTGTAAAAATATTAAAATTATTCCAATTCAAGGTCTCTGTTTGACACTTTCGAAACATGTTATGAATACATAAATAGTGTTTAAATATTGGGTGGATTTGATAAAAATAAAAAATAAACCATTTTTGGTAAATGTTGTATAATATAAGCTAATAAATGTTGTATAAAATTTACCTTTTCCCTATTTATCAATGATACAGTTACCTGTGGATAGGATTAGCTTTCTGTTTTAATTGTATTATAGTGCGCACAGGATAGCGTGATATTTACAAACATGAATCTGTTTGGTCAACTGTTGCAAAATTGGTTTTTACAAATTACTTAAATAAACAGATATGGTCAGTTTTGTACAAAAAATCACTGATAAATTGTGCACAACTGATTAATCCACCTTTGTGGAATATATAACTTTTCCCGCCTTTCACATCATCCTGGGCGCACTATACATACTAATACTCAAAACATGCAGTGTTATACAGCTACCAATTTCTCACCGAGTCGATAGTTTACCATTACAGTGCCACCTCTGTAGAGCAACATCTTTTGGGAGCCGCACATATTGGTCGTTGTTTAGAGGTTGTTGCTCTACAGAGGTTAATTTATAGTAGATATAGGCTTAGAGAAATATTGAAGATGTTGTTACAGAGAGGTTGTTGCTCTACAGAAGGCCCATCTGGAGAGGTTATACTGTATATTAGTAGTGGTCTCATCTACAAATAATGCTAATTCGATATCAATTAATCAATTAACTAGGGTTAATTTATCGTCACCGATTCACCAAAAAGCATTTGTATTTAACATGTGTAGTACTCACGACTTATTTCTACATTGGAAGTAGCAGTCAACTTTACGTAACGCATCTTTAAATGTGCTTATACGCACGACATACACAAAACACAATTGGTTGTACGCACGGTATGCATAAAGCATTAGAGTCGTATACACGGCATGCGCAGCGCATTATTGATCACACGCACGACCTGCATTGCATATAAAGGAGTTGTGCATACGGCATGCCTAAACATGCACACAGCGTAAGGAGTCACTCGTACGACAATCACAAAACCTTAAGGTCCCCATGCACGACATGTACACAGTATTAGGGATATTATATTATCTAATGTATGAGCTGGTGGGGTGAGATACGTTAAAGTGCTTTATCATATTTGATCAAATATCAGTGAATATGAAATGTCCTACTGATTGATACCACTTATATGTAAACAAGTTCATTAACCTAGGATGTGTATAGTGTATGATATGTTACTGAATCATTGATGTTAACTGTACATACATTACGTATTAATCACCCCTCAGATCTTATGATAAGTACCCCATTAACTCACGCACGGTGGCTCAGTTGAAAAAGTATGTTTTTCATAAAATGATTATTATCTCCCCCCTTATAATACTCGATACAGCCTCACGACAAACCATCATAAAATATGTATGGCTACTGATCGAAAGTATCCTTTAACGTTAGTAGTCTTGTATCATACCATCTTACTGTATAAGGTTATGTACTTACAAAATAAACATAGCATCTACTATAGATATTAGGGTTGTTTAATAAAATATATCGCTGGCTTAGAATAAGAAGATCATAAACACACAATTGTCATTATGAGAACACAAGAACAAAAATCTGAAAACAACTCTTTACTTATGAAAAAACAAGCTTTTTAAACTTCGGTTTGGTCAACATGACCAGTTCAGATTTTCATTAAAATAGACTCATAAGATGAGAAGCGCCTCGTGATGCAGATTTTAAATATGCATACGTCATCGATATATGCAAACATATTACATTTGTAAACTTCTCTTTATACATTAACATAATTCGTTCATGGTTAATATTTATACTGTTAAATATTATTCTGGTCAATGACGATGTTTACGCTGTTTTCCAGCCGTTGTGCAGACATATACCGGCGATTTGTCGACCATACCGGTTTCCTGGAATTAATTGTGAACTACAGCCAGTATTACGCTGCTCTTAAGTCTGGTTCCCGATCTTTACAATCTTCACAATAAATGTAATATAAGATTTGGGAACGGGAACCAGACTACGTTGCTGTTTTGACAGAAGTGGACAATTTCTCCACACGTGTAGGATATGGTCATAGCCAATGAAAGAATAAAGCCTGTCTTATTTGATCATCGTATTCAGAACGACCGCACCAATAGTTATTGTTATGATGTTTTCAATTTTCTTAGCAAATCTGAGGTAAGAACCTGGTATAAAGTATGCTTAAAACAAGACTATCGCCTATACATTGAACAACAAGTGATAGTTTGTCCCTTGGTAATACTATTCAAGCCATGTTTAAAGGGACACCTAGTCCCATCTTGAAGCACCGTACCTCTCATGCGTATAAACAAAGAAATTCCACCGGAGAACTCCCCCGCAAAAAATCTAAGAAACGTACACTTGGCCTACGTTTGGTTAAGTTGCGGTTAAGTAAAAAACGTGTTTGATTGAGTTACTTACATTGTTAACTGAAGAAAATGTCCATTCTGTTGTTGTTGTATTTTCAGAAAGGCAAGTTTGCAGTCACCCCACCATCTACACCAACTAGTTCGTTTTCCTATAATCCAAATGTATACAATAACAACGCTTACTCGACGTCGCCCAGGCTTGCCTCGGACAGCAGTGATGCCGGTGGCGTTGACGGGTTTTTCAAATTCTTGGGTGAAGATTTTCCAGACGTTTTCACAATCTCAAATGGGAACGTAAACAATGAAACTTTATCAAGAGCAAAGAAACCACCACAGAGTCCCAGGTCGGAATCAAGGGAGGGCACTCTACCTGGAAATAGGGGAAGTAACTTTTCGGAGGACAAATACAAATGGACGGATACGGACACATGTGCTAATGCGGACACACCGAAGAAAACAAAAAAATCGCGGAAAATATGTTTAATAGTGTTTGTGATTCTGTTAATTCTTGCGTTGCTTGGTGTAGGATTAGCTGTGATACTTGTTTACAAAGTGTTCGATGTTGGTGGTAAGTTTCTTTATTTAAATCGATTGTGGATCAGTCACGAGGTAGGTCACATGGTGTATGACGTGTATGACGTCATTTCCTCTTCTGCAGAAAAACAAAATTCGCCTGTATTTAAGTTATAGTTAGAACATATTAAGTAAATTTTAATGATTTAATGAGTCCTTTTTAGTCATTAAAATTTACTTAATATGTTCTAACTGGCTTAAAATATAACATTCTGCATTCTGATTGGCCGATATAAATTAGCACCAACGCATGACGTCAAGTCTGTTAAGAGAAAAATTTAATGATTCAATTTTCATTTAACCGCGAAAATGCGGCGTTTTCATTGGCTCATAATGTAGGTTATATTCTAATAAGAATTTTTAAAGTAGACGTCGCTATCCATGCTTCCTTTGATTTTCGAATGATTTCCTATCGCGCCCGCATGTTAAAAGTTGAATAGGCCTGAAAAACTCGGTCTGAAAAACCGATCGATTTACAGTATTGATAGTGGTTTGAACGCAAGGACAGCCGTACAAATCCAAGTTGTACTCTTACATATACTTTATTCACATTGATTCCACTCATCTATGGAAAACTTTCCAGAGAGCATTACTTTACTTTACGCCTATTACGCCTCCTGGCCCCAATTCCACGAAAAAACTTAAGTTATTGCTCAGCTGAGACTGCTATTTTAAAAACATATTGTGTTGGTTAAATGACTTTCATGTATACTTGTATATATTGTTTCATCACAGTTAGATTCCAATCAAATAGAGCAATACATAATAAGTCCGATTTTTACAGACAATAGTGTTTTAAAGTTATAAACGTCTAAGGTAAAAACTTAAGTCTTTTATAACAGGCTCAAATACGAAGTATTTATTGTTCCTTACTGTTGGATTTACATGAACATTTCTTACGAAAATCACTTATTAACTCATTATTTAGCAATAAATACACAGTTTCTGGTAGCAATCTACATATCAAGACTATAATTGTAGTCATATAATCAATTCTAAATAGCAGTCTCAGCTGAGCAATAACTTAAGTTTTTTCGTAGTTGGGGCCAGGTCACAAGTCAAGAGAGCATAAACACGTGTTTCCATCTTGTTCGTGTCAATACTCGTACAAACGGACTGATTGTATCAACTTATCTCAGCAACTCATAGTTCGCTATTAGAATAGATATTACATTATGATCAATTAAAGAAGAACCTTGCAGTAACTTATTACGGAATGAATTATTACCCTGTCCGCTGCATCTGAATGTTAACAAATTATCAAGGCTGTTTCTATGGTTTTGCTGAAACGTTTTAGGATTTTTTGTATAATTTGATACCATCTTAAATTGTTGCGATTATGGTTACGTTACCATCTGTATGAATATAAAAACAAGTTTGTCAAGACATAGATCACGCATACTGTAAAATCATATATTTTTGTGGGTATTATATTTCGTGGAATTTGATAAAAATCAATTTTTGTAGGGTCGTTAATTCGTGGATTACAAAACATGTAAGGGTAAAACCATGTTTTGTATTTGGGAGTTCGATAAATCGTGTGCATTAGATAATCGATCTTGTGGTCGAGTTTAAGAACGGAATCAACGAAAATTCACCACCCTCGAAAAATAATGATTTTGCAGTATATGCGTTACACGAAGTAATACAAATTATGCACTGCATCATGCAATATTTGGCATGATATAGATCAGAATTTATCTATCTTGCACTACGACTTGACGATATGATTTGATATAAGTTCACAAAGGTTTAAATTTTTTTATCTGCCTATGCTAAAAAAACTGGTAAAATTTAGCGCGACAAAATTTATCCAAAAACTGTTTAAATTAATTTTAATTGTTTATATATTTGTTATCGACCAAAGATCATACAAAGAGTATTCTTTTTTCAACGAAGCGTTATTTAGACTTAAAATGGCTACACCTGAGTTAAACGGGAATCAAAAGGATGGGGATATACTCGTACAAACACAGTTGACATTTTGGGAAAATGAAGGTTATTTTGTTATGGGACACCGCTCTTACCTGAAATATAATCATAATATACGTACTTAAAAGTTCTTTAAATCAGATGAGTATATGTGAAGTTGTAAATATAAGATAAGTTAATAACCCACATATACGTATGTGTTCAACTCCGTATTGTTTTTGCTTACATTTCCCCAAAACCACAAATAGAAGTGGCTTGTTCACTTATGTTC